>MNCI01011625.1:223901-317365 GCA_015680685.1 Gnetum montanum
ACGCGATATCGCGTACGCGATATCGCAGGAGAAGACGCGATATCGCATACGCGATATCGCGGCCTAGTGTAAATCGCGTCTCATCATTAGGCATAGGAAAGACATCTCCCATGAGCATTGGTGATTGTTAGCTAGGTATTGCACAAGTTTCAAGAAGGATTTAGTAACTTAGAAGCTATAAGAAGACTTCATGTGCATTGGGAAATGTGCAAGAATCATTGTATTCATTTTATAATAATTTATAATCATTGAATTCTCTATTGCTCATCATTTTCTAACCATTTTGGCTTTGTAAAGTGTGTTATACCTAACTATGCAAGGATCAGAAAATTGAGTTACAATCATTCCTTGTATTTCTTACTCTTGTTGGCTTAAGGGGTTGAGTTCCTTGAACTTGTCAGGATCCTACAAGATTGAGTTGTTGGTGTTGCAATACAACACTTTGGTGTGGAGCTTAAGATTGTAAAGGTTGTGGAAGCCTTGAAACCACATTTCCAAGCTTGATGGGACCTTGCAGGGTTGAGTGATTGGTGCTACGGTACAACACTCTAGAGTGCAGCTTGACAACTGTACAGGGTTTGGATCCTTCACCACATTTTGAGAGCAACAAAGTCTAGAGGTGTGCTTGCGATCTACCCTCTGAGTGTGGAGTACCCAAGTTGGGGAACCATGCAGATTTGTGTGTATTCTTTTTTTGTTTAAGTTTTATTTGGGGAAATTATTCATCCCCCCTCCTTCTAAGTTCAATGATCCATGTGTTTCTATAGCAAGAGAAGGCATAAAGGGTTCCTTTGAGAGTGTGATGGCATCACCCTCCTTTAAAATGAGCATTTTGGATGTTGAGTTCATTGGAGAAGAAGGGTGTGGCTTAGGCCCCATCCTCAAATTCTACACTCTTGTTGCTCATGAATTCCAAAAGAAGGTTTAATCCATACTTCAAAGCCAAACTAACTTACTATCATCAAAATTTGTCATTACTCCAAGGCTCCTTGCTTATTTTGAAAAGTAAGCCAAGTAAATTTTACGTTGTTTAAAAATATATATATATATATATATATATTATTTAAGAAGAAAGAGAATTTATAGGACAGTTATCCAACATTCTATGTAAACAAGACATTTGGCAACTATAGCTTTTATTTATATAGTAGTTATAACTAAATTTCTATAGTGGTTGAAACTATTTTTAATTTTCCATGATGTTTGTAACTACCAAGAAACCACTATAAAAAGGGCTTCAAGGGTTAACATAAAAAAAAAATTAGAAGCAATATTAAAGATTTCTTGTAGAATGGCTTGCTAATTATAGAATCAATTCATCTACTTTGTTTAAATCCTAGGAGTTATTTTTCTTCTCATTTTGTCTTATTTTCTTAGCTAATAGTTTAGATAGTATTATGCTTGGCATTTAATCTTGGGATTTTCTGATTACTCTAATAGCTTTAATTTCTTACAATTCTAGACTTCTATTGATTAGCCATGTAAGAACTTATATTTTTCTTTGAAAAGCATCTTGAGCAATTTAGTAGTAATTTCTTTATAAAACTACCTATTTGAGTCTAGAGGGCTAGAAAATCTTTGATATTTTAAGCTGACTTGAAATAGCTTTAATTTTAAAGTTTTTCCTCATGTTCAATCTTGAAATCATTATACCCTTTCTAATAACTCTATTTTTTTAAATTCTTGACCTCTATTAACTAGCCATATAATAGCTTGTATTTCCCTTGTACAAAGCATTTTGGGGAAATTAATAGGAGTGTCTTTTATGAAATTTCTTGTTGAGCTCAAAGGCTTTGGAAAATTTTTAAGACCTTGGGTTGAATTGGAATAACTTTATTTCAAAGTATTTTCTCATGTTCATTTTATCTAGTTTAACTTTTTGAGAGTTCACACAAATCTTCCTTCTCTCTTCTTTTCATTTAAAATCCATTGAATCTCACTCTATTTCTAATTTTCTTGTGGACTTTTCTCTCTAGGGAAAACTAGGAGTAGATTTCTATAGAATTGTGCTTAATCATTTTGGTAAAATTTTATTTTTTTCAAGCAATGTACCATTGAGATTATATAGACTAAGTGACTTGACATAATAGAATCCTTTAATGACTCACAGTATTCAATAAAGTTAGCTAAATTTTAGTTACAATAGCTAGTTATAGGTTAATACACAAACCAAACCATTTTAACATACATAATAGTAAACACATATTTATGCTTAATTTGCTCTATTACCATTGAGTTTATTTGGAGGTATCTCAGCCTTGGTGTTTCCTAAGACCAACAAGCACCTAAACTCAAGTTTGAAGGAATACCTTCATTCCTATGATTTTGGGCATGAGACCAAAGTAAACATTGGTGGTTCTAAGCGGTTGCCAAAACCCTAGTTCTAGGACCAATTCTCCTCTTATCTTGATTACTTACCAATGCTAAATGTAACCATTAATGGATTGTATTATCCTCACCAAATGGAGGAGGACCTTAGTACTTGGAACACCTTGATGAAAGTTTGGTATTCTTATTTTCTAACTATGATGTTAGTGAGATTGGGACCTTCTTACCCTTGGAGGCTTCATGGTGAGCCTCCATTAGTTTATCTTTCCTAAGTTGGGCTTCTATTAGCTAATAATTTCTAGAGAGAAGTTCCTTAACTTGATATTCTGGGGCTACTAGTTTAAGTTCCATCTTTATCAGTGTTGTCATAAATAGTGAGGGAATAACATGATCAAGGATAAATGCAATGTTTCCCTCTAAGTCTCTCCAATATAGTTTCTCATCCTAGTGAAGGATGAAAGTAAAATCTAGATAATAGGGATTTGGATAGGTGTAGAAAACCTTTAGTTAAGATATCTCATCAACATTTCTCCTAGTTTTGTCAGGTTTCTTGTTAAGATCATTAGCAAGTGGTGAATTTGCCCTACAAGAAGAAGATATTCTTAGTTTGATCTTGTGTAATATGCCTTAAATAAAATATTATTATTTCTTAAAGATGATGCATTATATCCTCACAATGATCTTGTATGATTCTACTATTTAAAACACTTAGTGCACATAGGTAAAAGTCATCCTTGGCAATGATGTTAATGATGAATAGTGGGTATTTCCTATGCCTAATAATATGAATAACAAGCATGTACACATGATTTGGTTAATTTCTATGGATGAATTCTACCTAAGTGACCTATGTCATAGATAGTCAAGCATAATATTACTAGTTGTTATCTTTTCAATCATCACTTGTATTGATTCCATCTATATGGCTAAGTGTGATTGAGTGTAAGATATTTATATTTATAATTTTATTAGTTTTTATCTTTAAAAGGATTAAGAGAAGAAGTAATTAAAATATTAAATTTTAACTAATTAATGGCTAACTATTCTAAATGTAGAGTATTGATTTCCACTTTCCATACACATTTTGAACTTATATTAGTGTTGTTAGTTTACCAAGTGTTTACTATTAGTCATACCAAGTATTCATTGCTAGGATTATCAAGCATTAGTATAATATGCTTGAAGTGGTCAAACTCACATTACTACAGAATGAAATGTTATATTCTTAAGTACAGAAAAGTAAACTACATGTAAAGTGAAATGCTTATAAATAAACTTAATGCTAATCCAAGTGATGTAATGGAAAGAAGAAATCTCAATTTTATTTCTATCATGAAATAGTATCCAGGTACATCTCACACTTGAATAAAACTTTGTACAATTAATTTAATCCATGATATAGGCACTCAAAGGAGAATTTCACTAAGTTCTATGGAAGAAAACTACAAAAGTTTAGCTAATAGAATGACTAGAGATACCATAAACATGATAGGTGACTTGTATTTAGAGGTGTTTACTATAATTGTGACATCATATTTGAAACACCTCAAGGAAAATTAATGTGGCAAATGAAAGCCCATAGCAAAAATTTTTATTGTAATTTGGTAGAGAATTAAAGACAAAAACAATTGTCCTATTCTCCCACCAAAAATCTTAGCTTGTGGCCTTGTTTTGGTAGAATTTTAAATCATTTTCAATGTAAAAAAATGAGGTTTGCAACCCACACATGGTAAATCCCATGTATTCTCAGCTTGTAAGGTCAAAAATGCTTCATAGGCTATAAATGTCATGTATCCCAACTTTTAGAAGGCTAAAGAATGCTCCACAAGCTATAAATTCTATGTGTGCTAGCTTATGAAGGCTAAAAATACTCCATAGGCTTAAAATTTGACATTTTTACCACATACGATGGACATCCTAGCCCCACATAATGGGCAATGTGTGAGGTTAGTGTGTGAGAGTTGGACTTTAGTTCTACACGATGGACATCCTAGCCCTACACGATGGGCAATACATGAGGTCAATGTGTGAGCATGTGAGGTTAGTGTATGAAAGCTCAAATTTATTCTAGATGATGAACATCATAGTTCCACATGATGGGTAGTGTGTGAGGTCATTGTATGGGATTTGGGCTTTTAGCCCACATGCTACACTTTGACTAAGAAGCCATTTGTAATGCTAAAAACTATAACGAATGCAAGAATTATAGATTTTTAGCCTATAAATGCTAGATTCAAAGGCATTTTTAGTCTTTTAGTAATCTTTTCTTAGCAAGAAAAATTTTCAGCACACTTGCACCTGAAAGATCAAGTAGTAGCAAAGAACAGAGAAGTTATTGTGGATCTCCGTCACCTTTCACAACCTTTTGTAGTGTAGATTAAGCATGTAGAAAGGTGTAGTCAAGTGCAAAACACAACCTACCTCCTACACCAGATCTCAAATTCATTTTCAAATTTTTTGAATTTTTAAAATCCACCAATTTATACTCTCTAATCTTATTTTATTTACAATATTTTTACCACTATTTAATACAAAATTTGCACTTACTTTGGCCTTATTTCCTTTGCACTTTTTATGCATATTTTACAATATTCAATAATAGATTTTTAAGTCCCTATGTGATCGAAAAGACCATCCAGGGTGCTTCAGATTCTTTTCAAGGCCTATGGATCCATGAGTTAAACTATCTCATATGGGATCTTTCAATTTTTTAGCACTGATTTTTCCCGTTGTTATAGTATTTATGACATAGCATCCCATCCTATGATATAGTAGATGCGATATAATAGATATGATATCATAGATGCAATATAATAAATATGATATTGTAGATGTAATATCTTAGTCAAATAGTACAATTTTCATGCTTTATTAGAAACCAAGTCCCTTCCTCACATATCAAGTTCTCCAGTGGAAAGCTCCAAGTCATGGGTTCAATTTTGGTAAGCATTGGTGAGTTATAAAGCTCAAATTGAACTACATATCTTGGGATGTACATATATTATAATTATTTTGGATTCCAATAGCCCCACCCATTTTTATGCTTTTTTATTTACTTTTCCATACTTATATTTTATTTCATCTTTACATACTTTATCTTTATACTTTTTTCTTGCATTGACTATATTTTACTGAGTTTATCACTTAAACTCATTGTTTTTCATCATTCCCTTGTCACTCCAAGTTTGTGGGTACTATCATGTCATAATCATTGACTCATTAAAGGTTACATCAAGTTAAAGATCATTTGTAACAATGAATTAGGTATTTTTCACTTAATTTGTATAGGTATTCTTATAAGATTAAAAAACAATGATTTTGGAAGAATAAAATGATGAATTGTAGAGTTTGAAAATACGAAAATCAATAGATTGTGTAAAAGAAATAAGGGACATCACCTATACACCATGTTAAGTTGTTATGCCATAAAATTAGGACATGGCTTGTAGCACCTAAAAAATTTGATGCTAGAACCTCAAAAATTTCAGTGTGGAATAATTTTAGTCTTAGATCCACAGGCCTCATAAAAAAGGATCCAAAGGTCCTTGGACGCTCGTGTTAATCATATAGGAACACAAAGATTTATTACCAATGTGTTAATAAAAATTTGAAGTGTATGAAAATGCAATTGACATGCCAGATTTGAATATAGAGAAATGTAAAGAAAAATGTAGCAAACAAATGAAACTATGAACTTGTATTAAAATGATGAAAATTTGCAAAAACAATAGTTTAAAAAATACATGTTACAAGTTTCAAATGCTCGAGATCTTTGAACAAGTGCTTGGAATTTCATGCAGACAATAGGATGTGTTTTGCAATCATATATGCCTTCAAATGATCCAAATAATTTACTCCTTGGCCTTTGCTCATAGCTAGTTTCTCTATAACTTTGATCTATGTTGGGTAATAATAGTTGTTGACCTTCAGAAATCTACATTGCTATGAAAGTCTCAAGTTTAGTTGAACACAATTTTTCCAAAAGTCCTTTCAATGAGACAAATTCTTGTTTAAATAGGTTATGGGTCCCTATTTGATCATTGGTTGATTCTTCCATGATTGTTGATAGATTTCTAGCACATTCTGGTTACACCTAGAACACCTCCATGCATCGTATGAATAGTTTTATCTATTTTTTTACTCTCTATACATTGCTTCTATACACTACCTAGCGTACTAAATTTCCATACCCAACATATGGAATTAAAACCTAATCCTTGTACACTGTCTTTGTAGGCTATCTAGCATATAGAACTGTAATGCGTAGTGTATGAGGCTAAGATGCCAAATTTTCTTTGGGATTTGTCAACCATGGTTTTCAGTAAGTTGATCAAGGATTTATTGGTTAAATTAGTTTAATTGTTAAAATGGAACTAATACAAGGATCAGAATGATTGGATTATTTGGTATTGATCACAGAATTTAACTACCTCTTTATCCTTGAATTGAGGTCCATTATTAATGATAATGTAGAGGGGAAAGATAAAGTGGGTAATAACATGATTTAATATGAATTGACAAATATGCTTAAATGTGGTAGATTTCAGGTGGATGGCTTCAACCCTCTTTGTAAAATACTTTATAGCCATTAAAATAAATTGATGACTAACTAAACATGTAGGATTAATTGAACCTATGAGATCTAGTCCCATTTCTAGAAGGACCATATGATTTCTAAAGTCCTAAGATCTTGACATGATACATAGATAAGTGGAGTGTGATGTTGACATATATCATAAATTTTAACTATCATATTGTAAAGTTTATAGGATTAATAATGAGAAACTCAAAACAATCATGATCTTGAAGAGGAGAGGAGTAAGGCACACATCAAACACCTCAACCTCAATATTTAAGATACATGAAATTTTTTGTTGAATAAAACAACTAATCACAACAACTATTGATAATTATAATCGAGTACTAATAAGGAACTTAACAAATGTAAATTATATAAATAGAAATGATGTAATACCATGATGTTGGAACATTGCGATGGTGCTAAAACATAAAGTACATTATATAAAATAGTGAAATAGATAAAGCTTTGACATAAAACTTAATAAGAATTTTGATACAAGAAGTAATATCTTAAACACCCTTCATTAAATGAAACATTGTTTGTAATTTATAAGGATTGATGATTCAATCCATTTAGAAAGGCATTGAACTTTTTAATACTTAATGGCTTAGTAAAACCATTAGCAAGTTGATCTTTGGTGTTGATGTAGGTGGATGAGATAAACCCTTCTATAAATACATGTTAAATGTAATACACTACAATTTCAATATGCTTCATTCTCTTGTGAAATTCTTGACTTCTAATTAACTTGATGAAACTTTAATTAACATAATGAATAGTTACTAGCAACATAATATCATCCTTAATTTATTTAAAAAATTGGTAAAGTCACTTTAATTAAGTAACTAGGTGATGAGCCGCGATATTGCATGGGCTGTGATATCATGTCGGCCCCTGCAATATCGCATATGCGATATCGTAGCCCGTTTCCAATTCTATAAATAAGAGGCGACTTTCCCTTGTTTCTCAATCTAGATCTAGACCCTTAGCTAAACTCTGGTAGTTTTACCATTCCAAAGATAGAATAATTTCCATGTGCCTGCAGTAGGAGTCTCAAAGTGCATGGATCTTTATTCGAGCAAATTGTACCTAAGCACACATTTGTGTATGGAAATAAAGTCAAACTTTCTAATAAACCTTGCAGTACATGGACTAAGCTAAATAGAAGTTAATTACTGTTAAATGTTTAAATGCTTTCTTACTTAATTAAATTTCTCTCAACCCTTAACTCTTCTAGTTAAGTGCATTCAGTACAACCACTTCGAGCACGTGTGTAACGCTTGGTAACCCAGTAACGAGTAGCGTTGCATTGGTTCAAGGTGTGTGCAACAAGTGGTAATGGATACTAGTGCTAGGATGATTATAACTTAGTTAGTGAATAGTTAGTCACTTAGTCTCTTCCCCCTCTCCCTATTAGCATAGGCATTAAAAAGATAAAAGACATAAAAATCACATACCTCGAACTTATTTAACCATACAACCGTGACAATACAAGTAAGTTTGGGAGGACAACGATTGATTAACCTTAAGTGTTCCATTAGGGCGCGTAAGCACTTATTCCTTGGAGTTTGACTAGATCATGCATCAGACGCTCGTATTTGTATGGTTGAGTGTAGGGGTACCTTGCCACTCATCATTGGCGCAGTTGTTGGGGACTTAGTTGTTTGTGTGCTATGTAGAACATAGGAAATCATCCACATCGTTGGGAAGCTTAAACGAACCCTTAGGGTTAATCAAGAGAAAAATAACATAATGGTAAATAGCACACTGAACAAGGCTAAAATTTCTTCTTCTTCAAACAAAATTACTTCACCACCTAGGAACAACACTAGAGACAGTCGATGACACAACACACATAACCAAAATCTGCCAATTCCTCAACAATTCAGTGTGGTATATATTCATCACGATGAATATATACCCAACTTCACCTTTTTCTTCCATCAAGATGAACAACTGTGTTGGAGAGACTTGGAGGGTAACATAGTTTTGCCTCCAGATAGAGTAGCCCCCAACATGCTCCTTTGAGCCCTTGCATGAATAGGCATGTCACAATTATATGCTGAGTATGTTGCATGTGATTACAACGCAAGGGACTACCATCCCATAGAAGCGCAACATCAACAGGACTTGCGGTAGGAGAGTTACCACACATCGTTGAAGGGTAAAGGCCCCCGTAATGCTTCACCTGTATTAAATGAAATTGAGGTTGGTGAACCTGTTTTCATAGGTTCTCCACAAAACGATGTTCCCCCTCCTAACGATGGTCAAGAGGTGGTGTATCAGAACCTACACTCTGTGATTCACAACAACCTTAGTTCTGATCCCCATGAACACCAAGTGTTCAACGAGGGAACACAAACACATGACAAGGGTGAGCATTCTACTTATCATCACGATCGAGGCCGGGACCACCAAAGAGAAGGTAGGAAACATTGTCATGATGATGGTTCTCCTTCTTCTTCCCCTTCATCACCACATTCACCCTCTCCTTCAACATCAGGAAGTAGTCATAAGGAACCTAATTGTGAGGATAAGGGTAAGAAAAATGAGAAACCTCGATGAGAGAATCGATAGCGAGGACGAGGGCACTCTAGAGAATCAAGGCATGAAAGTAGGGAAAGTAGGGAACCGCGTAGACATCATAGAAGCTATGAGAGAAATGACAATGAAGAACCCCTACTTGCAACCTGAAGCATGTTAGACATTACAGAGGTTGTTAGAATACCTACAAGGCACCAGAAAGATAGCAAGATCAAGAGACTAGACATGAATATTATCCCACGATTTGAGGGGGGATACAACACTGATCCGCAGGACCACTTACAGGCATTTCACAATGCTTGTGCCTTGTAGAAAATTGAGAATGAGTGGCAAAAATTAAAGTTATTCCCAAGGACATTGGTAAAAGAAGCAGAAATTTGGTACTGGTCCTTCGAACTGGAAACCATTAGGAGGTGGAGTATGATGCTAGAACTATTTAACGATAAGTATCAAACGTACTCCTAGGTGTCCAACCTATGAAAACAAATCCAAGGATGGAAGAAGAGAACTCATGAATCCTTGGATGCTGCCATGGGCCATTATTATACACTGTTACATCATTGCCTAGGCCATGGTTACTCATAGCAGGATCAACTACGGCATCTCGTAGATGGACTTAGGCATGAAACTAGGAGAACCCTTGGAACATATGCCCAAGGGAGATTATCTGAGCTTAGGTCCCATTAGATCCATAGATTGATGGAACAAGTAGCTAAGGAAGAAGGAGAGCTACGTAAGAGAGAAAGTGTGGAAGAGTACAACCGTGATCCTTCCATTCGAAAAAGGGGAGTGAGATTCTGTGAGGAGGAGGAAGAGTCATCACTTGAAGAGTTGGTGCATAGGAAAACCTTGCCACCGCAAAAATTAACAACAGAAGTGTCGGCTAAGGTAGACCAAATGTGGGACTCCTTAGACAGTAGATTTGAAACCATTCTTAAAATTGTAGAGGAGTCTAAGGAGCGAAGTAGTGACTATGATAAAAAGAAGAAGAGGGATTTCAACCATGCACGTAACAAAGGTAAGGGTAAAATGGCTATCACTAAAGAGGTTGTGGATTTAGATACAAAAAATGATGGTGGATGTGAGATATGCCAATATGACCATCCTAAGGGATGTTGCCCAATAATCTCACATCTACAAGAGTCTGGGGTATATGCACTCAACCCACGACTTAACAAATGGCAAGCACCCTGACGGTTACCTTATCCTCAAGGTAACCCAAGGCAGTTCCACCAACTGCTAACATATTATCCAAGTGGAACTCCACCACAACCTATTAAGCAACACCAGCAGTGGAAATACCCATAGTCATGGGGGATGCCACCGCCAAGACAACAATACCCTTACCGGAAACCGGATCCATACAGCTACTACGTGTAGCAGCCAATCTCTCCAAGTGAATTTGTTGGTCACGTGACCCCACAACATCACTACTAAGCTCAGGAGTATTATTGGAATCCCTCTCCTAGGGGAGACACACCACATACATACCATCCTCCAAATCCATCCACTGCTTTTACACCAATAGCTCCACTACCACCTGCTCCAGTGATGCAGGGGAAACTCCCCACTCAACCATAGAAATACAATGCTACGAGAGCCATAAACCTTCAACCCACAGCTAGTTCTGACAATCGTACAAGGAGAAGACCTTTCTTTAGAACCAACAGTCCAAACAAGCTCTCACAACCACAAGCCGTTGAGCCTTCGAACATTCCTCCATCAAATAAGGCTTCAGAGCTCCCTTCAAATCAACAACAGAGCTCAACGCACATAGTTATGTTAACACATACCATCACTGACTGGATCAAGGAGGGC
Organism: Gnetum montanum; assembly: GCA_015680685.1. NCBI lineage: Eukaryota > Viridiplantae > Streptophyta > Gnetopsida > Gnetales > Gnetaceae > Gnetum > Gnetum montanum. Next base: position 235,174 of record MNCI01011625.1, read on the forward strand.
CACCTTCCTAGGAAATTCTTTGATCCTGAAAGTCTTTTGATTTATCTCCAAGTCGTTGGGAATGAACCTTGTAAAGCTCTTCTAGACTCAAGTTCCGAAGTTAACTTGATATCGCAAGAAATGTATAAAGCCTGGAACTTGCCTCCACTAAAGAAGAGCAATATTCACTTAGAGATGGTTGACCAGTCCATCATTATTCCCTTGGGACTGGTGGAGGACATTGTTACCACTGTGTGTGGTTGGTCATACCCAGCTAATTTCCTAGTGATACAAGTTAACAATGACAAAGGGGACTTCCCAATAATAATGGGAAGGGCATGGCTAAGTACTATTAACGTATGCCTAGGAATCTGCAATCTTTCCCTAGAAATATCTAAGGAAAACACTTGTGGAAAGATCGAGAAGAAGAAAGTTCCATGCATCACATACAGTGATATAGAGGGTGATGGCGTATAGGGATGTTCAACATTGCCTGCATGCAACCGATGTGCCCAAGAAATCAACATAAAAAGGTGCCTGTATGTAGCAACTACACAACAAGAAAACACCCAGTGGTTGATAGTTAACCAAAAGAGCAACTCACCAATATGCATGGAACTAACTGGGGGACCAACGTGCGCTCACATCGAAAGCATAGATACACTGGAGCAAGAGCGTAGCCAACTTCCAACCCTTAACTTGAAAACATAAATTGGAAGAAGTTGGACACTTCTAAAAAATTCAAACAAACACTCATTATTTTGGATCTCTCCCTTTCAATTTAGTCATGGGGGAGATGGCCACCTATACTGATCATTTGAAGCCCTCAGTTCCTTTTTAAGTTTTTTGTTTTACACATTTTTGTTTTACAAATTTCTTTAACTTTTCTTATTTTTGTTTTGAAACATTGTTCATAATTATTTGTTTATTTGTGTGTTTACTTATTTTTATTTTTATTTTTTTTGTTAAGTTTGTCACTTAATAAGTGCTCTGATGGTGGTATGAACTGTATTCCATTGAGTGCTAATGTTTGGTTTTTACCTTTAAGTTATGATGTTGATACTAAGGTATGGTTCTTTTGATATAACAGGCAATGAGTCCACTTCATCCATACATCCATAAATTTCTATAATATCTCTTTGCTTGGAACCATATAGTCCCCTTTCTTAAACAATAAGAACTATCAACGAATCAGTGATTGGGCATTTCTCAAAATAAGGAAGGACTCAAGGATTGAAAAGGGTGTGACTTCAAGGGAACTTGATGCATTTGTGCTAACCATTCTCTTGGGTGCTTGGATGTTTTCTTCTTGAGTCTCCCGTACCATTTTGATGTTGCTCCATTATCGGGAAGCTGAGCTAATAAAAATAATAAGTCTTTGCATGGTGTGGTTCTTATGCAAAACACAAAAGAAAAAAAATAGTGAGAATTCAAAGTACATCCCTTAGACAGAATAACCCTATGGGCTACAAGCATTGGTTATGGAACTAAATAAAAATGTTCCCTCTAACTAAGGCCCTTCCTCGCTTCCTATCTCCTTTCTCGTTTTGTCGAAATGGTGGTGACTCTTTGTGGAGACATTCTTGTTACTTCAAGTGGATGGATTGGCCGAATGTATTAATGCAAAGTCACTGGATATGGTTTGTTTGAGGCTAGATTTGGAATGAGATCTACTAATTCACATTAACCATTAACACACAAGGGGCTATACACCACCTTGTTTTTGAGATTCCATTCCATTCTCTCCCTACCATCCTTCTTTCAACATTTTTCACCTCATTGCCGATTGTATCAATAGTCCATATTTTGGTTGATGCATTGTTTTCTTTTTGGTAAACTCTTATGGTTAAGACCTTAACTCTTATCTTCAAATGACATTCCTAGAGCCTACGGACTCTTTGAATGTGGGATTGTTAGGGCATTAAGGGCATGAGCCTACTTTGGGGAGGATCCATTGGCATTCCTATTTGGTGCATCCGTTAATTTATTTCCCTTAAACATTTCTACAATCACCATTTCTTTTGTTCATCTCCATCTTTGACATCCATTTTATCGGTGTGGCCATTGTTTCTTTTTCTCCATATTTCTTATTCCTTCTCTTTTCCCATTCTATCGCTACTGGAGGTTTACTCTCAATCATGGGGGTCTTGGTCCAATTTTTTCAATTTTCTCCTAACCCCTACACCTTGGGTAGCCACCAGTATTATATCTCTAGATTTGCATTAGTCATATCACAACTCAGCCAATGGACCTTACACTGAGGCAAGGTATTAACTGCATTATGATTCATTTACCATTAATGAGCCATTTGCACCAAATCGTAGATACCATCAACTAGGGAACAAGGAAAGGCACCAATCTCTATAAGGTTAAAGAGAGCTCGGTTAGGCCCAAAATTTCTACAAAACCTATAAGTAGGCAAGTATCACTACATACAAGAGGAGAGGATGATTAGGCATAATATATTTTTGAAAATGTTGCATCATTTCAAGTGATGTTACACATTGGTAAAGGTTCCACAGTAGTGGTTATGCAACACCAAGATGTAGTAAGAGTTGGAAGGTCATCACTGACCATATTAAAGAATCCTTCAATGTTCTTGTTGTACAACTAGCAAATACCTCTAGATCAAGAGACATTCAAATGTTAGCTAGTACCTCAACAACTCCTGCTAAGCATGAAAATGTTCTAGGAAATTTGTTGCAAATAGGCTAGCTCATGCAAAATCTTTTTAATATCCTCAATGATATCACTACAGTGTAGTCTCATATAACTACCACAAAAGAAAAGCTGGTAATGGTAGAAACCAAGGCAGAACACGTGGAAAATGAAGTGTAGAGACTCCAAGATGAATTGACAACTCTTAGAGCAAAATTACAAGATCTTGCATGATTTGTAGCCCCTGACCAGCTTAAATAGTTTCAAATAGATCAAGTGAGACAACTCATTACACATAACATCAAGGTTGATATGGAAAGAGAGAAGGTGATGTGAAATGCCTCAATTATAGAAGTGCAAACATATGCATACACCAAAGTTCTCATAGCAATAGAGGAGAAATATAAAAAGCTCACTGTTGATAACACAAGGTTGATAGATGCAGAGGAACAAAATAATATTCTCAAGGAAAGTATTCATCAACTATGAGAATAATTAATCATAGTCAACTAGAAAATGAGAAAATTGGCTAGAGAAAATAGAACCCTATCAATGGAGGAAGTACATGTCATTCAACAAAAGTTTGCAATTGAGATCAGCACATGGTAGAATGAGGCCAAAAGGCATGAAAAGCTCAAAAAACATTTTAGGGATCAAGTGGCATGTACAAGCAGATTAATGAAAAAGAAATCCAAATGGAAAAGGCCAAAATCAACTCCATCATAGCTTGAACACTAGATTGGCAACCAATTTTGGATGGCCTCATCCATGTTCACCAAGTTGAAGTGAAGAATAAGAACCTATAGATAGATGATCTTACCAAGTACATGGGATTAGCAAACCTTTAGTATGCTAATCTAGTCATGTTAATAGTAGCCAAGCCAAGAAACAAGCTAGAGTAGCAGATAGCAACCATGGACTTATTATATGAGAAAGAGTTTGTTGATGGAAAGGATGCCTTACAGAAACTATATATCACAGACTCCAAGCTTGAGATTGTAAAGGCTAGCTACTAGAGATAGAAAGATGTAGCAACAAACTTGGAACACCAAATTTCAAATTACTAAGAATTACAAAAGGTCGCTAGGGCTTTTGAGGAGGAAATGCAGTAATTTGCAATGTGGTACATGAAAGGAAACAAGATTTTTTTGCAACTGTTATGCCCATGAAACATACCAACTTCATCAAAAATTGGTCAATTAGCATAGATGGTACATGATCCCAACATAGAGGAAGAAAAACTTCAGGTGTTCCTAAACTACTACCAATTTCAGAAGCCTAATGACAAACACAAGAATTCGATGGAAGAGCCTCCACCACTAGGAACATAAGGCTACATTGAGCTACTTAAGTTTTGTGTTGTTTTGTTTTGTCAAAGTTGCTATGTCATTTTATAAACACACTAATGTGGCATTCAAGAGTCATGTAAATACTTAGTCATGTTAAGTCACGTCTACCTTCCAATTTTGTAAGGAACTTTATCCTCATTTTTTAACTTGAGGATGAGCTTCTAGTTAGTCATGGGGGGTATGATAAAACCAAAATTTTCACCATTGTTATATTGTAACTATAACATCATATTAATGATATCATAGCTATGATGTTGTAGTTCATCCTACGCCATCGTTGATGTTATGTCTCAAGATCTCTGCAGCCCTATAAATACTAATACTTGAGCACACAATCAATAACTTTTTATTCCAACACTTACCAAAAACTTGGAGTTTCATTTTGTAGTTTTAATGATAAAGTGAATGCCCACAGTGTGGTGTTGAGTAGTTTTATGGTGTCTTTATTCAAGTGAATTATACTTGAACACAATTCATGATTGAAAATAAAGATCAAGATTGCTTTTCATCATTGCAACATCCACTTAGTTTTCTTTTATGTTCACTTATAATAATTTTGTTGCTTTCTTAGTTAATCATTTACATTTCAAGCTCTTTACTTTACATGTTATTAGTAATCATAATGGATATGACTAGTCTCAAGCGCTAAGTGTAGTTATGTAGTAACCAAGTAGTGACATTGCTTGATTCACTTACTAGTAATTCCACTTGGTAATCTTAGTGATAACTACATGAGTCCAAGGCTAAGATATCCATCGCACTAGCCTAAGATAGATTTATGCTTTCATAATTAACTAGACTTAGATTTTAATCTCATTTCAACTACATTCACAATTAGGAGTATTAAGAGCCTTACAACATCAACCAATCATATGCCTCACTAAGAGTTAAACTATACACTTGAACTTTACTCACTTGAAGTGAGAAGATAAGAATCTTGAACTTAACATTAATTACTAGCATAATTACATTGTTCATCCTAGATTACAATCTAGTCACATGTAGACACTTGTGACTTGTATGATAGAGTGTTGGGATACCTCCATTACTCATCACCTAAGTTAAAATTGGTAACTTTAGACCTATAAATATAAGCTCAAAGCACAAATTTCAGGCCAATTTCTTCAGATTTGAAAGTACTTGTCAGATTTTAGGAGATCAAGATCTTGAGTACTTGTCAACATTGTAGCACCTACATTCTTTATGATCATCCTCTCTACCTTCAACATCACTTTAAAAGATAGAATTTTTAGACTTTTACAACACATTCGAGAGTTAGAATTTTTTCAACTCTAACATCAATGATGAAACCCTTAGCCAAAATAGCCCTATTTTGACTCAAAATTTATTTTGGATTGTACCTATAACTTTGCAACTATATCCTAATTGTCCAAAAATTCAATTCTACTCTTAAAACTCATATTTTTCTCATAAATTAAGTTTCTATTATCAATTTTATTACACTTACGTTTTCCACAAACATTATAGTTCTAGTCTTCCATAGAAGGTAAAGACTTTGTTACTTATTAATAAATTATTTTATTATTTGGAAAGGGATTTAAGACTCCTTCCCCCATATCATAGTCTCAATATTTTAATATTTTATGTCCTTTCACTTTGATTTTATACTTAGGTTTTTATTATATTGCTCAGTTTATTCCATAATTGGTATATTTTTCAATAATTTATGAATTTGAAAGTTTTGGGAGAAGTTTAAATCTTGGCTAGACATGGTAACAACAAGTTTATCCTCTACAAACATATTTAGAAGAAAACAAGATCAAGTGCAAATTGAAAAATAAAATAAGTAAAACTTTTAAAACTTTTAAAAAATTCTAAGTACTAAAAAGGACATATAGGCTACTACACAATAGGTTCAAGATACTAGATACCTTATTGGCTCTCCTTCTAGTGCCAAAAATGTTCTTGCAAAATAAGTCTTCCTAACTTCACAAGGACACCTCCACAAACTAAGTATAAAAGAACTCAATTTGTAATCACAAACGGTCTTTGACTTGATATAAAATTTACTAAGTTAATAACAATGACATGATGGGGTATGAATCTCCAATTGAATATGAACTTATTCTATCAAACACAAACCAAGGATGATAAAGGGATGATAGAAACATATGCATTGAATACTGGAAAAAATGGCTAAATATAAAATGCTACAAAAAATATCTAAGTCTAAAGTATTGAAACTTTAACTAAGTATAGGATATATTGTGAGATATGGAATAAAATATGTGTAAAAAGGCATAAAATATCAAATGCAAGACATTATGATATAGAGGAAGGGGCTAGATTCTCTTCCCAAAGAAAAGAAATGCTTTATTTTCTAATAAAATGAGTGTTCACCTTCTAAGGAGGGTCAAACTACAAATGTTGAAGTAAAAACGTAAGTAGAATGAAACTGATAATGAAAAAACCCAATTCATGAGTAAAATATAGGTTTGAAGAGTGAAATTGAACCTCTAAAGAATGAGGATATTGATGGAGAATTCATAGGATTAATCTAGAATCAATTCGTCCAAAAAAGGATTGTTTTGCTTAAGTGTCCCATCACTAATATCGGAGTTGAAAAATTCTAACTCTAGAGACTAATGTTGAAGCCTAAAAAATTTTAAGTCTAGACGAATAATGAAAATGTTACATCAATACTATTACCGAAGCTTGAAAAAGCTATGATGGCCATGAAGCACATGAGTGATACTAGAAGGTCTGCTATGCATGCTCTTGATCTTTTAAAATTTGAAAAAATGCTCAAGATGTCAAGAAACCTATTCATACAAAAATGTTTTTTACACCTCTACAAGGGCACCTCCATGAACTAAGTTTTGAGATACTTAGTGTGTGGCCATAAATGGTCTTTGAATCGATGTAATCCTTGATAAATCAACAATTATTAGATGAAGAATCATAAATCCTCCAATCAAATATGGTCTTAGACTACCACACATGAACTAGGAATGACACAAAATGATGAAAAAGTGAAGTTTTTAATGCTAAAAATGATTAAGTGTAAAATCATAGGAAACTGACTAAGTGCAAATTATTGGAAAATAGACCAAGTGTAGAATAAGATATGAATGATGGAATAAAAATTAGTATAAAATATAGATGAAAAACATAATATAATAAAATGGAGTAACTATAATGTGAAAGGAAGGATCTTGCTTGCCTCTCCAAATGATGAAGCTTTATGCTAGAAAAATAAATAAGTATAAAAAGGTTAAAATTTTGACCAAGTATGGAATGAAATGTGAGAGATGAAATAAAAACTAAGTATAAAAATTACATAAAAGAACATAAAATATTGAAATAAACTAAGTGTAAAATAAGCTTTGAACAATGAAATAAAAGTTAAGTATAAACTATAGATATAGAGCATAAAATATTAAAATAGTGTAGTTATAACATGAAAGGAAGGATTTTGATTTCTCCCCAAATAATAGGGTTTTTATGTTGAAAAACAACGAAGTATAAAATGCTAAAAATTTGACTATGGAATGAAATGTGAGAGATAGAATAAAAACTAAGTATAAAAATTATATAAGAGGATATAAAATATTAAAATATTAATATTATTATATAGAAAGAAAGATGTCAAATCCCTTCCTAAAAAAATAAAATTTTTGCGTAGAAAAATAGCTAAGTGTAAAATGTTGAAAATTTTGACCAAGTATAAAATGTGATGTACGAGATAGAAAAAAATTCTAGGTATAGAATGCAAGGAAACAAGCATAAAAAAATAAAAACGAGATGCTTCAATATGAGGGAAAGGTTTCAAATCCTCTTTCAAATATTAAAATGCTTTATTAATGAGTTGTGCAGTGTTTAGCTCTTATGGAAGGCCAACCTCTAAATAATGGGAGAAAAACGTAAGTGTGATAGAACCAATAAAAGAAGCTTAGATCTTAAGAAAAATATAGATTTGGAGGATAGAATTAAACCTCTAAAGGATTAGGTAATGGATGAAAAATCTGTATGCATGATTCAAATTTAATTCTGGGCCAAAATAGGGTTGTTTGAGCCAAGGTTTCCATCATTGATGCTAGAGCTAAAAAAATTGTAACTCTAGAAAGTGTTGCAGAGTTCTAAAAATTATATCTCTAGAAGTAATGCTAAAGATGCAAAACATGGCGAAGGAACATATGGGTGCTACGGTGGTGGTAGGTGCTTGTGCTCTTGATCTCTCAAAATGTAAAAAGTACTCTCAAATCTCAAAAGATTTGACCTAAAACTTCTATTTTGAGCTTATATTTAGGGGTCTGCAGTTACTAAATTTAACTTAGAGTGGCTAAAACTAAACTTGGAGTTAAGTGTAACTTGTCATTGAGTTCAAAAAGAGAAATTCTGGTCTTTGGTTTTTGTGAACATGGTAACCCATCAAGGTAATGTTAATGCTAATGCTAATGCATTACCAATAATATTTAGAAAAAATTTTGGATTTTCCCTATGCTCTAGAACACTCTACATAGAATCAATTCTACAAATGACATCAACTTTATCTAATTTATGGATTGAAAGGAGATTCTAAAACTAAAGGCTCATTTAGCTCTATATGCCACCTTAACTTAAAAGGCTAGAAAAAGTCAGTAGAATCAAAAAGTGTTTCTATGAATTATTTTTATAAGTAAGCCTTGAAATAGTTTTATAATCCACATCCGCTCTTAGCTGGTTCATAGAATTAGGGGAAAGTACGTAGAACTAAAAAGTGGTTCTTTAAATAGCTTATGCATTGGTTCTACCATGTGAGCTAGCTAGGATGTTAAAGATTAGCTTCATATTATTATAAAGTTTGATTTTATAATAGAACATTAAAGTCTAACTTTATGAATAAACCCCATGTGCTAAATAAGTTGAATTAGAAAAGTATGTTTTAAAGAGATATTATTCCAAGAAGTTATAGGATTGATTAAAAAAAACTTGTGTTATTCGCTATGTAATATTTGAAAAGAAGCTGAGCTTTGTAGAACCAAAATTTGGTTCTATGAATGAGCTTCAAAATGGTTCTATAAGCCAAATCAACTCTTGGTCTAGAATAGGTTTATAAAACAAAAGCTAAATTTTTTCTACAAGCCACATAAAAAACTCTTAAAAGACAAAAGCACTCCTTTTAAACTTTGCCATGTCAACTCTTATATAGCATGGGACATAATGGTTCTATAAGGAGCCCAAAATTTTGGTTCTACCACATTAACACTTAAGATAGAGCAAAAAAGGTCAATGAGTTCATAGAATCAAAATTCAGCTCTACAAGCAAGCTCATCTTCAGTTTTTCCAAGTTATCATTTGAAGTAGGGACATGTTGTATTGAGAAGAGAAAAAATAGTGTTTTTCATAGAACCAAAATTATGTTCTACGAGCAAGCTCTAAAAGTGGTTCTATGAATAACATCAACATTTATATAGTATAAACTTATAGAACCAAAAATTATTTCTACAAGAAAGTCTAGAATTGGTCTATGAGCTACATCATCACTGTGAATTATGTTTTATAAAAGAAAGAGAAAAAAGAGAGAAAGAAGCTCAATTTGTAGAACCAAAAATCAATACTGCAAGTGAACTTACTTTTGAATCTACCACATCAACTCTATGAAGAAGAATCATGATTCGTAAAATCAAAATTTGATTCTATAAGTGACCTCACATTTGGTTCTACAATTGTAGCCTTAAAAAATCAATGAGCTTGTAGAACTAGAAAGGATTCTACAAGAAGCTCTAGAGGGACTCTACCTCATTAGCATAAGCAAAGAAAAAGTTCATAGAACCAAAATTTGGTTCTATGAACAAGGGCTAAGATGGTTCTATGACACTTCAGAATAAAGAAGAGTTTTATATTGGGCCCATAAGAGATCATGAATACAATGTTCACATGCTTATTATACTTTTTAATCTAGCTTAAAATGTTTTAAAAAAAAGATTAAGGAGCTAAGGAATAGAACATAGCTCATAGAACCAAAAAATGGTTCGACAAGCAAGCTCGAAAAGTGGTTCTACCATGTCAACTTTTAAATAAAGCAAGTTTGTAAAACCAAAATTCAATTCAATAAATTAGCTCTAAAATAAATCTATAAACCATGTTAGCTCATGTGAAGCATGTTTTGTAGAACTAAAATTTGGTTCTACAAATAAGCTTTGAAATGGTCCTACAAGTTACATTAACATTGGAGGTAAAAAGCTTGAACATTGAACCTATTGGGAATTATTCCACACATGGCTAAATTTAGTTTTAATCCAACTAAGCTAAGCTCAGTGTAAAAAGGTTTTTGAGGATGTATAGAGAACTCAAAAGCCAAATAAGCTCAAGGGAGAAGAAAGGTTTATAGAACCAAAAAGTGATTCTATGAGCTAGCTACCACATTAGCTCAAACTTAGAAGGAAAGCTTAGAAAACAAAAAATTAGTTCTATGAATTGGTTCTAAGAGCTATATTGAAGTATGAAATAGCTCTAAATTAAGAATTTAAACACAAAACTTTCTAAATGCACACTTGTGCTTAATCCCAATCTAACTCGATAGGTTACAAATAAGAAAAAAGATAATTAAGAGATATTTAAGCCTAATTAAAGCCACATTAGTAGAGATTTTGTAGAACCAAAAAGTAGTCCAATTTCCCACTCCAATAGATCAACCATTATTAGAAGAAAAAGAGCAATCTCATGTAACTATTTGATTTTCAACTATCACATTAGCATCAACAGAATGAAAAGATTAAAAAAGCTTAATAGTAGAATGAAAAAGCAATTCTACAAAGCATTAGCTTAATCATTCTTAAGAAAGAATTAAGAGCTAGCTTAAAAAAAGGTAAGCCAAGCATTTTGTATAGAGCCTACAATTATGAAATAGTAATGATAGAGTAGTTTAGCAAAATTAAGATTTACAACATGTGCTAAGAGCCAATTCAAATAGTATGTTCCTAAGCAAGTGAATTAAAAATGAAGCTTCAACTATTAATGGACAAGCCTACTCAAGATTTTGAAACACCTAGCCACTAGAAATTAAGAAGTTAAGCATTGAAGTGGAGTAAGAGCTATCATTCAAGTGCTAAGAAGAGCTTCCTAAACTTCTTTGAGTTCTAGCCCAAAATGTCTCATAAGAAAAGGAAGAAACACCTTAAAAATTCCAAGATATTAATACATTCAGCTTCTCTGACCATCTGAAACATTTTAAGCTAAACATATATTAGCTTTAGTAAAGGATTGAAGTTGGCTTCTTAAAATTAGAAGTTGAAGAGAGAGATTTATTTAACTTTGATGAGAACCATGATTTAATAGAAAAACTTAAGCTCCAAGTTGAAAAAACAATGGAAGACTAGAAGGAAATTTATGAGAATATAAGCCTCCAAAAGCTCAGTTTCAAACCTAGGACAAACATTACAAGGGACATCATAAACTATCTAATAGTCAAAACTCTATATGAAAAGGATAAGATTTGTTTCAAGAGAAATATGAAGCACTACATCAACATTAGCATCAAAAAGGCATATGAGCTCTATGGTCTTATAGAGCCCAATATAATAGAAGTAGATGCTTGCTAATACAATGGAGATATGCTTAGTGGAAATTTTTGGATCCATCCACAAATAGGTAAAGTTTTCAAGCTCTCACTGATGAATCATACAAAAGAGTGAGGATATCATAACGTCATTCCTAAAGCTACGAAGTTAGGTTCACTCATAGAATTTTTATTTTAACTTTAAATTTTTGTTCCAAATGTGAAATAAATTTGATTGTTGATTACCATGTCCAAGCTTAGGTAGCTCTAGAAAATAAGAAACATTTCATCCCTGTATAATATATGAATGATGTATTACAAAGTAACATAGTAGAGATTCAGGAATATAGAGTCTAGTTGAATTTAAGCTATTTTTTAATGGATTGTTTATTGAGTAAGATTTCTAAGCCTAAGAGAATAGCCCCAAGTTTTACTAGTTATGCATCATAATGTAGACTTTAGGATCCCTATTATGATTTTTTTCCAATAATATATGAGAAAAGCTATTTTAATGCCTAAGCCATTGAATTTTTGTTGAACTATATATATCTCCATTTATTTAAGTTCATTTTAGAAGCCTTTCCATAATGGATAGGCTAGGAGATTGTCAATAAAATTAGAAGCAAGTGCCATGGAGCTATTTTTCTGCATGTCCATAATTTTCAAAATTTGATAGTAGGGTTTGAGGGATAGGCCTATAAGCTTCCAACATTTATAGCTCCATATCTAGTAATATTACAAGTAGGAAGACAAATGTGGAAGAGTCCATTAAGACATGATAATAATAAGCATAAAAGGTCATTCCTTTGAAATTCGGCTTCTAGGAATTCAATAATGCAAGACATCTTAAAGACATGGCTAAGACTAATAAAGAGCAATGTGATTTTCCTTTAGCTCCAAAGAGAATTTATTCAATTTCCAAGGCATGGAAGGTTCATTAGTTTGATGAAACAGATGTGGTTTATTAGAGAGCTATAGACAAGAAAGTCAATCAAGCAAAGGATGAAGTGCTAGAGCAGTTGAAAAGAAGCTTTTCTATGAAGCTTTTGACCTCTACTTATGATCAACCAATCATAAAAGTATGCAGATGGATGAAAAGAAAATTTCATTATTTAGCTATAGATTTTCCTGATAAATACTTACTTTAATGGAAGAGAATTATTTCTCATGGAGGCTATAGGATCAAGAGAATGTCATGGCCAATGAAAGATTTTCACCAAGTGGAGTGAAGTATGGAAGGATTAAGGTAACCAAAAAAATAAGGGTTGAAAGAATAAAAGCTAATAAGAAGAAATAGCAACAAGAGCTTCTAAAACAACAATAGCAACAACAAGAGATACTAGAGAATCTAAGACTACAAGAGCTACAACAATAATAGTAGAAGGAAGGGAAAAGCTCATCATTACTTCTAACAACTTTATAGACTTTCCATTAGGATATTTAATGAAAGAAGCAACTCAGTTCTTCAATGTTTAGGGAAAATAAAGAAGAATTATCATTAGCTAGAAGCCTCCTAACCATGTAAGAAACTAAAGTAATTATCATCTTTTCTTATAAGAAACATGACCATCAAATTGGAGGTCAAAAGTTAGTGATTTCTCATTAGGATATGTCTAACACTATACCAATTTTTATCAAAGATATGGGATAAGTAGTCGATAATCAAATAGCCAAACTCAAAGAATTCCTGATGCAAAATGAACAATAAATAGCCAATTTAAGAAAAAAATTAAAGAGTTATAAAGATGAGAATGAGCAGCTCAATACTATGATCAATATTAAAGAATTGCTATGAGAAAATAAAGAATAGGCTATGATATAGTTAGAAAAGAAGCTAACTATTGTAAGTTATAAGCTAGAACACATCAAAAATGAAAAAGCTCTAGATTATTCTTACTTGCTATAGTTGAATTTCCAGGAATAGATTGCTAAAATCAATTATAATAAGCAACAGATACAAAAGACTACAACTAAGATTGAAGAAGTAAAGAAAAATCAAGATATTTTCGTTTAGATGGAACAAAGATCTCAAGAATTGGTTAGAATAGCTCAAGAAAAAAGAGAGGTATTACCTCAATATAAAAATAAATTTTTTTATAACATGATAATGGTAGTTGCAAATATAATGGAGAATGCTACTCAAAAGAAGTTGGAGTTGGAACAAACTTGTTTACACGTAGGAGCTATATTAATTAAACTAACTGATTCATTAACAAAACTAAGAACCAATGAAAGAGAAGCTAAAGATATTATTAAGAGACTTCACAACACCAAGCCAGCTACATTGAATCAGGCTATAAACGTTCTACTCAATCATAAAAAGTTAGCTCAATAGTTATCGATAGAAGAAATTCATATCCAAAAAATAAAGACATATCAGGAAGTTGAATAACTATCCAATGGCTTGCAACTATACAAGAAAAATGTGAAATTAATTAAACTATAATTTTATAATTTTTGTAACTATCAAAAGCTTTAGGTAGAATTGTAATAGATATGTAAAGAGGAAGAGAGGAAAATACGTCTTCAAAAATCTTGTAAGGACTCTTTCTCCAATGGTATTTTAAACAGGTTTAGCTTATCTCTTTTGTTTTATTTTTCAATTGTATTAAAATGAGATAACTTTTATTACTTATTTAGCTTAGTTATGCATAGCTACATTTAAGTGAATGGTAAATTTTGGAATCAATTATTTTTGTGGACCTTTTGATTTTGGTATGTGAAAACATTAAGAAAAATGTAAAACAAGTTTGTCTGCATGTTTATGTGAATGTTGTGATTACAAGACAAGAACTTGGATTGAGTAAGGCTATGGATAAGGAATGAAGGATTCATTGTGCAAAGGAAGATGAAGAAAGACATCTCTGGGTAGTAGCAAACATCTTGGAAGAATTGGAGTGAACTCACACAAAGACATCTTCAGAAACAACAAGACATCTTTCTCAGACAAAGACATCTTTTAGAAGGCAAAGATGTATTTATCGAATGTAGACCAAGTTCAAAAAGATGTCTTCCAAAATGGAGACTTCAAAAATATGTCTTTCAAGAAATAAAGATGTATTTGTAGTATTAAAGGAAAATTCAAAAAGATGTCTCAAACATGAAAAAGATGTCTCAAACATGAAAAAGATGTCTTCCATGATCGTTATTGACCATTAGTTAGTCATTGCATGAGTTCCAAGATATATTTAGAAACACAACACCTATAAGAGGACTTGAAGTGCATTGGGAAATATGCAAGCCTTGTTTATTCATTGTATAATCATTTGTAATCATTGAATTCTTTGTTGCTCCTCATTATATTATCATTTTTGGCATTGTAACATGTGTTATACCTAATTGTACAAGGATCAACAAATGGAGTTGCAATTCTCCCTTGTAACTCCATTAGGATTGGGATCCTATAGGATTGAGTTGGTGATATGGTACAACACTCCAGTGTAGAGCTCAAGATTGTAAAGGTTGTGGAAGCCTTGAAACCACATTTCCAAGCCTAACGAGATCTTGTAGGATTGAGTGATTGGTGTTGTAGTACAACACTCTAGAGCAGGGCTTGAAAACTATATAGGGTGTGGACCCTTCAAACACGTTTTGAGAGTAACAAAGTCTAAATGTGTGCTTGTGATCTATCCTTTGAGTGTAGAGTATCCAAGTTGGGAAGCCACATAAATTCATGTGTGTGCTTTGTTTTATAAAGATTCAATTCAGGAAAATTATTCATCCCCCCCTCCCCTTCTAAGTTCAATGATCTACAAGTTGTATTAGAGCCTAGTACTCTTTGTTTGATCATCAACTTTAAGAGTGAACAATGGAGGGGCCATCTTACATAAAGCCACCCATGTTTGATAGATTCAACTTCGCCTATTGGAAAGTCAGAATGCAAGGATTCTTTGAATCCATGGAGTTTAAAGTTTGGGAGTCAATCTTGGAAGGCTATGATCCACCCATCAACAACATCACCAATATCATTAAGCTTTGCAACAAATGGACTCAAGAGGAAAAGGATAAGTGTGTGTTTAATTCAAAAGTAAAAAATTATTTATATTGTACATTGCATAAATCCAAATTCAATAGGGTAGCAAGATGTAAAATGGCCAAAGAAATTTGGCAAACTTTAAAATCCACTTATGAAGGAACCTCTATTGTTAAGTAATCAAAATTGTTAGTTTTACAAAGTGAATATGATAAATTCAATATGAGAGAAGGTGAGAAAATTAAGATTATTTTTTCAGAGCTAATGATCTTATTGTAGCAATCAAAGGAACAGGATTGGATTTGCTCAAAAGAAATGTGATCATTAAGATGATTAGGACTCTTCAACCTGAGTTTAGACCCAAGTTCATGGCCATGGAAGAAATTAGAGACTTCTGAAATTTAAAATTTGAAGAGCTTCAAAGTGCTCTCATCACTTATGAAATGAATCTCATAAGTGAAGGAGTTATTTAAGAAAGATCCACTACCTTAAAGCCTGCTTTAAAGGAGAAGGAACTCAATGAGCATGATGAGGGTAGTGAATAGGAGATTATCCTTCTTACCATGAAGCTATAGTGACTAATTACTAGGAAGAAAAAAGAAGCATATCCAAAAAGATTCAATCAGCCTAAAGGTAAAGAAAGAAGTAAGAACTTTTTAAACTCTAACTTAGATTTTTCTTCTATAGAATGTTGGATGTGTGGAGGTAGAGGTCATGTGATCTCTAAATGTCCTAGTAGCTTTAGGATGTAATACAAGAATAAATCCCTTAAAGAAGTAAAGAAGACCAACTTCTATACAAGTTGGGATGATGGGAAGTAGAGTGAAGAAGAAGTGGAGGAAGATGCAAAAAATTCTTAGCTCATCTACATGGCCCTCATTAATGGTGATTCATTAGATGATGAACCAAATGACAATGACAGGTTTGATTTACTATGTAAAGAAATTTTGTATTTTCAAAATCTTTGTACTAAGTTAAATAAAAAAGTTAACTATAAAGAACATGACATATCCTTCTTAATGTAACTATTTCTAATCTTGATAAATAACTCTTAAACCTAAGGGTTGAGAATGAGAAGGTAACCTTTTCTTTAGAAAAAGTTAAAGTGGAAGCTATGGATGTCAAACTAATAAATAAATGATTAATGAAAGGAAAGGAGTCCCTTTGAATGGTACTAGGATAAGGAAGAAGTCCACAAGATAAAAGTGGACTTGGATGCTATCACCAAGAAGAGGAACCTGGACAACCTTCATCCCACCTAAAGGAACCTCCAAGAAATAAGGACACTATATCAATGAAAGCTCCTATCCAACAAAAAACTCCTCAAAGGTTTGATTCTTCTAGTCATTTTCTCAATAGGAGGATTAGATGTTATTTTTGCAATAAGATTGAACATAAATAATGAAATTGAAATCTAAATTTTTATCACATGAGTACATGGGCATATCACAAGACTCCT
Organism: Gnetum montanum; assembly: GCA_015680685.1. Lineage (NCBI taxonomy): Eukaryota > Viridiplantae > Streptophyta > Gnetopsida > Gnetales > Gnetaceae > Gnetum > Gnetum montanum. Next base: position 252,093 of record MNCI01011625.1, read on the forward strand.
TGGTTTTATCAAAGTGCACTAAGAAAGGGTTTTATGCAAAATCACAAAGGATCTTGGAAGTCAACTCAAAGAACCAAGGTTGTCAAAAAGAAATGGAGAATTAAATGACAAGACCAAAAGCATCAGGACACTTCCACCAACAAATTTGTATGAGGAAATTATACCCTAGACATTGGAAAATTTCAACTCAAAGGAGATTCCTCAAAAGAGGACACCCATTCATTAGCTCTTTAAACTCCATCATCTTCCAACAACATGATAGGTAGATAAAGGTAAGCTTTTCTCTCTTTTTCTTCAAAGTTTCATAAAAACTATAGACCAATGGTAGCCTTCCAAAACCTCACCCTAATGTTTGACAAAAGATGTCTTTTAGAAGTCAAAGATTTCTTTTCAACAAAAAATATCTCTCTCTCATTTTTCTATCGTCATGGGGAAGATGTCTTCAAAGACATCTACTATATTTCTAACATGTAAAAAAGATGTCTTTATGTCAAAAAAATGTTTAATTTTTTGTTCATGGACCTTTTTTTCTCATAGCTATAAAAGAAAAAACCCCCATTTTTATTGTATTCTTCCACGAAGATCCCACAGAGACCCCATAAAGGCTCCATCATTCATAGAAATTTTGGTAGAGATGATCCACAAGAAGGTTGATACATCCAAAACTCCACCCAAGAAATGTGCAAGAGGAAATTCTAGTAGTGTGCCATCTTCATACATGTCCCAATTTCATACTATAGATGCTTAGCATAGGTTTGAGACTACAAGAACCACTACCATTTTTTTTGAGCATTTTCTTACTTTTCCACTACATAGACAACAAGCTCTGTTGGATTATTTCAAGCTTCTAACATGGAAATCTTTCATTTCAATGAATTTTTTTGTTCTTGAAGTGTTAATTCATGAATTCCATTGTAATATTGTCATTTCTAATGCTATTTTTGGAGCATTCACATCCACTGTTGGTGGAATTGTTGTTGAAGTCTCTCCTCAAGTTGTAAATGAACTTCTAGTTATTTCTAGTTTAGACGTCTTTAGGGTTACCATAGAGTTTATGCGTGACATCTACACCAATGGTATAATGTCTATAGCCCATGATGAATTTTGTGATGTTTTATTTGGGAGAGATATGACATTTTATTAGGGTCATATTAAGCATAGGAAGATGACTTTTGATGCCTCCACATTCACTTATTGTTTTGTATAACATAATGGTGAAGGAAGGTAGTTATAGTTATCTACTACCATCCCAGGGTTTTGTACTACATTTCTTACTTACAGGATTACCATTGGATCTGGGGCACATACTTTGTAAAGGCATATTGAGTCTTTATGCCAAGAAGCAAATCCTTGGGTACCCTTACCTCATCAACATATTAATCTACTAGAGGGGTGTGCCTATTCTAGAGTTGCCTTTGTTTAAAGGTAAGTAGAATCTCAGTGAGTATGCTAAAAAGCAGAGTTCTTCTTACACAGTAGAAGTAGGACCTAGCACCAAACCTCTAAAGAAAAAAAAAGGAAGCCTCTCCATAGTTAAGAATATCAAAATCCTCCAGAGCTCATATTAGTTATTCTTTAAAGAAATCGTTTCCCCACCTTGCCTGAGCCATTAGAAAGCTTGGGAGAAACCTCTCTTACTTGCATAAGAGTTTGGCTAAAGTAGGGATTCCTCCTTCCTATAATGGGTAGATATTTAAGGAGGTCACCACTCCTCCTATCTTTGATAGCAAGGAGGATGCTTTTGTTCCTCCATGCCATTCTTTAGTAACAAGCCCCTCACATATTTACGACTTAGGGATGGAGTTAGATTCTAAGCCAGAGGCATCACCAACTGGTGTTCAAGGGGAGCATCATGCTTCCATGCAGCAGCTGGAGTAGCATGTTCCAATCCCTCCTACTTTCACTACTCCATATCATTGTAATGCTCCTAGCTCTTTCAAGTAATGAGCTATGGAGAGCATCACTAGGATCATGTCACAATGGGTTCCAATTCAACAACTGCTAGCTCCACTAACTTCCTCTTAGTTTCAAGTAAAGCTTCATCCTAGGTGGGCTCTAGTGCAATAGCTGGAGTCCTCAAATCAAAACACTTAGAAATCTAACCATCCAAGCACTAGCAGTGATGACGATGAGGAGGAAACTTATCATCCATCTTGAATAGCGATGGATTCTAAGTCTAAGGATGCTACTAAGATGAGTGATTGAGGCCTTGATAGGTTGTTTGTTCTCTCCTTTTAGGGATCAAAAAGGATAAGGAAATTTTTCCCTTCACATATGTGATTTATCTGTAGTTAGTTGTACTTTGAGATACTTTTAGATAGTTTTATGTAAAACTGTTTGTGGATGGTTATGAATAAATGGTGTTTTCCAGTTATCTCTATGTGGTCTATTGGTTTTCCTTATGATTTTGACTTGTCTTTCCATGTTTATCCTCATCCTTGGCTACCATAGGAATTTATATGTATTTATGCTTTTTATAGAATATCTTTTATGATGATTTTTTTGTATATTTATATATATCTATAGGTTTGACCTTTTTGGTTATGTCCAAAAAGGGGGAGAAGTATTATGCATTATTATTGGGACTTATTGGGAGAAGGCTAATCCATTTTCTTAAGTTTTGGACATTACTAAAAAGGGGAAGATTGTGGACCTTTTGGTTTTGATATGTCAAAACATTAAGAAAAATGGAAAATAATTTTATTTGCATGTCTGTGTGATTGTTGTGATTATAGGACAAGAACTTAGATTGAGCAAGGCTATGGACAAGGAACAAAGGATTCATCGTGCAAAGAAAGATGAAGAAAGACATCTCTAGGAAGTAGCAAACATCTTGGTAAAATTGGAGCGAACTTAGACAAAGACATCTTCCAAAATAGCAAGATGTCTTTCTTAGAAAAAAGATGCCTTTCATGAGGAAAAGATGTCTTTATAGAATGCAAAATAAGTTCAAAAATACATCTTCCAAAAGATAGAGATGTCTTCCATGATGGAGACTTCAGAAAGATGTTTTTCAGAAAACAAATACATCTTCCCAGTGTTGAAGGTAAATTTAGAGAGATGCTTCAGGCATGAGAAATACATCTCCCACGATCGTTATTAACCATTAGTCAGCTATCGCATGAGTTTTGAGATGGAATTAGAAACATGGTAGCTATAATCAGACTTAAAGTGCATTGGGAAATGTGCAAGACTTTTTGTATTCATTGTGCAATCATTTGTAATTATTGAGTTCTCTATTGCTCCTCATTGTATTATCATTTTGGTATTGTAAAGTGTGTTGTACCTAACTGTACAAGGATCAACAAACTGAGTTGCAATTCTTCCTTGTAATTTTTGTTCTTGTTGCCCTATGGGGTTGATGTGCTTGAGCTTGTTGAGATCTTGAAAGATTAAGTTGTTGGTGCTACAGTACAACACTTTGGTATGAAGCTCAAGATTGTAAAGGTTGTGGAAGCCTTAAAGTTGAGGTTTAGCTTATTTCTGTTATTCTGGTTGAATGAGATAGGTTCTATATAAGTGTTAGTTCTAAATCAATTTAATGTAAAATTAATGTCATATTTGTACAATTCTTAAGCTTTATGAATTAATTTTTAATCTTAGATTCTTTCTCTTTTTAGCAAAATTTTTATGATTTAGCTTTAGAATTTTTACTAGAAAATAGCTCAAAATTAAAAATGACATATTCTATAAAACTTTTTTGTTCACTGTAATAGCTATGTATAATTTGAAGTCGATTAGAAAGCTTTTAATTTTTATCATTATGTTGAGGGATAGCTAAAAGAGCCACTATTCATGTACAAGACAACATTTTCTTTAAAGTGTTTTACTATTGATATAGATTTAGCCATAATTAGCTCATTAATATTGATAGAAGCTATTTGAGGATATCTATGCCTTGGTAGAACCAAAGACTAGTAATCAGCTAAAATGAGTTACCTAGACTTCTAATGAATGGTATCATGATGCTACACCAACAAACATAGAACATTTAATATAAACTACTAAAGATGGTTTTGAGTTAAGAAGCCATAGAATGTACCTAAAACTTAGGCATACGCAAAAAAGAAAAAAAGAAAAAAAAAGAAAAAAAAACCAAAGTGGATACAACACAAGGTTTATGGAATTTTGAGTTCATAAGCTAAATTATGAATTTAGATGGTTTCCAATGGTCCCCAGGAGCTAAGAAGATGCCTTGTGATGATGTATTTGGAGCTTAAATCCTTATAGAAAAATGTTGAAACCACACTTAATTTCAATTCGTAGTAAACCAAAAAATGGGTATAACATTGCTTTCTCTTGATGAATGTTGCTAAGATGTTAGAAAAGGGTCAATCAAGAAGAGATTAGTACTAAATTAATGTGCCTAAAAAAAAGTAGGAAGGATGAAGCAAGAGAGTGGAGAATATTAAGATATCACCAATACACTAGTCATGAGGACAATGCTATACTACTAAAAAGGAACATGACTAAATGCTACACTTCAGATGGCCAAAAGGATGTCATTTATGATATTCACATCCTATCCCACTTATGTCATTAATACACCATTATTAGAAGGGAAAAAGTCACTTAATTCTCACTAAATATCCTTCCTACATTTTAATTCATTTTAACTTTTGAATTTATTATTATTTTGGGCTAAGTTTTAGGTCTTGTTATCTTTACTAGATGATGTGTTTGCATTTAACATGTGTTTGTGTGAATGTTTTGTAGGTTAAGAACTATCGTACAAGAGACTATGCTACATGGGACTCTTGTTTATGTATTTTTAGTTTTTAAATATTTATGATTTTTTCTAAAATTGTTTTAAATATTTATAGTTTTTTAAATATTTAAATATTTATAGTTTTAAAATTGTTTCCTAAAGCAAAAATGAAGCATATGATAAAATGTAATACAAAGAAGAGTAAATACTAGAATAAAATGATAAGAAAGATTGTGCTAAATAAGAAAACATCATTAGCAATATAAATATGAAATAATTGAACTAATGTGAATAAGCTAAAAATCATTTTATACTAAGAGACATACACAAACATAAAAAATAAAGAAAGAAAAAATAATGAAAGGGGAGAACAAACTTAAGGTTGTGATGCCTTAGCAATGGATTTCCTAGTATCAGACCTAGTGGGAACCTTTATGTCATTGATAGATTCAATAATATTTAACACACCAAATCCTACATTCATAAATTCATAGATGCTATATGACTAAGAAATGGTTGTATCAATCTCTTTATTTTCTTTTGTTAAGGAAATTTGGCCAATGAGAGTAGGTTAATATCCTAAACTAGTCTCTTCCAATATATCCAATTGTAAGATACCAAGGATTTTAGGATCAACATGCAAGATTATTTATCTATCCTTACAATGGAAGTGTATTTCTTAATGCAAAGGTGATGAAATAACATGATGGTACATTAACCAAGATCATCCTAGAATAGCATTAATTTTGATTTATTGATGTACAATGATACATTAATTGTATTTCTTGATGCACATGATGAAGTAATTATTCTTTGAATAAGATGATGTTATATTCCTTTATGATGATCCATCCAATGAAATTTTGTAAACTAATTGTAAGCCTTAAACTTGGGAAGTATTTTACACCCTGTGTTTCTAGTTTTCGCATGCATGGTTGAGGCTTCTACCTCCCAAGTTTGTATCCTAGACTTCCATTTCATACTTTTAGGTTTAGTACATGGCTTGGGCTTTCAATTGTATTTCTATCTTTATTTAGGAATCTTAGAAACATTTTGAACTATTCCCTGATGTTCTAGTTTTCATTAAAACATAGGAGGGAAGTGTGCTAGGAAGGGTATACGTTGACTACCTTGAGTCAACAAAAGGGAACTAACACATACACTTTGTAAGCTTAGTTTGATCTTTTCACTCTAAGATTATCTTCGATGTGTCTTCAAGTTACATAGGATGCACTAAAAAACTTCATTAATGCTTGGATGGTAGTGAATGTCTACCATTGTGTTGAAAAAACTATTAATACCCAAGATGAGCTCTCAAAAAAAAAAAAAAACAACTTCATTCATAGCATTTCATTTTGGCTTTTGATATCTATTTTTTTAAGAAGAACTCTTCCTCCCTTAGGTAAGTTGATTTTCTTTCCTATTTGGTGTGTTTTGAGTCATCGCTTTCACAAGTATGGCTAGACTTTATTAGAGTACTATCTTGCATAGATAGCTTGGAACCATTTGGTTGATGCAGAGTTTAGTGTTTACGCAATGAATAAAGCTCACGATTTTTTCTTATTCTACTGTTGATATCTTAAATATTAAAAATTATAAAAATATTTATTTAATTTCTATCTAATTAAGCTACAATGATTTACTCCTTACCCAAGGAGTTCATAAGTATACAACATGATGTTGGATCATCAAGGTTATGTCTAAGAGCCATTTTTATTACATTTCGTGTGTGGTGTTGGACTTGTTTCCAAGAGGAATTATAACATAAGCATTGCGTTGATTTCCAAGAGGGATTACAGTGCATATGTATTTATTACTTTTGATTCTTATATTCATAAAATTTATAAAGCATAAAATTACAAATATCCGTTCTCTATCTTTCACTATGGAAACATGAATTTTTATTATATGATATGTACTATAATCTCTTTTATATTTCTTGAACACAATGATATACACAAGTATTCTTGGTAATCCACTCAACATTATCTTCAAAGCTTATGACTACATTACATTGCAGTTTGTATAATAAATCCAATTCAACCAAAAATAGTGAGACCCCTATCATTGGCACTGTCTTTACAAAAGGCATCGATAAATTACCTAGAAATACTTGTGTATTTTTTACTTTAATCTTTATTTAAATTTAGTGTGTGTTTCTTTAATATTGTGTGTAGGTTTTGACTATGAATAAAATGGAAAATAGTACTAAGAGTTCACTAAATATCTCTGGGGATGCATCGTAATCAAGCAGGATTTTTATCACATTTAACAATTCAAAGGATGTGATCCTTTCACCAATCATGTTATCTTATCATCAAGATAAGCAAGGAAGATGAAGAGACATTCATGGACAGTTCTCTAAAGGACTGATCATGGCTGCACCATATGATCTTAAAGAGGTCTTGATCAACATGGGACTAGAGGATGAATGTGCATCATACATAGTTTGTAAACCAGTGTACAATGAATATGTATCTTTATACATGCAAGATCTTCTAGATTAAATGGTAGAGGAGTAGGTTAATCACAAATTTTCATCTCATCATTAAGATGAAGAGCAGGAAGATAAAGTAGAAAAGAAAGGAAATGAACTAGTCTGCTATGAGGGCCTATTATCAGATACTACAAATCGAAGTGCAACTTGAACTCAAAATGATCATCTTCTTTTCAAGTTCTAGTACTTACATTTGTCTAGATCTTCTAGTGATGATGATGCTCCTTTGTTTGACTGAGGTGATTATCATGAGCTCATTGAAGCTATGTATGTTCTAAGGAAGCATGTTCATGACAACAAGATTAAGCTAATCAACATTGATGAGTTGTGTCCAATTGGTTGCATCGACGAGGCCTTGTTAACGCAGCCTCATCAACTAGGCCTTGTTGATGCAGCCTCATCAACTAGGCCTTGTTGACACAGCCTCATCAACTAGGCTTCATTGATGCATTGTGTCATGCATTGATGAGGCCCCATCAATGCAATGTCAATTTTCTTAATTTTCAACTATAAGTATGTGCTTGTAGCCGCATTTATGGCAAGTAGAGATAGTAGTTGTAGTAGAGATCTTGCAATTTTCCCATTTGAGAGTTAGAATTTTTCCCTGAGTGCCTACAATAGGAGTCATTCAGTGTACATATCTTTATTTGAGCATTGTTGTACCTGAGCATGACAGTGTATGCAACAATAAAGATGAGCTTTCTGATAAACCTTGCAGTACTTTGAATAGATTAGCTATCTTATTTATGCATTTACTATTTTCAATTATTTATTAAATGTTTTCAATTAGTTATTAAATATTTTCCAATTATTATGTTAATGAGGAAATTAAGCAAGATAGATTACACACGTAAGTATGACTGCTTCAAGTGTAACATGTATTTTCTTGGTAATCCCAACAGTGTTATTGCTTGGTATGCCCAATAGCATAGCACTTGGTTGCCCAGCAACGGATATGTGGGTTCAGGACATGTACGAAAAGTGGGATCAAATGATTACATTAGGATTAGTTAAATGCTAGTTAATTAGTTAATTTAGAATAGTTAATCAAATTCCTTTTATCTACATTTTGAGCACCAACTCTAAAACACAAAACGATAAAAATCAAATACCTCAATTACACTTAACCATACCAACATACATCACAAGTGTAAGTGGGAGGACAACAATTGACCTTAAGGCTAGATTCACTTCCTAAAGGACTAGTGCACTAGAAATGATAAAGTCCATAGAATTCGACCAGATCACATGTGAACACTTCGTGATTCATATGGTTGGGTGTAGGGGTACCTCGCTACTCATCAAACATGATCAATGTACCAACATATAGTTGGTATACCAGTGATGATCTCAAAATTCACATTCCAGTCTTTGATAATGCTTACTATCTCCAAGAAATCATGAGTAATTGATAGAAGTTGTAATTATTTCCCTGCATCTTCATCCAACATGTGAAGACATGATACAAATCCTTGGCCCCAAAATTAATTGAGAGAGAGTAAGACATGGTCAAAATGTTTTGCATAAAATTTCAAACCTATGCCCAAATTTCAAACATTCAAAAGAAGATGGCTAGATGTTGGTAAGGAATCCATGAATCTTTTGACATCACCATGGAGAGATATATGAAAACTAGTCATCATTGTCCAATCCAAAGTTCTAGCTTAACAAAGTAGTTAATGCATATTATAGAAGAGCTAAAGTAGGAAATAAGAGAGCATGTGGATATGTATGTTATGATTCAAAAAATGTTTGTGGCTTAAATCAAAGCACTCTTGGACACCATGGTAAGTATGGAGGATGAGTGACGAAAGTGATAGTCCAGTAAGAAGTATAATTCTAAATCAATAACTAGAAGGGAGATTAAAAACATTAAAGATACCACTAAACCCTCCACTATAGTTAAGGTCTTAATGCAAGATTAGGTCGAAATAAATAAGGCCTTGATAGACTTGGTTCATAAGGTGAACCAACTTTGGAATGCAATGGATGAAAAGGTGATCACTACTTTCAAGGACATTGAGGATTAGGTGGTCGAAGCTACAACCAAAGTAGTTGCACTACATGAACATCAAAAGTGGTATGAAGATAAGGGTAAAGATAAGTTCTCTTATTCTAAGAGCATTCATGAAGATCTAAATAAGGCTTTCTCATCCTCTAATGATAAGGATTCCTACAAGTATGGCATAGATCCTCATGATTCATAGTTCTACCTAGTAATGTCTCACATGATTTGTAAGATGGAATGATCTAAGATGCCTTTAAATCCAAAATTTATCAAAAGGAAAAAAAAAGTAGTGTTTCATATCTTGGTGGTTCATACAATCTTATTGGTGCATATCTACAACCCATGTAGCGATACAAATAGTGATAAGCTTCAAATCCTTGGGATGCTACATCAAGGAATCTTTTAACTCCAATGTAACAACATATGATGCTTCTCACCAAACCATATTTTCATGGTGCATAAGAAAGTGCTTATCAACTATCATTGATGATACCTCAATAGTACCTACTAGCCTCCAATAGTCATTCCTACTAGTTAAGCTTCCCAACAACAACCATTGTTATTTTCTAGTCTCATGCAAGGTGGGATACCTAGTCAACTGCAACCAACACAAGCTAAATCATCTAATATTTCATAATGTACTAATCTTGCTTCCATGTATGTATCTAGGGAATATTAGGGAATATTATGAATCTCTTATTCATTTGGTTATGGGGGGAAGTTCAAGGTCCCACAGTAGGAAGTTCTATCATATGTGCAAACATGAGAACCATGGGATTGGGGCCACATCACCATCTCTATCTTATGGAAAGTGAAATCATTCATGCGAGAAAAAATTCCATATTTAGAAGATATCAATGAAATTTCTTGATCATATTCAAAGTGCAATATCTACTTCAAGGATAAGTTCCATAGTTATGTCTAGTAGATGTAACAACATGGCACCTAATGATGACATTTTCATCATTCTCATATTTATGATGGCTACACTAGTGGTTAAAGTAAGATATTTTCTTAAAAATGATCAAATCCTAGTAATCCCATGGTGGAAATTCAAATTGGTAAGAAAGGTTTCTGTCTAGCTCTTTGTGACTCCAACTTGAGAGTTCATGCCATCTCATTATAGTAGTAGCTTAATTAGAGGCTTCCTCCTATCAAGAGTACCAACATTTGATTAGAGTTAGTGGACCAATCCTATACATACCTTGTAGGATAGGTAAGTGACATGATGAGATCTATTGCAAGTTGGTTGCACCTTATAAATTTCCTAGTGATCAAGTTAGAAAATAATATGGAAGATAATTTTTCTATTATCATGGAAAGGACTTGGTTAAGCATCACCAATGTTAGGTTGTTCTTCTATGACCTTGATGTTAAATTTGGAAGAAAAGATAAGGCTAAAAGAATGAAGTACAAGAAAGTATTGTGTTCATTTGAGGTCCTGTAGCACCATGCACATGTACTATTCAAGTGATCTAGATAAAACTTTTAATGGATAATACCTAGTATGCCATAATGAATATCTTTTACCTCTGAGTATGCCTAACACTTAATTTAATCCTCATAGATCTACCAAGTAATAGACATGGATTATTCATGGGGGAATAATCCTCCATGCTATGTTAAAACTTATTTTCGTACTATTTTTGTTTATGTAATGGATAAAGTTAGGATGTTTAGTTAGAAATTTTAAATTTTTTTGGCTTAATGGATAATTAATTATGATATTTTTTTCTAATATTTTTTTATTTATATGTATAGGAAAACTAATTAATATGCTTTATGAATGCTCTTCTAATAAGCCAATGGTGGATGGGTGAATTATAGATGCAATGAAGATGTAAGAGTACTAAACAGGTCCAAAGTGAAACCTTGATTGATGAAATGCCTATGTAAAAAAATTCATCCATCCACCTTTCATCTATCCATCACTAGTAAACCAAGCTCAAATTCAACTAGGAGCTAGAACTCACACTACAAGCTATGAAATCTAATGCTACTAGAACCATGGACAAGTGGTGGATTCACACCTTTGGGTCTAAGATCCAAAATCTTGGAAGAGTTCTTCATTACTAGCAAGAAAAGGGTATGTCATCAAGGATCCTTATAACCATTGGATGGGTCTAATCAACATGATTGGACCAAGAGGCATGTATTGACTTGTTGGCTATCTAGATTAGAAGAGACTCGTGATCTCATGAACTTATGTATACCATGCGGTGGAGGCTAAATTCTCATGTTCATGCAATTTGAAGACTCCAAGTGATGATTTGGCACTTCAATCATTCCCATGATTTCCATGCTTCATCAAAAAAAATCTTCTAATGAAATGAAAAAATAATAAAAAATGAAAAGAAAAGAAAATTAAATATAATGAAAATAGAAAATGAAAAGAAAATAAAAAATAAAGAAAATATCAGTAAAATAAAAATGGTGAAAAGAATATGTGATGGAAAAAGCAATGTATCTCTAAGTTTATTAGTCCATATAAATTGGTATTTTTGTCATTTGAATCGATCTTATAACTTCTCACATCAAATTAAATTTGTGGTTGAACCAATGCCTATGCAAGTTTTTCTCAAGTTGAAGCCAATGTCAAGATTAATTAATTGCCCAAAATATCATAGTCCAACACAATCTCTTGCTCATCTCGATCCATGACCTTAAAGGGCTAGAAGTCTTTCTCTTAGTGAACTTTAGTAATGTTAGTTACAACTTCCATCCAAATCCCAAATTCATTTGTTCCCAAGTTTCAACATTGTAATTCTTAGACTAAGCCTCATCACATTTGAACCTAGGATTTTCCCTTGTTTGATCATGATTTTATGATCTTTGTTGGAATGTGAGTTTGGTTAGCATAGCTAAGGGGATCAATGAGAGGTTTTTTGTAAAGCAAAATTTGGGGAACTTATTGTACATATGTGGATGGATGGAGGAAAATCACATAAGAATCTTACCTTTTAGATGCTCTATGGCATGTTTCCGTAATCTAGTCTCACTCATGGTTGAACCACAGAAAAATCAAGGCTAGATAAGACTAGAAGTAGTATGTGTAACCTTGCATTTACAAGGAAGACTTGGAGGATGATTCATATTATATGGGGGAGTAGTAAGAAAGGATATGGTGGCAAATCTCTAGTGGGATGTAGGACATGCTCACATGCTCCATGAGCTAATTGAATGGTTGGATTGGGATCTAGTAATGTTGCACTCTTACCCTTCTGTTTCTTCTTCATTATTCATTTTCCATCTCTTCCATTACATTTCTTGTCCATTTTTGTGTATGGTAGGAAGTCCATCAAGCAAAGGTAAGGATGATATTTGGCCATCCAAAAGGATATACTCATGTTTGATGCTAATGTCTCACTTATTATTAGGAATCCATAAGTTTCTTATCAACAAGGCTAAAAAGGGCAAGAAAGTTAAGTTCTTGCTATGGGAAGGATCCACTTGTTAATCTTTGGTGGATTCGCATCACAAGCAAGTAAGTTCAGGCTTATCTCCTAGTGATGATGGTGGTTACATTGCATAAGGTTCTTGATTAGTCTTCTACTTGTATAAATGCTAACTCTTCATGCTTTAAGGTTTAATCATGAAACAATCTCTCCAATTCACCTCATTTGTGCTTGTATTTCATTATTCTTGGTGCTCTAATCATTCTTCCATTTTTCTAACCCCTATTTCCTAACTTTTGATTCATGGAAATGCATCAATTAATTAATTGACTAAATTCCCATGATCGTGGATGTTACAAAAGATAAGTTTATAATGCTCTTGTTTCTTGCTTCTTAGATGGCTTAATAGGTTGACTCATAGTGACTCAAGCTTATTTTTGACCTTGCATGTGGCTCCAAAGGCAAAGGAAGATAAATTCAATACATGAATGGTGAAGTTTTGTTATTCCTCATATTTGGAAGGATGCATTAATGCACCTCCTATGTCAGTATAGGTGCATCAACACCCCTACATCAATGTGTCCTCTTGCATCAATAAACTACTCTAAATAAGGGGGGAATCCTCTCAAGGCCATTCCATACTTTGCTTTTAATTTTTTTTATTTTTCTTTGCTTCTCTTTGATCATGAACAAGTAATGCACTACCACATTTTCACCTTAATGGCTAGATTAGTGATATTTTAGCATGCATTCTTCTTGGTCTTTCTTGTCCTTAATGTTCTAACTATAGTTTAAGCCTAGTGTCTTGTAACTTAGTCATGAGAAAGAGGCATCAATCTAGATATGTATTTAACGCATTTGGTAGTTACTTAAGCATTTCTACCTTATTTGTACTTGTCCATGCATGCTATGATTCTACAATTATGATAATGTTTCTTAAGTATTTTCAAGGGATATGCTTATGATTGTTTTCATGTGCAATTTTTGCAATGATAGTATAATGTCTAGGGAACTTACTTAACTTTTAGCATTCTTCACAGCTCATTATGTTAGGGTAATTGTGACCCAACCTCTATAGACCAAGAAGGGTTAATTTTGAATAATCTTTTACCTTTGTCTACAAAACCTTGAACAAACCATTAATTCTTGAGGAGGAGGAAGGAGAAGAGCTTAGATCTTTTGATCTAGAACCTACAAGATCAAGAGGTATGTAGTCACATTCTCAATCTTTAAGTCAAGCAACTGAATAGTAAAAAGTAGCTAAACAAGTCCTAAAGGATCTAGTAGAAGATGAAGAAGAAGAAGTAGATGATGTCCAACAAGATGTGGATGCACATGACGTTTGGTAGTAACTAATCCATGAAGAGAAAAATTATCATCAATTCCTTGAGCTTGATCCTCCTTAGCTCAAGGAGTCATTGTAGCAAATAGGCTTCTATGATTATGTCACCTAATTCTTTATCTAGTATTGGTATGAGGTAGAAGAGTTCTACTAAAGCCTTGCAATAGATGATTCCATGGCCTTTGTTTGGGGGAATCTAATGCCTATTTCAACATGAACAATCTCCAGGGTTATAGGATTTCCAAATGAGCCATCTAAGAATTAGTGGCCACAAATCCAAAAGATTGAGCCTAAGCTCAAGTCAAAAGTTCTACTCAAGGCCTTCAACATAATTAAAGTAGAGGTGAAGATGTCCAAACTTCTCTTGGTTCATAATGCTATGTATAAAATCATCATGTACAATTTCTTATTCACCAAATGACCATTGGATATCTCTACTTAGGGGGCTAATATTATAGTAATGATAAGGGGGAAGTCTACCATCAACAACCCTTATTTTCTTTACAAGGCCTTAATTCAAAAGATCAAAGATATGAACCAAGATAAGAGGGAGGTCTATCCCTTTCTAAAGTTAATTAGAAAACCTTATGAGTTAGCAAGCATAGCTAATCATATGGAAAGGCATCTTACAATAATGGGAATTGTGGGCTGGGAGAATGTAATGGTGGTGACTCCTAGAAGACATTTAGAGGTCATTGGGGATGTACCTGATTTAGAGTACCATCCATACCTCAAGATTCATAATGTACACTGGTATGATGGCCTAGTGGATCCATCTCTTGACCTCCTAGTTTTAACATTAGGTAAAGATAGAAACCTCTTCCTAGTAACAATTTTTGGCCTATTATGCACATTAATAATGAAGGATATGTTACCACAATTCATGTTATAGGTTTACAAGACCTTGATAGTAATTTCTTGAACATAATGAAAGTCATCATGGGTAGTGAGGCTATAAGGAAGGGTCTCTTATAGTTTTCTCCTCCCTTACTAGATGATCCACCCATGATTCATTATGATGCCCCTATTCAATCATAAATTCAAATTTCTTCAGACAGTATTTTCTCTTCAAGTTGATAGAGGCATAGCATGCACAACATCCAACATGTGATAAAATTTCTCCAAGTACCCACTAATCAACTTGGAACTAGCTACTAGGTGAAAGAAGAGCAAAGAATTGATCCAAGTGTCAAGCTATTATTAAGGAACATTGACAACATGATGAAGATTGAATTGATCAAGATACAAGCTAAGTTAGAAACTGTAAAGATTGAAAAAAAATTATCCAATAGAGCTATGAAGAAGCTTGTCCAAGATACGATCATTGCATGGACAACTAAAATACATTACACTATTGGTACCAATACCTTCCACAATCACTCTAGAGGTGCATATTGAGCACCTATAAGATAAATTATTTCAAGCATGCTAGGTTGATGAATAAGCCTTGTTTATTAAAGATGGATTTGAGTGACAAATTAGAAAGGTGAAGCATCAATCCCAACAGTGGGAAAGAACAAGCCAAGAAAAAGAGAAACAAATGCTCTTCCTTTTCTAGTAGATATGAAGGTTAGAAGATGAGTCAAATCATGGTATAATTTTGAGACAAATATCTTTATACAAAGAACGAGAATTGAAAATTATAGCAAAACATAGCAAACACGACTACCAAGGAAACCAATGACCTCAAAAAGATTCATTTGATTGAGCAAGCAACCCAGGATCTCAAGGTGTGTAGATTGGATAAAATTTTGGCTCTACTTAATGAATGAGTGACTAGAAGGAGGCACAAGATGAAGAAGAAATTTGACACCTTTCATACTAATATCCAAAAAATAGTCATAATCAAGCCAACACTATAGGAGAAAATGGACCTATTAAATAACATGCACATTCTTTGCCATGAAGTAGTTATCACAATCCTTAAGATGAGACTCAACGAGGCAAAAGAGGATGCATAGGTAGAATATAGAATGTCTCTTTATGTGGTCTAGACTTCTGCAAGTAGAACATGCATAAAGTTGAAGGAAAAACTTCATCAAGCGATAGTCAAGTTAGACATGGCCCAACATAAGCTCTTATAGGCAAGGAGATGTCACAAGCAGTTCTAGGGTAATGCTGAGGAATAACATCAAGAACTTTTGCAAGATCAAGGACTAATGTATTAACAAAATTAGTAGCTTTGAGTAAGGGTAATAGACCTTGAGGCCTAACTTTAAAGATTTCTTATGTCTATGCTTAGCTCTTTAGGCTTCTTTTCATTTCAAGCAAGCATGTCAAGGGGCTTCTTCTCTCAGTCAACACCCGTTAGCACTTTTCAATAAGGTGGCTTGTATTTTATTATAGTCATGATCTATATGTTTGTACATTTTTATTCCTCTACATTGATCATATCATGTGTTTAGTTCCAATTTTGTATCTTTGGTGTTAAAGCTATGGTACTAGCTTTAATTAGTCATGGGAAAATAATTGATGAGTGGCGAGGTACCCCTACACTCAACCATACGAATATGAGCGTGCATGCGCGATCCGGTCGAACTCCGCAGACTAAATGCCTTAACACCACAAGAAACACTTGGGGTTAATCGTTCGTTGTCTTCCCAGGCTTGCTTGTAAGTGTCACGGTGTATGGTTAAGCAAGTCTGAGGTATGTGATTTTTTTGGTATTTTTCGGTTTATCTTCTATGCTATCAGAGGAAAGGGTTGAGAAACTAAGCTAACTCTAACTAATGTCCTAAGTCTAAATTAAATAGTGTCAGCATTCATTCCCACTTACCAGACACACCCTGAACTATGCAACTGTGGCTTACCAAATGCTAATCGTTACTGGGATCACCACACATAATGCAAGTGCTCGAAGCGGTCGTACTGAGGCACCTATTTAGCTTAAGTGTGATAAGCAGCCGATTCCTTAGCTAGCCGTACACACCCGTGGGTGCTCATAACTAAGTCGTACTTATCACACGTTCTAGCCTAGCAATGAGTAGCCGATTCCTTGACTAGCCGTACACGTCCGTAGACGCTCGTAATCAAGTCGTACTTGTACGGACTAGGAAAGCAGTAAATAAACAACAATAAAACCATGTACTACAAGGTTTATCCAATCAAGTTCTTCTTTATTGCCGTACACAACTTGGGTTCAAGTTACAAGCTGCTCGAATAAAGAGCCGTTCACTCTAGGACTCCTACTGCGGGCACATGGGGAAAATTCTAACTCTGGAGTGATCAATCTGCCAGAGCTTCGCTACTTCTAGCTAGGATTTGGAAATAAGGGGAGTGTCGCCTCTTATTTATAGATATGGCGGCGGACCGTGATATCGCGTACACGATATTTCAGGGAAAGACGCGATATCGCGGCGGCCGCGATATCGCAGCACATGCAGGTCGCGTCTCATCAATAATGAATCATCCAATGGAATTTTATAAGTTGATTGGAAGCTCTAGACTTTGGTATTTTTTTCACACTTTTTGTTTGTGATTTTCACATGCATGGTTAAGGTTTCTACCTTCCAAGTTTGCATCCTAGCCTTTCATTTCATAATTCTAGGTTTGATGCACATTTTGGGCTTTTCTAGGGTATTTCTAGCTTCATTCAAGAACCTTAGGAACCTTCCAACATGTTTCATAGTTTTCCAACTTTTATCTAGACTTGGGAGTGAAGTGTGATAGAGAGGGAATGCACTAACTACCCTGTATTAGTGCACCCCTTGCGTTAGCATAGGGAATCTGATGTATCCTTTGGTAAATTTAGCTTAGTCATTTCACTTTCAAGTTGTCTTCAATATGTTTCTAGGTTTCCAAGGCTATGCTAATGAGCCTTCACTAATGCTTGGATGTTACTAAACCTTGACGGTTGTCATGAAAAAACTATAAATACCTGGGATGAGCTCTCATACAAAACAACTTCATTCATAGCATTTCATTTTAGCTTTTGGCATCTGATTTTGTATGAAGAAATCTTTCCCTTGGGTAAGTTTCTTTGGTTCATTGCATTATGTGTTCTGAAATGTCACTTTCACAAGTGTGGCTAAACTCTATCAAATTGCTACATGCTTATGTAACCTAGAAGCATTTGGTTGATGTAAAGTCTAGTGTTTGTAGAGTAAATAAACCTCATGGTTTTTCCTTGTTTTATTGTTGATTTCTTAAACATAAAAAATAATAAAAATATTTATTTAATTTTCATCTGATTGAGCTACGATGATTTATTCCTTACCCAAGGAGATCATAATTATATGACATGGTGTTGAGCCATTGGGGTTGTGACTAAGAATAATTTTTATTGCATTTCACGTATGATGTTGCACCTATCCCTAAGAGGGATTGCAACACTAGTGTTGCACATGTTCCCAAGAGGGATTGTGATCCATGTGTGTTTACAATTATTATTTTATTCTTATATTCATAAAATTTATAAAATATAAAATTATAAATATTCTCTCTCTATCTCTCACTATGACAACACACATTTCCATTATATGATATATATTATAATCTCTTATATATTTCTTGAATGAAACAATATACATGTGTTTTTAGAAATTCAAAAACATTATCTTCAAAGCTTACAACCAAATTACACTATCATTTATATGATAAATATTATCAATCCAAAACTCACATGACCTCTATCACTTCACATTCCAGAATTTTATGTATTTAGTCCCTTTTCTCATGCTACTTTTGAAGCTCTATATAGTTAAGTCCATGACCATTAGTCAATGATAAGTTGCAAGGCACTCTCTAGATATAATCTTGTAGTCTTTGCACATGGCCTAGTTTCTTTTACACAATAAAAAATAATTTTATAAATAGTCAAACAAAGACTAATAGGTTGGAAATCCCAAATGTTAGAAGTTGATTCTTTCTTAAGTATACTGATCCATGTTCAATTCACTTAAAATTTTATTTGTACACTAGAATTCAAAGATAATGTCATAAATGCCCTTCCCAATAATATTTTAATAATTCTTAAGAGTTTCTATATTAAAACCATCAATACTTGGAGTTTTATTATTAGGGATAGTAGAAATAACATGTTGAGTTTCTGCAATGAGATGATGGGAGATGCAAGTGAAGGCAATTTAGGGATGCAGAAGGATTTTGCTAGATTCATGGAAAGGAATAGGAAGCATTGTGATGATGGGTTATGAAGGGTTGTAAGGCATACAAATTATTTTTTGGACAACTTGGTATACAAAGCTAGTGATGGCACTGGTTTGGTCTCAAATCAAATTTCTTTTGTGGATGCACTTTGAGAAAAATATTAGTTTAACCAAAACCAAGAGGAGGTTTATGAGGATGAGAGTTTTAATAGTTCTGGGAGCTACATGGACCTAGGATTATTATCTCAAAAAAGATATTGAAGGCTCAACAACAATGCTTCAAATGAACATTAATTGTTATCTTCAATGGCAAGGCTCCAACTCTTAAGGAGTTACAAGCATGAGTTGTTAGAGCCTAGCCAAGGGTAGAGAAATGTGATGTTGTTGATTTTCACAGAGGAGAAAGACATGAAGGAGGTGGAGTCAAAAATCACTTAGAGGGTTGGACAACTCATCATGCAGGTGAAAAAATAGATGCATATGCACAAAGGAAATAGATGAAAGGATCCAAATCAAGAGGTGGTTGGTTGTGTGGATGCACCTCCCTAGACTATTAATTCAATTCTAGTCAAAGGGTATTTTGTACAGGATCATTGATATTTTTAGAAAACTATTAATGATTAATGTGGGCATCTTGTCAAGGATCCTTGATGCAGTGACATAGATCTACATTTGCATGTAAGAGGACATAGAAGTTCTACTATAGATTATCCTAGAAGAACCCCATGAGCATTATTTAATTGAGTTTCTATGATAAATTTCTAAGTATTTGTAAGATGTGTACTCAATGAGGGCATATCTTTACCTAATATCTCTAAAACATGCAAACTTTGAAATTGGCACAAGAAAGTAAAAAGGATGGGATGCCACCTAAGAAAAAAATTAACCTAGATGTGAGGTAGTCAAAAGAGCCCCTATGGATGAGTGAGTTGGTAATAATAGAGTCTAAAAACTAGACCATCCTCTACATACTATAGGTCTAGGAACTAGAGGATTGGAGCATGCTTTAAGACTATAGATAAGGTATGTGGCCTCCTTTTTGAATCCAAGGAAAAAACCAAGGTTAAAAACACAAAGGGCTGACATTTGGTTGATAAGAAAATGTAAAATTAGGGTTCTACATGAGGGCAGGCATGAAAAACCTAGGTGAATCTAAAATAAACAGAAAGAAAGACATGACAAGGCCAAAAAAAAGTAGCATTTCCAGAGCTCTTTCATCTTCTAGACATGATCATTGCCAATCCATCTTACCCCTGAGAGGTCCACAAGGAAAAGGGTCAAGATGGGTGTCGAGTATGGAAGAATGAAGAAAGAAAACAATTTGAGATATTGTTGATGAATAAGAAGGAATTTCAAATAGTTTGATCAAGATTATTCCTAATAATGAAGAGGGAGCACCCTAAATCTCAATGGCAAATTCACCAATAGAACAAGGTGTGTTAGTGGATAGCATTGTCTAGATGCTTACAGTACCATGATTATCATGTCTTGGAATAATGCTAGCCTTTAGGGGCTAGAGAAAACCTGATTTTTAAAAAATATGTTACAGAAAAATGTTTTGGTTGTTACTCTTCTCCAATAGACAAAGCTAAATGTTTTTTTATGGAATTATTGGCCCGACTAGGTAGGGTTTAAGGTCCTTTCTTGGGGTTTTAGTGGAGGGCTTATTTGCCTATGGAGATATAATTTGTGTTTTTAAGATAGGACTTTCTATCCTAACATGATTAGTATTATAGGGGAAGAGCTAAAAATTTTAAATGTTTATGTTTCTATTCTCAGTTCCTTACATCATGAGTTTAAAAGAAGGATTCTAGAATTGTAGTAGATAAGGATATTGATAAGTAATGGGTATCTCTTATGCCTAACCATATGAATCACAAGCATTCAGATGTAATCTAGTTGAATTTTATAGATGAAAATCATGTGGTATCTAGATTCTTAAGCATTGATTGTAGGTCACTATCTTCCCACTTTGACTAGTGGTAGCTTTATCACATATGATTTAGTTCAAAGTGAGACATATGATTATGATGTTCTTAGGATCTTAAACTAAATTAATCAATAATATAGAAATTAATTATTTCATCTAATTAAAAATAAAATTAAATCCTAAACTATCCTAAGAATAATAAGTGTCTATTCCCAGCTTATCATACACATCTTGAACTCATGTATCCACTACTAGGATTACCAAGTGTTATGCTACTAGGTGAACCAAGCCATAACACTAGTAGGATTACTAAGCAAATAGATGTTTATGCTTAAAAATAGTCATGCTCATTTTTTCAATCAATTAATGTGCATGAAAATATAAATATTAACGAAGTACATAAAAAGTAAATTTAATTAAAAGTAAACATATTATAAGTCAAAGTGCTGCAATGATTTTGAATCAATCTCGATCTTATTGTCCTTTATGGAATGTGTCCAGGTACAATGCCACTCAAATAAGACACCATACAATTGATTCAAACCCATGACATGAGCATTCATTAACAATTTGAGAAGATTACAGAAACAAACTATAAGACTTCAACCATACTATTTTGACCAAATGATTCTAAATATGCGGTGGGTGCTCACATATTTATAGGAAAATACAAGCATTGCATCAATGCAGATGCATTAATGCATTTGGATACATAAAGGTAGATGCATTAATGCATTTGGATGCATCAATGTAGCTAAGTTATAGTAGCTGTGATATTGCATCCACAATATAATAGATGCGATGTAACATCCAAGTTAGAAACATAAACAAGGATGCTAATACACAAATGTGATGTAGCATCTACGATATCTTAGCCAACTGATACATTGGACAAAATAATGCTTTATCATATCCTAATAACTCAACTACCCAATGTATCAAGTTTTATCATACCTTCACGATTAACTAAAAATTCTTCCTCGAGCTATATATAAATGGATGAAGTTTCATTACAAAATTTGTGTGGTGACCAAGACTAGATTAGCTACCATTACAAAACTAAAATGTTGCATTACATAATTTTATTCAAGTGGATATATTACAAAATAACAAAAAGACTAGATGGACATCAAAGTTTACAAAATTGTGAAGTCTTTAAAAATCCACTAAAGATGAATTTTCTTGTTGTCACTAGTGGTGGTAGATTTTCCAACCTTGATTGTTGTGTTGATGCTTCTATTTTATGAAGAACATTTTTTAAGGATGAACTAAAATTTCTCCTCATCATCCCATGAGTTCAACAAACATGTGATGTTTAAGCTTTAATCATTGTATATTCTACTATTTTTACATGTGCATATGCTTCTCTATTCTCCTCTTGGCCTCTTTTCCTTACCTTGTAAGAGATCTTTAACATTAGGCATTTCTTTTAGCATCACTAGTAATTACCAAATGATCAATGTTTACTTTCGTAATTTTTCCTTAATAATTAGCCCTTGTTGGATCCTTGGTTAACTCAAAATCCAAAAAAAAAATTAGCATTTATGCTCAAGGTGATTTCATAATAATGTTTCCTGAGGTTCTAAGGTAGCTAACATCATCAAGTTATTTAATTCATGTTGATTATTTTTACTAGTAGTTACCATAATGTTAGAAAATAGGGTGTTAGGAAAATTTCAAAAAAATGAAATGCTTAGCCCCCCATGATAAATGAGCTCAACTCTAGAAGATCACAATTTTTTGAATAACTAAAAACAAAGGTATTGTTCATAAGATTGCCAAGAACTATTGAATTTAGAGGATAGTTTAATATAAAAGTAGTAAAAAGTAATCAAAATTGATGAGAAGTAGTCCCAAAATCATGCATGAAAGTCAAGAATTTTTTCATGATATTCTAGAAGGTGTGATGTTTGGTTCAAAGCCATGATCAACAAAAGTTATGCAAGTGGCTCCTCCCAAAGTAAGCTCCTACCATAATTCCCTTGTATGACCAGCTCTATAGATGTCTGTGGACACCTTAGAAGTTAAATGTAGATCATGTATTTATTCCAAAAAACACATAGCCACCTTGGTTATGATCCTATACTATACTATACAAAACCATTAGGTTCATAACTGCATGTAGCAATGAGGTGAATAACAGGATAAAGGATTGTAAAAATTGAAACATGAGATACCTAACCATGTCTACAATAGGTTCTTGTGTCAATTTTAATTAAGAGAACCATCATACCTATTTGTTAAAGCTTCAAACCAAGTCTATATCATTAACAATGGCCTCACATTAATGTACCCCTTCTTGCCTACTATCATAAGCCCACAATAACCACAAAGAATGAGGATCACTTCAAAAAGAGAAGAGAAAAGAAGAAGGAAGTAGTTTTAAATATTATTGAGGAAGAATTTTGGCCTTAGCTAGAGAGGTACCTTCAAGCATGGGTGACATGTCTTTCAAACCTCATAACCAATGTTTGTATCCCAAAAGTTCTTCAAAGAGATGTGCTTTGAATTTCCATTTTCTTTTTTTTTTTGTCTTTTATTTTTTTGTTTTTATTTTTTTTGTTTTTTCTTTTTTTTTTCTTCAGAACCACACCTTACAAGGACATGCTTCCTTTATGATCAACAATAGAAGTGATGATACATTCCATGAAACGTCATAGGTCTCAAGAAGAAAATTAAGAAGAGAATCCAACAAATACCCTTGAGGTCACACCCTCTTCCATTCCACATTGATCTTTCCCCCTTTCCTTAAGGCACAATGGTCATTAGTTACTTTTAGTTGCATATAAGAAGAAACATATTTCTTTCATCATAAGGATCTCTTATTTATAGAACTAGAGGGATGGATGATGTGGTATCAATGCTTTACATAATTATTTATCCAATCATCTTGATAGCATAGGAAAAAGACCTAACACATGACACTTAATTTAGCATCATGATTGGAAACATTGTTATTAAAAAAAATAGTAGGCATCCATATAACATAAGGGAAATGACTCAAGAAAAGAAAAAATTATAAAGAAATGAGAAATAACAAGAAATAGAAAACATAGTAAGAATTGGAAAATTTTGAAGAAATAGGAAAATGATAAAAAATGTAAAACAAAAGGTGAAAACGCACTTATTAGTTTTTGATTCAAGATGGAGCATCTCCCCCCATGACTAAACTCATGGATGAGCATTCAAAAAATGGACTACACATTCCCTTTGTTATAAACCATAGCTTTTCAATTTATCATCTTTAGTGGTTTAAGTTTTCTCTTGGTAGCATATTTAATATTGATGATAATCAAGTTTTGATCATTTGGAGACATATCTTTAGCTAAACTACAAGGTGTGTTCTTTTTAGAAGGTCCAGACATGTTCCCTTTTTTATTTTTTATTTTAGTTCTTAGATCTTTTTTTTAACATCTTCTTTTGATGTATAGTCAAAGTGTAAGATGTCTTTTTCTAGGTTCTCTGTTTGGTTCATTTTCTTAAGGCTAGAACTAATAAGTGATTTGGATGTTTCCATGCATATTTAAAATGGTTTGGCATCCTCACTCTTGAGCCACTAGGTGTCTTTTGGTTTAGTGGCTATTATGGATACTTGGTTTTGTAACACACTTGTTCCTTGTGTTTGTTGCGGGTTGGTATAGAGTTCATGTTAATACTTTGAACTTTCACCCAAAAAGCCCATCCTTTATCACTATTAGTCATGCATGGAATTTTACATCTCTCCACAGTGATAGGTTCATCTTATATGTTTTGCATTGAAGTGATAATGGTTGTTGGATTTTGCATAGGATTAGAAGACATTATCTTTTTGAGGAAGGATATTACACCAAATTGGCCTTGTCCAAGTTCTAATGAGCTAGTCAATCTACTAGTTTGACTTACATGTATGGGAACTATCCTAAAGAAACAATATTTCTGAGACTTTTGTTAAGGGCTATTAGCACTATTATCCTTTTGTATATTCACATCATAAGTTTCATTCTTCTATTGAGGTTGTGGTGCCAATTCTTTCTACATTATTGGTGGTGACATATGTTGGAGTGAAGTATGAGAGTATTGAGGATGTGTTGGATGATGAGAGACATGGGATGATGATCCCATAGGAGATGCTATGTGTTGATGGTATTCAGGAGAGTAATAGTAGTAATTTGAGGTATGGAAAGTAGAACCATTTGGATAAACATGTTGTTGAACAAAGTCTCCATAATTGTATGGTTGGCGATAGGGATATTGCTAGTTTATTGATGGAATCACCCACAACTATGGATTTTGCCACTATGGTTGATACTAGTCTTAAGGTTGATAAGAAGTCCCACTAGGATAGTACTATTGGTTGTAGGACTATCCATAATTGATGTGTGGATAAGGTGATGAGCAAAGAGTATACCCTACGTCTAACCATATGAATCAATAAGCGTTCATGCACAATTGGGTCAAATTTTGTGAACTTATAGCCTTCTAAGTACACTAGTCTCTAGGAAATGAAACTAACTATTGTAATCATTGTCTTCCCAATTACACTTATGAAATGCAAAGGTATGGTTAAGTGCGACTGAGGCATATGATTTTTACCATTCTTATGTTTTATGTTCTAAGTTACCTAAAAATAAAGAATAGAGAATTAAAGATATTTAATTGCTAATTTAATCTAACTAGCTAATATCTAACTAATCCTAGCATAAGCTTCCATTCCCACTTGTCGTACACATCCTAAATACATTTAATGTTACTGAGTTACCAAATGTTAAGCATTACTGGGATTACCAAGCATCAAGCGTATGCTCGAAGTGATCGTACTTATGTGCTTACTTTATAACTATTTAATCTAGCTTAATTTACCTTAATTTAAAACTTAATTATTTATTTAATTACTTATTGAATTAAAGGAAATTGCATAAAATACTAAATGCATAAAGGAAATAATTAATCTATTTGAAAGTGATGCAAGGTTTATCAAAAATTTTATCTTTATTACCACACACAATGTCGTGCTCAATTACGACAGTGCTTGAATAAAGATCCATACACCCTTTGGCTCCTACTACGAGCACTTAGAAACATATTCTAACTTCTGAATGAAAAAATTGTAAGAGCTTCACTACAACTATGATAAAAGATGTCATAAATATTGTGGGTGAGCGTGCATGTATAGACAAAAATAGACATTGTGTGGATGAGGGCATGTCAATGCATCAAATCATACATAAATGCAACCATGTTGATAGGGTTGCATCGATGGGACCACGTCGATAAGGTCTTGTCAACATAACCCATGGCATGACTCATCATACCCTTATAAGTAAATGAAAACTCATCATCAAGTGAATAACATGAGGAAAAATTTTCTTATAAAATTTTGTTAAGGTATGGGATTACTAACTAACTACTAAGTGCTCAAGTGTACAGATTTACAATCATTACAAAATTTTGGTGTTCAGGACAAAAAAATTGAATACCAGGACAAAAATGACAAACAAAATTCCTCTTATGATGTGAAGATGAGCAAGAAGTTCAAATGATCCAAGGTGATGAAGGTTCCTAAGGCTCTAAAGAACCTTCTCCTACTTCAAGCGCATGTGTTGCTTGAGGTAGTTGTGGTTGACCTATGGTAGCTACAAATTTTAGTGGAAGACGAATGGCATCCAACAATGGCTTTATCTTCTCCTCCTTACTCCTAGGATTGTTCATGGTCCACACTACATCGCGAATGTGAGCCAGTGTGGGAAAATCCCAAGAATAAGGCATTTCCAAAAATAGCTCTTTCACATTGACAAACTAGGCAGTGAAATTTTTGCATTTAACATCAAACATCTTTACTACATTTTGTAGCTCTTGGTATTCACTCATTAACTTAGCTAGGTTGTTAGCTATAGACCGTTGATCAATGAAGTACTACCTAACAACATCAAGTTCTGCATTTTCCACCTCAAGCTTCTACTTGGTGTCTTTGTGATGCTTGAACTTTGCTTCACATAACAAGTAAAAATTGGCTACCTATTTCTCCAATTTAGACTATGATCATCTAGCAATCATCATTGCTAGATTTGCGTAACGGAGATTGGCAAGCTTTATGTACTCCATCATCTTCTCAATCTACAGCTCCTTCATGTAGATTTCCACCTTATTGTAGTCATTAGGCCCATAAAATATAGGCTACTAGACATCACCTTCTTTCTTGAGTTTCTGGAGAGCCATATTAACTTTTACATTCACCATCTAAATATGTTTCTTATTCATTTCTTTTTGTAGATCAACCTGATGTCTCTAGTGATTTTTAACTCTCTCAAACTTGAGAGCCTCATCTTTTCAAGCATCTACCTCTATTGCAAATTTCTAACAAAGGGCTTGGAATTTGTCCATGGAGAGATTTTTTTTTTCAGCTGCCAATAACCTTAGTTCATTATTTACTCTAGCTAGCTACTCCTTCTATTGATGGAAGAAATCTTACATTTGTTTCTTCTGCACATCAACATTCTGCAAGGGATGATTTTCTATGATCAAAGTTACATTCTCCTGGCGAGTTTGGTCCAAGGCCTTTTGGATATTATGCATGGTGGCATAGGCAAAGGACTAATCAAAGATCATTATCTTCTTTTCATTCTCAACCTTCTTGAGCTTATCCTAAAGCTATTGAAAAGCTTCATCATGAGCCAATGCAGGGTTGCCAAATGCAAGATTAGCAAGGTAGGCCCTTATTTCAGCAACTTCCACAACCAAGCATTGGTTTTGAGCTCAGGCTATTTTGAGTTATCCCTCCATGATAATGCATTTTCCCCTTACTTCTAACAACTTTGACTGGGTTGCAGTGATTGTATCTAGAAGACTAAAGATATCTAAAATCAGTTGTTTAGTTCCAACTAGTCAATCCAGCAACTCCTCATGTTGCGCTATGCTCAATCTATCACTAATTATTCCTACAGATGTCTACACATTTCTAAGTGTAGAAACATCTAGTACAGATTTTATAGGTGCATTTAATGCCTTAGCAATTATATTAGTAACCACCTCTACTATTGTCTCCTACCCATGATGCTACATCACCAAGATAGTTGTTCCCTTGTCCTCCTCAAGACTCATAAAAAATGTAGCATCATTCTTAGAGATTTCTAGGAATTACTACTATTGTGAGATAGATACTATTACCTCTTAGGCATTAAGATTTGATCTAGAAAGTAATTGCATTATTTAGGCTAAGAAAATTAGCCCCCCTCCCTCCATCTAGCTAATGATTCAATCCACTTTGTTGAGGTGACTCATCACTGAGAAATACATAGATGAATTTTCACCACTCATTCCTACTCATTGCTCTTGTTCATACAAGAGCTACTCTTGGATATCATGCATTCATTCAAGGGAAACACAAGACTCTAGTGTTATTTCATCAGTGGGCAATAGAGGTGGTGGTTGCAACTCCTCTTTCTTGGTTATGGTAGGGATCTTGTCTTTCATAATTTCTTCATAAAAGGTAGAAGAAGCATGCTTTATTGCATCATTGGCATAGCAAATAATTCTTGCCCTTTTGCACAATTTTTTGATGAGGTAAGAAAACAGCAAGGCCTTCCTTCCACATTCATTCTCTTTGAACCACTTTTCTATCTCTAGATAGATTAGCTATGGAAGATTGATGGAAAATTTTTCACTTGGAGTAGCACATGCATGGGTGGAAAAGGCAATCACCTTATTAGGCCTCATAGTTGAATTGATGTGATAAACCTCTATTTTGAAATACACATGTTCTACCATAATGAGCACACCATAACCCTTGTAGTCCACTCTATAGCATCACTAGGTCCACTTCTTCTTTGCCTTAGGATTTTCTTGAGTTGAGATATCTACCAAGCTGGTTCTAGTATCATGCAAGCCAAGAGCCTATGCAATTGCTTCCACCAAGTAGGACATGTGAATGTCCTGGATTCTAACTATGGCACTTGGTTGTTCATTGTTTTAAAAGAGGTAGGTCTCTTTAATGTACCACTCCTCACTAGAAGTCATGATTGGCCACATGGGAGAGGTCTACAATTGAGCTTTTACTTCCTCTAGAGAAAAATCTAAGAACATCCCAAAGTTCAATTCCTAGAGAACTAAACATTAAACATCCCTAGGCTTGATTTGATCAAGGTAGGCATAGGTCAAGGTAACTTCAAGACTAAGCAAGAGACTTAGTGCCTCATCTCAATAATACTACTCTATTTCTACTTATTTTGAAATCTAACAAATAGATTCCACTTGAAGATCCTCATGAAGAGGTCATGTGGCATGAGTTTGGGCTTCCTACTCCTTAAGATGTTCTTGTTGGCCCCTTCCAGTTCTATGCCACTTATACCTAGGTCAGGATGGTCCTGCCTCCAGTCCATGCTTCAATCTTGGCACTAGCTATGACCACAACATGATCAAGGATTAGCATATAATGTGTAATTCATAACATTAAGTACCTTATCTATTTTGGAATAGTTACACTTGGCTAAGCTGTGGTCATGGAAAATTGAACTTTTAATATTATTTTAATATTACTTTAATTAATTTTAGGTTACTGAAGTTTGTTGGAAGGGCTTAACATCCATAGGTTGATGATTTAATATTATTTTATTCATTAAAGTCATGGGGGAGTTAGAAAAATTCAAAAAAAAATATTCTATCAAAAAACTAAGGTTTGTGGCCTCCATGACATAGAGCGTACCCCCAGTAGCTACAGGACTAAAAAATGACTGAAATCAAACAAGCAGTATGAAAGATATGGGCTCTGGAGGGTTTGGGGCTCTAAAAATGGCAAAAAATTCCCTCTTGTTTAAAGAAAAATGGCAAAAATTTCTAAGCATTGTATCCTATTTATAGTGTTTTTACCATGCATTGATGGGGCAACATCAATGCAAAAACTAGCGTATATCGGGCCACATCAATGCATCTATTAACCACCATTGAATTTTTAAAAAGTTAAGAAATACAAGGAGTTTTTACATGAAATTGAAGTCATTTGAAAGTCCATGAAGCCAAGAACATGATGAAATGCATGAAGAGTGTTTGATAAGTCACAAAAATGAAGGAATTGATGGGATAATGTAATTTTATGGAAGAAATACCTTAAGGAACACATAGTTAGATGCAACTGATGGGGAATGTAGATGATTTGATTACAAAAATGCCTAAGGATAAGGGACTTAACTAGCCCAACCAAGAGCTATGTAAGTGGATCCTCCCCATAGTAGGATAATGCCTATTTTGCCCTTGCATAACCTCAAGCCAAGGAGTCCATGAGCTCCACAATTGATTAATGGTTATGAAAAGTTAAGAACCAAATCTGGAAGAATCTACTTAAGAATTTTAATACATCAAACTAAGACATGAAAATCAACAATGATGGAAAGCACTAACGAATGAGAAAGAGAGTGGAATTGAGTTCTAAATCATGGTCACATGAAGTCCCTTGTGAATTATATGGTTAGATGACTCGATAAAATCCATCCTCAGTCTAGACCAAAACCAACCACTTTCAGTGACTTTGCATCACCACCATAAGACTAGTTCACCCTCTTGAGACACAAGAATGCTCCCACAGATCAAACATCATTCCTTATTTAAAAAGAAAAGAGAAGTAGGAGGTGAGAAAGGGCCTTAGTTAGAGGGGACCTTTAGGCATGAGTAACATGTCTTTCTAGTTCCATAACTAGTGCTTATAGGCCATTTATTTTGTCTAAGGGATGTGCTTTGAATTTCCATTATTTTTTTTAATATTTTATGTTTTTATGGATTTTTGGATGGAAACCACACCATGCAAAGACTTATTCAACTTCTTGTTATTGGTCAACATCGAACGATGAGAAATCCATGAAAACACTCAAGCACTTAAGTAAGTAGAAAGTTACAAAGAGTAATGAATCTCCTTGAAGTCACACCCTTTTCAAACCTTTTGGATCTTTCCCAATTTTGGAAACTACCAAGGTCACATGTTCATTAAGGTTTTATGAATGAAAAAGGGACATCATACTTCCAAAAGAAGAAAAACCATAAAGTTAATGAATGGGTGGATGATGTAGATTCATTGCCTATTTCATGAAAAAGAAACTTGTCTTGGTCATTAGTTATCAAAATTCAAAAAAAGAAATCAAACATTAACAATCAAAACATTAGGTACAAATCACCATTAGCAAACAACTATAACATCATTGTGTCATGTTCGCAACAAAGCAATTTTATTATAAAAACAAAGAATATTCACACCTCAAATAAAGGAAAATATAAAAAAAATATAAAATATTCAAAAAAATAAAACATACTAATCATGTTGTAAAACAAAAATTTCAAAAAATAGCAAATTGTAAAACAAAAAGGTATAAAAATAAAGAAAGTATAAAACAAAAAGGTGTAAAACAAAAAAGTAGAAAAACTTAAGAGTCATTATAATGATTAGCACAAATGGTCATCTCCCCCACAACTAAGTTGAAAGGAGGAGATCTGAGTATGGTTGTCCATCCGATGAGGTGTTGATGGCATTGGCTTACCCGGGCTCATGGAAAGGCTTTAGTTACTGCATGTTGACCAATTGCTTTTTTTTGGACTCTCAGGTTTGTAAATTAACATGGCCCTAGAAGGAAAGGTTTCATGGATGATATAAGACCCTTCTCACAATGTTTAAAACTTAGTAAATTGAGGTACTTGTGTGGGGTTCTAGTAGAGGACCTTGTCTCTAGATTGAAATTTTATCTTCTATATTATAAGCTCATGGCATTGATTACTAAATGCCTTATGTACTTCATTCAAGCACAGGGCTACCAAATAATTCTCATCTAGCACGTTAACATTGATCAATCTCTCTTTTTGTACTAGGCTCAAGTCAAGGTCTAGGTCATAGGATGTTGAAAGTATATGAAAATTAGATTGAATTGAAAGAGTTGGTAATTTTTGTACACCAACTCATAGGGAGAGTAGCCCATATGAAGTTTCCATGTTAACATTTACATGATCTCCCTATTGATAACCTCTGCTTGACCATTGGCTTAGGGGTAGTAGGTATTTGTAAATTTATGTTCAACACCGAAGCATTACATGAGCTTGCAAAAAGTAGCACCCGTAAAGTGAGTACCATTATCAGAAATTAGTGCATGTGACACTCCAAGCCTATTTACAACATTTTTTTATACAAACCAAGTAGTAGTGAAAGATGTACAGTTAGTGACAACTACTACTTTTGCTTATTTCTTACAATAGTAAATAGCGAGTATAATGTATGCCTTTCCATTTGACATGGGTGTCATGGAACTCATGAAGTCTATGCCCCAAATTTTGAAAGGTTCTAGTGGTTGGACCCACTATTGAGGTCCTTTCATTTGAGTGATCATCCCACCATCTCATTGACAACATTCACAAAAGTAAATGAATTGATGGGCATCCTTGAAGATTATTGGCCAATAGTACCCTATCATTAGGATTCTAATGGTTGTGCATCTCCCTAGATAGTGGCCCCCACAATGACCCTCGTGAGCATCTTGGAGAACATGTAGTTGGTCAACATCAGGAACACACCAACAAACTAGACCATCGGTGCACATCTTGTAAATGTGTTTGTTGATTTCCATGAATTTTTTGGCCTAATGAAGAAACTATTGTTTCTTTTGGTGGTCTAATACCTGTGGCATATCTTGAGAGAGAAGATAAGTGAGGATGCCATCATTCCATTTCAATTCAACAAGGACTTGTGCATTTATTGCATTGACAAAGAGGAGTTCATCAATAAACTGGTCAAAGAGTGGGCTTTCATCCTCTTTGTTGTCCTATCATAATTGAGATAAATGATCAACGACCACATTCTCAATCCCCTTTCATTCTACCATTGTAGGATTGAACTCTTGCAAGATCACCAGCCACTATATGACACAAGGGCTCACCATCGATTTATTCATTAAGAAGTGAATGACACTATGATCAATGTGCATAAATACCTTGTATCTAAGCACGTAGTGCTTGAAATTTTTCAAGGCATATACCATTGCTATCAAATCTTTTTTTATTATGATGTAATTGAGTTGTGCATCCACAATGCTTTGGCTTAGATAGTGGATATAATATGGATGTTTTTGATCATCCAACTATGTGATCATAGGTTCCAAAGCATAGTTTGATGCATCCTTCATAATGTGAAATAGTTAGGATCAATCAGGTGCTCATAGAATTTGGATTTCTACAAGCCTCTGCTTAAGGCTATGAAATTCCTTTTCACATTTCTTGGTCCATATGAATGGAGCATCTTTCTTTGTAATTTTGACCATTGGTTTTGCAATCATAGAGAAATTATCTATGGATCAATGGTAGCAGCTAGTGTTTCTAAGGAGTGACAAAACATCTATAACATTTTTTGGTTGGAGGGTTATTCCTTAGATGACTCAAATCTTCTTAGGGTCTACCTCAATCCTTGCTTGAGAAGTTCTGTTCCCCAACATAATGTCCTTCTAGACCATCAAATGGATTTTCTACTAATTAAGCTAAAGATCAGTCTCCACTCATCTTTCAAGCACTTGCTCAAGGTAGTCTAGGGCTTGCTCAAATGTAGCGTCATAAGTGAAGAAGTCATCCATGAAGATTTCCATCCTGCTACCAATCTGATACTGAAAAATCCTTAGGACTAAGAATTGGAAAGTTGTAGGGCATTGCATAGACTAAAGGGCATCTTATGATATGCAAAATTCCCTCAAAGACTTGTGCATGTTACTTTAGCTTGATCCTTGGGTGTGATCTAAATAGTATCCAACACCTAGTTCACAAATGGTAATGGAAAATGATCTTTGAACATCACCATGTTCAACAACCTGAAATTAATAAAGACCTGCCACTTACCCCCTTTCTTTAGCACAACTACAATTGGATTAACCTACTCACTATCTACAATTGGATAGATGAACCCTACCTTAAGGAGTTTTTCAATGTTCTCTTTGACAATCTACTTCAATTTTGGGTTTAGCCAATGCTACAACTTTCTCTTTGGCTTCATAGAGAAATCAATGTAGATGTAATGCTAGAATATCCAAGGATCAATCCTTTTGAGTTTAGGATATGACCAAGCAAAGGCTTTTGGCCACTTGTTGACCACCTTCAACAACATCCTTTTCTGTCCAGGAGCAAGATTGGCATTGATTATCACTGGCTTGCAATTTTTCATAAATGCATATTCCATGCCAATAGGTAGAGTTTCCAACTTTAAGAGCTCTTGTTTAAAACTTTCAGGGATTTCTAACTCTTCCCAATTGGTATCATCAGGTTCATCATTAGAGAGTTAGCGATGAACTTGCTCCAATTCATCCATGCCTTCAACATAGGCACAAGTTAGTTTCTCAGTAGGTTCCATGCAAAGTGTGCTACTTTCAAAATTATATGTTATCCACTAAGTGTCCTCCTATGTTGTGGCTACTGTGTGTAGGCACTTTTGGATTTCAAATTCATCTATACACTATCTGCATTCTTTGATTGATGTGCTTTTGATAAAATAGAGTTTCTACACACAACTACACCTGGTATCATTATACACGATGCATGGAACTCTCTTCTTTTTGATCTTTTTGAATGCATTTTTCTTAGAAATCTCCAAAGAAAGATCTTTAATGCTCATCCATGCATCAACAATGATCAACCTAGCCCTTCACATGATGATTGGAAAGTCCCCCTTGAAATTGTTAACCTTGATCACCAAGAAATCGAAAAGATACGACCACCCAAAGAAAATGGTCACAATGTTCTTGACTAATCCCAAGAAAATAGTGATGGATTGATCTACCAATTCTAAATAGATGTTTCTCTTCTTGATAGAAGGTAGGTTCTAGGATTAGTACATTTCATGGAAAATCAGGTTGATACCAAAACCTAAATCAAGAAGAGCCTTACATGGCTTATTTTCATTGATCGCAAGTAGATAAGATGACTGCCAAGATCAACCCATTTCCTAGAAAAGTTGTTATCCTTGATCTAATTAGATACAATGTGGGTTAACATGACTATGAAGATCTTAAAAGGTATTTGGTTTAAAGGACCTTCAAAAGGAATGGATGTAGATGATGAAGAAGACATGAGGCAACTAGCTACATAAGTTAATGAGGGATTTGTAGGACTATTGGTTTGGAAGAATGGTCTTTTATAAGATTTGGTTTCTAAACCATTTAGCTGAGGCATTGGTTGTAAGTTAATAGACCTAGTAGTGTTACATTGTTATGGCTGTGCAGGAATCTTGTCCTACATGGATGGAGCAGGTGGTAATTGGGTTGAGGATGGAGGGACATGTGCTAAAAGATTAGGAGGATGATAACGATATGGGGATTCCCCTCTAAGAGATGGAGAATGTGTTCTATAGTACTCTAGAGGATAGTAGTGATGCTAGAAGGAGGCATGACTAGAAGAGTCACATAGAGACATGGGTTGTTAAACATAGTACCCATATGGATTGGGTTATCTATAAGGGTACTGGTACCTTGGTGGTGGCATCCCCCATGACTATGGGTGCTACCACTAATGATACTACTTGTACAATTATGGTGCAACTTCACTTGGATAATAATCTTGTTGTTTCTGGTGGAACTAACTTGGGTTTCCTTGAGGATAAGGCAACCTTTTGGGTGCTTACCTTCATGCCAGTCTAGGATTTAAAGTATACACCTAAAATTTTTATAAGTGTGACACAACAAGGCAACATCCCTTGGGATGTTCATATTGACAAATTTCACATCCACCATCATAATCTAATTCTAACTCCACAACCTCTTCTACTATGGTAGCTTTACCCTTACCCCTTTGGTAGGCACGTTCATATTCCTTTCTTCTCCTATGGTCATGATCACTATCTTGCTCTTTGGATTCTTCTACAATTTTTAGAGAAGTTTAAAGTTTTTCATCCAAATATCTTCATATTTTTTCAATCTCAGCCAAATTTTCATACACAAATTTTTTAATTATCAAGGTTTTTCACTACACCACTTTTTCAAGTGGTGCCTCCCCTTCGTTGTCATAGAATTGGACCTTCCTTTTTTGATGGAAGAGTCCTAGTTATACTCCTCAGCACTTTCCCATTTTCTCAAATCACCTTCTTCTTTTACAATCTACTCAATCAACCTTTGAATCTGATGGACTCTTAGTTCTAATAATCTCCCTTAGGCATAGGCCTCAAGAGTTCTCATTTCTAATCGAAGCCCATCTATGATATGGCAAAGCTACTCCCATTGAGAATAACCATGGCCAAACCATTTGTGCAAGAGAGAGTAATACTTATCCATTGCTATGTACAAGGGTTCATGTGTTCCTTGTCGCTAGCCTTGGATTTTCTTCATCAAATTGGACACTCTAGACTATGTCTAATATTTTTCATTGTATAGCTCAAGCATCATACTCCATCTGTGAATTAATTCTAGCTCCAAGAAGCAATAACAACTTTCTGCTTATTTTATGAGTATCCTAGGAAATATCTTAAGTTTTTGCTAATTATTTTCTATGTTTTGCAAGGCACAAAAATCGTAAAATGCTTGAAGATGGGTCTATGGATGTAAGTTATATCCTCTTCAAATATAGGGATATTGCTCATATCCAACCTCTTGATTTTGTTATCTTTTAAATATCTGGTTAGAATTTTTACTACCTATACAATGTTCAACATGCTTTGAGTTGCAAGCAAAGGTTCATCATCATCATGATTTCAATGATGCCTATGGTGTCCTCTGCTACCCCTCTATTCATGGAGGGTTCTATGATCATTATCCCATCATTCATCTCCACCATGGTTTCTTCCCCTACAGTTTTGATCATATTTGGAGTAAGAAGAAGAAGATGCAAATGAAGAGGACAAAGAAGGAGAAGGACTACCACCACCATGGTTCTTACCACCTCCTCTCCACTTTTTCGTGTTACAATCATTAAATTTATCATCATCATAATGCTTGCCTGAGCCCTAGCCTTGACTTCCACTTTTTCTTGAACCTAGATTACTGATAGTGGACTATAACTATAGGTTCAAGGTCCCTTCACCAAAGTTAAGGGGTGGAGAATCTTCATGTTAAAAACACCTAGAGGGAGGATCCTCCTTGTCATTTTGGTTTAGCAAGAATAAGAAGTTAGTGAACTATTTCTATTTTTTAGCTTCATGATGCTTCTCCTGGTGCTAATCTCATTTGTGTTGTCTTTCTATCGGATAATAGTCCTATTAGTCATGGTCCTACACAACATATTCATCATGGAGGTCCTAGATGCTCAACCTCTTAAGTGTTTCAAGCAACATCGTAAGAATATTAGTTGGAAGGAAACACAACATTGCCCTCCATATCTCTCCATCATTGTTATTTATCCTAATGTAGGATGAAGGTGAAATTGGGCACAAACTCATCTGAATGAATGTACACCACTTTGAATTCTTGGGGCACTAGCAATTTTGATTCATCATGCCTATGAGAAGAAAACATTTTGGATTAAAAGAAAAATTTAGTGAGTGTTAATTATAATTATTATTTTTATTTCTTGAATGATTACAACTTTAGGATTCATTTCAACAATCTGAAATAATATTCACTAAGTCCTAGAGAGCACACATATCAAATTACAGGTCCCCAACAATGACACCAATGATGAGCAGTGAGTATATCCTATGCCCAACCATACAAATCACTAAGCATTCATGTGTAATTTGATTGAATTCCATGGACTTATAGCCTTCTAAGTGCATTGGTCTCTAGGAATTGAAACAAACCATTGCAATCATTGTCTTCCCAATTACACTTATGAAACATAAAGGTATGGTTAAGTGCAACTAAGGCATATGATTTTTATCATTTTTATATTTTATGTTCTAAGTTACCAAAGAATAATGAACAAATAATTAAACATATTTAATTGCTAATTTAATCTAACTAGATAATATCTCACTAATCCTAGCATAAGCATCTATTCCCACTTATTGTACACATCCTAAACACGTTTAACACTACTAGGTTACCAAATGGTAAGTGTTACTAGGATTACCAAGTGCCAAGCATATGCTCGAAGTGGTTGTACTTATGTGCTTAATTTATCACTATTTAATCTAGCCTAATTAAGTATAATTTATAACTTAATTAATTATTTAATTACTTAAACCATTAAAGGAAATTTCATAAAATACTAAATGCATAAAAGAAATAATTAATCTATTTCAAAGTGCTGCAAGCTTTATCAAAAATCCCATCTTTATTGCCACACACACTGCCTTGCTTAGGTATGACAATGCTTGAATAAAAATCCATACACTCCTTAACTCCTATTGTAGGCACTTCGAAAAATATTCTAACTTTTGAATGATAAAACTACAAGAGCTTCACTACAACTATGAAAAAATATGTCATAAACATAGCGAGTGAGCACATATTTATAAGTGAAAATAGACACTGCATTGACGAGGTCACATTAATGCATCACATCATACATCAACATGGCCACCTTGACAAGGTCATGTCAATGAGACCACATTGACAAGCGCTCATTGACATAATCCATGATGCAACTCATCAGTAAGGCAATCTCCTAGAAATTTTCATTTTCATGGAATTGGGATTCAAAGCAAAAACCCTAGACTCTTATAGATGTAACATATTTGGGAAATAACATTTTGAATGTTTGTATTAACAAATGTCACATTCATCCTCCTCCTCTATATTTGAGTTTGCAACCTCTTCTACTAAACTATTTTCCCTTTTTCATAAGTGTTCTTACATGTTTTCTTTTTCATTTTCCTCTTCTTATTTTGACCACTTAATCTTATTTTCTTTTCCTTCTACTCTATGATTTTCAAGTTGGTTGTAACTTTTTCATTCATCACCTCCCACATCTTACCTATCCTTACTTAAATCTTAGTGATAGACTTTTGTATTGGCAATATTTTAAGTAAAATCAACTCATCAAGAGCTACCTCTTTTTTCTAATCATAAATCTAGTCCTTCTTTTTGTGAAGAGTTGGATCGTAGTTATATTCATCAACACTCTTCCTTTTACACAGCTCTCCTTCTTCTTCTACCACCTAACTATTGAACTCTTAGTTCTCATAATCTTCCTTGGATAAAGATTTCAAGTGTCTCCCTCATTTTGTTACCAAGCCCATCCATGATGTGATGAAGTTGCTCTTTTTGAAAAAAAACCATAGATTGGATATCTATGTAGTAGAGAATAGTATCTGTCCAAGGCTACATTTAAGGATCCATGGTTTTCTTGCTTTCATTCTTAGATTTGGTTTCTTATATTGGAAACTCTTGAATAGGTTTGGTATTTTTTGTTGAAAAGCTCAAGTATTATGGACTAGTAGTGGATTAAATCTGGTTCCAATGATCTATACCAACTTTCATCTTCTTCCATTAGTATCCTAGGAAAGAGCTTAAGCTTTTGCCACTTACTTTTGATATTTTGTAAGGTGCAAGCATCATGGAAGGCATGTAAATGATGTTTTCAATAAAAACTATAACCTCCCTCAAATTTAGGAATGTTATTCATATCAAAACATTTGATATGTCTTTTACTTTGATGCTTGTAAGGTATTCTAACTACCTCCATGATTTGTATGATGTTTCTAGTAGCCAACAAGGGTTCATCATCATCAGACATGTCATGGTAATAATTTCTACTTCTATTTTTTTGATAGTCATCATCTCATCTATGCTCACTTTGATGCCTTACATCTTGTATTTGATCTCTATTTCTATCTTCATCCTAACCCCTTAGTATATCTCTATCTCTATACCTAGGTTCATCTTTGTCAAAAATACACGTTAAAGATGAAGAGAAAGATGATGAACTGGGAGAATTTCCATGGCTCCTATATCTCCTCCTATGATCCCTTGATTCATCTCTTCTAGGTTTGGAGGAGGTCCTAGGCCTTGAGGCCCTCCTTATTCTAGGATTTGTTCCAGTCCCTTTAGGGTTATTTGTGATAGTTGAACATAGTCCTTGAAAATAGTAAGAGTCAGAATGAGCATATGAAACTTCTACTTGTAATGTTTTGCTCCAATTCTCTTTATATAGATGCTATCATTTTTTTACTAGTTTTCTCATCATATGATGGATTATCAACCCTATGTGAAAGAGACATGTTTTTAGCTAATAATGTGTATGTAAT
Source organism: Gnetum montanum (assembly GCA_015680685.1). Classification (NCBI taxonomy): domain Eukaryota; kingdom Viridiplantae; phylum Streptophyta; class Gnetopsida; order Gnetales; family Gnetaceae; genus Gnetum; species Gnetum montanum. The sequence continues at coordinate 292,174 of MNCI01011625.1, forward strand.
GGCTAAAAAATTTGGTGTTGGAGAATTGAAAAGTTTAGCACATAACAGTTAAACCCTAGATCCAAAAGCCTCAAAAAAGGATCCAGAACACCTCAAATAGTCCTGCTGATTACTTGAGGACTTAAAGGTTTCTTACTAGGATGAAACTGTGATGGAAAAAAAACTAGAAAATGCATAATAAATAGAATCAACACTAAAGAAAACTTTTTAAAAATATGAATAAAATATGCAAAACACTACAAATAATTTGTATTTATTCTATGAAAAAATACAAGGTTTGAAGAGCATAATATGTGGAACTAGAATTTTTTCATAGCTCATTAAAAATACTGATGACAATTTGGCTTATGGGTTGGTAGTGTGTATCATGTAGTCCTTCCAAATGTACCTAGTTCATTTGTTCTACAATAATATCTTGATGCCTCACATGATCTACTCTTTAAAATGGCTCTGGACTCTTGAATCTCTCTCTCACAAAAGTCTTAAGTTTGAAAGAGTTGCAAAAATCCAAAAGTCCTAAAAATGATATAAACTTTGGTTCAAATAGACTATGAATGTACTGATTGTTTGCTAATCTAATTCTAATAAAATTCTATCAAATTTTTGACAAATTCTACAACATTTTTGGTACTTTTGGTGGCCAAATTCTGTATCATATGATATACCAAAGTTTTTTATCTTTTGGACATTGAAATACAACATATTTGGCACTTTCACCACCCAAAAAATTAATTGTATTTACCACCAATATATGAAGTATATCATACAAAATTTGATGGTACCTTTAGGCATTTTCATGGCCCAAAATCCAATGTATATGCCACCAACATTTTTGGCTTTTCTACTACCAATTTTGGTAATCTATTAGCATATTTAGCCTTCACACATTGGCTTAAATGAAATTTACAAGTTTTGAACTATAAATTTCACTCTACACATGATAAAATATCTAAAAAAAATTGCATGAAAAATACCACAAGATAGGATTTTTGATGGAAAATTAGGTAATTATTTTTTCCTTTAAATCCTATCAAATTACAATGCAAATTCTTGGCTATTAGGTTTCTTATGCAAATTCTTGGCTATTGGTCCTTCTTTGTTGATGTTTGGAGGAGTAACCTGAGAGACATCAACAAAGAATATGAAAACTACCACAAGTTCATCATAAACACTCCCTCTTCATATTTGATTTTGTAGCTATCAAACCATGCCAAGGAGTGCTCATGATGGTGAAATAAGGTCACATTGGAATGTTATGAGTTTCAGATGAGATTATGGTTATATTAGCTATTGGGATGATCACATAGGCTAACAAGGGATTCTAAATGTTGAGATTATCGCTATGATATGGTGGTGATATGTGTACTGTCTAAAAAGATCTTCATGCTTCATGCTTGAACTGTTGGTTACTCGATGATGTGTTAGAGAAACTATCACTTCATTCTTTGGCTTCTTTAGCCACTAGGCTCTTCTATTTTAGAGCCACTGATTTTCATTAGATTCAAGCTACATTGGCCTCTTGGATTTCTTGGTAATTTTCTTTCCCATTTCTCTTCTTTTTTTTAAGAGGTAAAACCTTCATTAGGTTTCATTATCAAGGTGAATTTGGTTTCATTTTCTCAATGGAATGACATCTGTTATACTCAACAAACTTAATGGCGGAGTATGCCCAAGGAGATTTCACAGGGCCATGGTGCATTAATATCGAACATAGGTCTTCATTGTTATTAAGGTAAGGAAGGTAATAACTTGGCTATGAGGATATGGTTCAAGAAGGGTAATAGAAGTGATGTGAAGTAAGAACTCTTAAGCATAGCTGGATAAGCTAACTGAATCTCATATGTCATGATCACGTGGTAACTCACTACTATAATGAGCCATACCTTTGTAACAACTTCAAATCCATCCTACAAGTATAACTCCAAGAGGACAAGAAAAAGGTCAAAGAATAGATGTGATTACAAGAGATTACATAAGCCCACATGAGATAACAAGTAGAGTACAAGCCACTATTAGTTATAATTGGTATAACATGAGAAATTTGTGCTTGGTTTCATATATTTGTACAAAGTTTACAGTATCTTGTTATGCCAAAAGAACTAATGAGAGGTCATATAGGATCACTTTGTAGGTTAATAAGGAACATTGGTGTTAATCATTCATCCATGCCTACAAATAAAGGTAAACAAAGGCTACAAGAAAATAGGCTAGTGTTAGATATAATATGGTTTGAGATAGGGATGTTTGATTAGATTGATCAACAGATTCCCATCCATGTCCACTAGCTTGAATGATCCATTGTCATAAGATTTGGTAACCAAAAAAGGTCCTTCCCTATTAGCTAAGAACTTGTCCACATGTTCATGAATGGCCTTAAGGCCAAGGTCTTCTTCCTTGAATTTTCATCTATTTAGATCATGATGTTGTTGTTGTTTCTTCCTCTCTTGATATCATTTGATGTGAGTAACTATTTATATTCACTACACCTCCACCAAATCAAGATTAATGTTATGCAACTTCTTATTCTATTCATCACTAATGATGTTAGAAAGGACTACCCTTAGTGATGGAACCACCAATTCAAAAGGCAAAATAGCTTCACATCCATAAACAAGGCTATACAGCGTGGCACCAATTATAGTTCTAAAGGTTCTCCTATAGGCCCAATGTGCATATAAGAGTCATTCATGCTATTTGCATTTGCTATTATTTATCATCTCCTTTAGAATGTTTAGGGTAACTTTTTTGTTGGATTCAACTTGCTCATTGTCTTATGGATAGTATGGTGATGGAAATGAATATTTAATATTTAATTACTAACAAAAGCTTTGTGTTTCCTAGCTACTGAACTATGGTCCATTATCTATGACTATAGTTAAGGATATGCTAAAACAAGACCCTATGTTGTCTAATATGCATTTAGAAACTTATTGAGACCTTATTTTCCTCAAAGGAATAGCTTCAACCCACTTTGTGAAGCCCTTAGTTGTGATGATGATGAAGTTATGTCTTGTAAAATATTTGGATATTATAGGTATAATATTGTCAATTCCCCTTCATTGAAATAGCCACATGATCTTAGTAGTGTGTAACGTAGTTGATGGCACATGTATTAGGTTGTTGTGTCGTGGACAGATGTCACAAGTTCTAACCTTTTGCAGCTAGTTACTTTCATATAAGACCAAAAGTATTCTAAGTGTCTAATCTTTGCAGCCATGGCTTTAGATCCTATATGTCCCCCACATATTCCCTCGTGAACCTACTCAAGGACTATATGGACTTTCACTTTACCCAAGCATACTAACAATACACTATCATAGGATCTTCGATATAATGTATTATCAACTACAATGAAATATTGTTTTTATCTTTTACATATAATTTCCTTTTAAGTAGTTAGGTTTTGTGAAGGTTCATCATGCATTAGTAAAGCTTAATATTGTCAAACCACTCTTGTTGTAGAACATCATCAATAGTGGCTATAGAGGTTTCTATAATGTTCTACATGATGGGAGAAGCATAGTTCTCCATCAAGGAAAGTAACTTTCTAAACACATCTAATGTCACACTTAGGGCTAAGGTTGCAATGACATCAACTAAGATGTTCTCAGCTTAGGGTATGTGTTGGATGCTAACATCTATAAACCAAAGCATGATTTTTTTGGCTAGGTTATAGTAAGGTTGAAAATGCTTAGCTTTACATGCATAGACCTCGATTACTTAGTTGACCACAAGTTGCAAATCACCTTTTCTTATTAAGCATGTGATTCCTTGATTACAAGCTACCATCATTCCTTTGATTAACCCTTCATATTTTACTACATTATTAGCACATGAAAATTGGAAATGATAAGTGAAGGATTTGATCTCACCAAAAGGTGATATTATGATGGTAGTAGCACTAGCCCCATGGGTATTTGAAGCCTCAAAAAAGTGCATAATGGCCTCATATCCTTCAAGTATCTCATTAACAACATTAACATACTCATTGAGGAACTTAGGATCTATGTCTACATTATCCTCAACTAGGGAAAGTTGTGAGTTGAGAGGCTATAGCTTGATCTTTTGTTAAGGCTTGGGAGATGTAATGTAGCTTAAACTAAACCATTATGGCCTTCCATCAAGATATTCAACTACTCACAAATATATTGGTTGTTATGGCTCTTAGTCCATTATCTTTATGTATGACATTGACTTAGCTCCTAAATTGGTAGTATCTCCACTTCTTTAAGAAGAAAACTGGAAGTAGGCAATACTTCTCAACCTCTATGTATTGGATCTTATAAGCTATCAATGCATGGCTTTAGTAGTAAACAAGCAGCTCTACTTCATCATCTTGTTTTTGATAGAGTAGAGAAGATATGGATGTGTTGAAGATTACAAAGTAGATGTAAAACAATTTGTCCTTTTGATGTGGGTACATAGTGGATAGTTAGTCAAATCTTTCTTAATGTTGTCAAAGGCTTATTAGCATTAGTTAGTCCACTCATAGTGAACTCCCTTCTTAAGCAAGTGTTTCATGGGTTGTTGCTTATTTGTAAGCCCCAAACCTACAAATAAACTACAATGTACCTTGTAGTCCTCGCAATTCCTTTAGATTTTTAGGTGTTATCAAATTGGTTATGGATTTAACCTTATTAGGATCGACACATATCCCTACCTCAAATACTATAAAAGCAAGCATCTTACTAGTTTTGATGCTAAATACATACTTCTTAGGATTGAGTCTAAGCTCATATTTGAGACAACGTTAGAGTACTAAATTGAGGTCATGTGCATGGTCATTAGCCACTTTTGACTTCATGACTACGTCATCAACATAATAATTAATTAACCCTAGCATGTAGTCACTGAATAAGTATGTCATGGCTCATTGATAAGTTTCACCCATGTTCTTTAAACCGAATGACATCATGGTATAATAAAAGGTTCCTCATGGGGTTATGCAAGTCATGTATAGTTGATGCTCTAGGTTTATCCTCACTTGGTTGTATTTTGAGAATCCATCCATGAAGGATAGTAAGGGATGGCCAACTGTAGTATTAATAAGTTGATCAATACTATGCAATGGAAAATTTTCTTTGATAGTTTCCTTGTTAAGATCTCAAAAATTAATATAGATGCAAATGCTCCAATTCTTCTTGAAAACTACCATTATGTTGAACACCAAATTAATGTAATCGATAGCTCAAATGAAACTAGCTTGGTAAATTTTTGCGAACTCATCATGAACTAGGATCTAGTATGATGTTATGTTGTACTAAACATGGATCTAATCCTAGAATATCTTTCTATGACCAAGAAAATGCTTTTATGTTATTCAAAAGGAGCTTAGGGATGTTTGGAGCTTGTTGTGGTTTGAGTGAGGAACTTAGTTTTAGAATCTTCTCTTCACTATTATGTGTTGTAATGGGAACCTCAACAAGAGAATTATTAGTAATGTCACTAATCTCAAGGTCAAGTTAGCTTTGACTATGTACTTAGGCCATTTAAGGGACTTCTCTATCAAGGCTACATGATCAAACAAGCTCTCAAGTTAAAGATCTAGGTCATCAAGCTAAATGAATCATTCAATATCATCATAGGGTCCACCGAGGTTCAAAGGCATGTTGAATTATGCCCATGTGTCCATGTTCTAGTCCTAAATATCAACCAAAATCATATTAAGTAGCATCTACGTGAAACATTCTACTAAATGACATTAAGACAATGCAAAATAATATAGTAACAGAACATCATGAAACTTAACAATGTCAAAATATAGTAAAACGAGGTACAACAAGGCCAAGTAATGTCATAAATGATAGAAAATGGTATCAAATGATATCCAATTATGTCAAACGATGTCAAATAGTGTCAAACAAGGTTGAAAAGGGTCCAATATTGTAGAAAATGATGTCAAAATAAGGCCAAACATGGTTAAAAGATGCAAAGAGGATGCAAGATGGTGTCAAGTGATGAAAAATGAAATCAAATGGGCTCCAAATGAGTGAAGTTGTAACAATGAAAACATGATGTCAAATGATGAAAGATGATTTCAACATGATGCAAAATGATGTTGAGTGTTTTCCAATAGGGACAAATGAAGTCAAAACTATGAAAAATGACACCAAATGATGCCACATGATGGAAAATGATGGCAAATGATGCACAATATTTTCAAATAGGACCCAAAATGGTCAAAAAGTTCCAAAAATGGTGCATAATGTTGTCACCTGACACCTAAATGATATAAAAAAAAGATATCAAATGATAACAAATGAGATCAAATAATGTTGACTAGGACTAACTAGATTAAATAAGGTTGAACAGGTTGGAAATAGTATATTTAATAATATGTTTTTTATCTTGGATTTTTATGATTGTAATAATCAAAAATCTAATGAACATAGATTATAAACTATCAAAATAGTTGGAAACTTGGAGAAAACAGGTTGCAAATTATCAAAATAGGCAAAACACTAAAGAAAAGAAGTTGTAAACAGTTACAATTAGGAAAAAAACACTAGAGAAAACAAGTTGTAAAGTGTTAAAATAATAAACAAAAAGCTAGAGAAAATAGGTTATAAATTGTTAAAATAACAAAAAAGCTAAAGAAATAGAAAAAATCTTTCAAAACATTGAAAAATCTTGTGAAAACTAATAGTAAACCCCTAGAAAAGTGGTTTTTTATGGTACAAATAATTTAAAAAGCTAAAAGAAATTATATTTTCAACATGTAGAGGTTTTTTCTTCAACATGTGGACATTCCAAAACTCAACCCTAATGTGTCTAGGCTATTCTCCCAATCTGTAGATAATTTGGACTAGATTCTAGGCTTGTGGGACCCACCAAGGTAGCTTGTGATCACTCTAGGTCAAGCTTTCAACATGTGGGACCCACTGTGATGGTGTTTAAGCTTTTTTTAACTTTTTTTAATGGAAAAGGCTTCATATGTTAGCTTACACATTGGACCAAAGTATGGGGCTTGTTCCCCAACATATAATATTCATATGTCAGATTTAGGAAGGATTTTGGCCAACTTCTTAAAACTTCAACTCTCTTACTGTATTGCTTAAGGTTTTGGTGGATAAATTTTTTATGCCTACACATTGGCCTATATGTTAGCCCAATTTCTAAGGCTTAATGTCCAACATATCACACTTTTGTGGCAATTTTTGGGAAGGTTTCAACTAAGTGTTTGACCCTTTAGAACTCTCATGTTAGCACTAGGGATAAGAAGGTAAAATCTACATTGTTTTGAGATATAAAACCTAAGGTAAAGGCCTTCCAATGCTCACACTTTGGTTTATACATTGTTCTAATGTGTGGGGCTTATGTTTTCAATGTTGGAACATCCTTGGACTAGTTTTTAGTTCTTTTGACCAGACTTTTGATACTCCAAGACTCACATGGTAGTGTCTAGGGTTTTGACAAGAAATTTGCAGTTTTTGAGGTTGTATAAGCCAAGATAGAGATTTTTTTGGGCCCAAAAATTAGCTCATACATTGGTCCAATTTGTGGGAATTACATTATCAACATGTGAATCAAATTTGATAACCTTATGGATTTTTTTCCTCAATTTTTGAGCCCTATAGGCATCAATGCTAGCATCTAGGGTTCTAGAGGGAGATCTACAATTCTAAGGCTATTTTGACCATGGTTAATGCTTGACACAGCCCACACGTTGGCTTATAAATTGGCCCAACATGTAGGGATTATATCCCCAATGTGTGGATCAAATTTGACAGTTTTTGAAGGTCGTTTAACAAGGTTTTCACTTCTCTAGGCTTCTAGTGCAATGGCTATGGTTTTTCAAAGAAATTTGATGTTTTTGAAGCTATACTAACTAGTTTCAAGGATTTTTTATCATCCCACACTAGAATATATGTTTGTTCAACGTTTGGAGCTTATTTTCTAATGAATAATATCACAAAAACCATTTTTCTAAGCTTAAAAGTTTAATTTATAAGTCAATATTGCCTTCTAGGTTTTGTAGGTACCACTTGGTCAATGTTGAGTAAGTTTGAATGTCTCACAACTTGGTGTAGGATTCACAAGTTGGTATATACGTTGGCCCAACATATAAGACTTAATTCCCAATGTGTGAATCAAATTTTAATAGTTTTTATGGATTCTTAATAGGGTTTTTTAAGGTTTCAAATCTCTACATTTGTGTCTAGGGTTTGAGGTAAGAACTGTAGCTTCTAAAACCATTCTTAGCAAGGCATGAGGTCTTTTGACAAGGATTATGTGTTCTTAAGCTACCACAAATTATTTTACACATTGTTCCAATGTATTTGGCTAAGAATCCCAATGTACAAACCTCAAGCCCCCAATGTATAAGCTTCCTTGAGTGAAATTTTGGTGTTCTAGAGCTTGTCAAGTATTGAATTTTGGTGGGATCCTCTAGATGGTTGAAGGTTGAATTTAAGATAGTAAATATTTTTCACAACCTCCACACGTTGAAGTTATTGTGACCAATGTCTAGCCAAGATTCTGTGTTCTATATATTGGTGTAGATGTTGGTTTGAAAAGCTCAATTTGTAAAGTCAAAAATAGAAAATTTCCATCAAAACTTGACATACAAGGCTTGTTATCCCCTTAAATATTCCTAAGCTCAACATGAAGAAATTTTTCATGGTTTTCTAGAGGCTTTTTCTTGTCAATGTCTAGGGCACTTGGGAATTGAAAGATATTCTACATCAAACCCTACTATTGAAGCTATTTTTCTTTAAGTCTCCTAAGTGTGATGCTTAGAATCTACAATGGTGCTTTAAAAACAAATTTCACTACATCTTTCCAACAATATTGGCATCGAACCACATCTATTCACAACATTGGGACAGTAGCACAAGGAGTTTCAGGCTTTTCTTCTACAATAATCAAGGCAAAGATTTAAGGCTTTTGGCAACCATGGTATCAAGTAGTTAGAATCTAGTTTTGAATGAGGTAGAAGAGGTTATTCGTATTTTTTCAAGACTTCTAGATCCTATTGTAGGAGAAGGATCTTCATCAAGATCTACCAAATACAAAATCCTTACCATTTTTCCCAATTTTAGATGAATTTGTGGCAATATTTTTCCATCTCTAGGCTTACTTAGGTTGAAATTTTTCAATCTGATTATGTCAAATTAAATATTTAAGCCTATTGATTGTATTAGAATTGAAATTTTGTTTTTTTTATTGGATTTGAAAAATTTTGAATTTGTTTCCACACCTGTGCTCAACATTTTTGTCCTAGTTTTAGTTAATTTTGGCTTAACTTTGACATTTTTCCTAGAATGTATATGTTAAAATTTGCATTCCATAGATTTTTTGTTCTAGGATTTTTGGCTATATCAAAGTGAAAGTATATTTTTCAAATTTTTTTGAATTTTTTATGGATTTTTTCCCAACCCAATTTTTAGTGTTCTCACCAATTTTGTTGAAATTTTGCAATTTCTCAATGGAAAACTGATAGCATTAGAAAAGTTTTAGGCACTTGTGGTTAGCATTTCAGATCTTTGGGAATGATGGAAATAGTGTAGAGGGTTTTTTTGTGAAGTTTGAAATTTTTAAAATTTTTTATGAATTTTTCATGAAGTGTTTATTTTAATAGATTCACTACAAACTAGGTTTTTTGTCAAAATTTTGGCATGAAAACTAGCATAATTATGGTTTTTTCCTACACTTGGATTGCAACGTTGGTGGTCAATTCTAGTTCTTGGGAATATCTTCTTTGTACATGTAGCTAAAAATAATTTTTAAGAATTTTTTAAAGGTTTTTTCTAACCTCCAGGATCTATATTGATCAATCTCAATTTTGATTGCATAGTTTTTTGTTTTCATGTCTAGATTGATAGTGTTAGATATTTAGGCTTGGTTTGTGATTATTGTGACATTTTTCAAGTGTTTTGACCAATGTATAGCACTTGTTAGACTTGTTAATTGATGAGTCAATTTTTTGTAGGGCTTCGATATTGGAGTTGTGTTATTGAGTATCCAATATTGGGGCACAACCTCCAATGTTGGAGATCCAATATTTCCCCTTCATGCTAGCCTATAAATACCACACTTGGGTGCATGGTTTAAAGGGTAGAAAAGTAAGAATATAGTTGTAGAAGTAGTCAAAATTCTATTAGTTTATTTCCAGTGCATGCCCGCATTAGGATGTTAGCTGATTGTATGACATCCTTATTCAAGTGTGATGTACTTGGACACGTTACATGTTCGACAATAAAGATCAAGATTACTTCCATCATTACAGCATCCACTTAGTTTTACTATTAATTTTAATTACTTAAATAATTACTGTTTTCCTTAGTTAATGTTTATCATTTATTGCTCTTTACAATTTTTTTGTCATTAAGTGGAATAAGTACAAATAGTCACGAGCGCTTAAGTGTAATTACTTGGTAACCTAATAGTATTATCATATGGTGTGCCTAGTTTGGTATGCTTGGTAATCCTAGTGGTAGTTGCACAAAGTCCAAGGCATGTACAAGAAGGTTAGGAACAAATACTCATTGCATGTAGGCTAGTTTAGAATTTACTTTACATTGTTAATTAGTTTAAATCATTAATTTTCTTATTATCATTAGGAGCAACATAATGTCAAAACAACATCAAAAAGCATATGTCTCACTTTGGACTAAACCATACATGACAAAGCTACCACTAGTCCAAGTGGAAAGATAGTAAATTATGATCAAGACATAATAATCTAGATGCCACCACTAGTCCCATCCATGGAATTTGATCGGATCACACATGAACGCTCTTGATTCATATGTTTCGACATAAGGGGTACCTCTCTACTCATCATTGGCACCATTTCTAGGGATGGTGCTAGTTATCTAGATTAGTTATATTATACATGATCGTTGTAAATTCATTAATGATTTATCTTTCAAAAAATATTAAGTCACACACATCATAAACTAACAACAATCTCTCTTTCACATGGAAGCAATAATGCATCGTATGAAGACAACATTCATTGGAGAACTAATGAGATATATATTGAAGAAAATTAGAGTGACCAACCTTATGCAAGGGTTTCATATGTTCATGACCACCTTGACTACACCCAAGGACTACATTCACTTAAGGTAGATAATCCTAGAGGAGATGGAGTAAGTCCTAGACCAAGGAGGCCTCAAGGCCTATGACTTACTCCTCAAAACCTAGAAAAGATAAATCAAAGACCAAAGGAAGAACTATAGAAGCCATGGAAATTCTCCCAATTCCTCATCTTTCTCTTCCTCTTCAACATCTAGTTCTAACGAAGATGAACATAGGTACAAAGATAAAGCTCCACTATGGGGTCAAAATAGGAATAGAAATCAAAACCAAGGGTAAAATGAAAGACATCAAAATGCACATGGAAAAAATCATCACAATCAAACAAATAGAAATAGAAATTTTCATCACAAAATGTTTGATGATGGTGAACCCTTGTTGGCCACTAAGAGCATCATGCAAATCGCAAAGGTAGTTAAAATACCACATAGGCATCACAAGGAAAGTCACATCAAAAGGCTTGATATGAAATACATCGCTAAATTTGCAAGAGGCTATAGTTCTGATCTACAACATCATTTACAAACCTTCCATGATGCCTACATCTTACAGAACATCAAAAGTGGATGGAAAAAGCTTAAGCTCTTTCCTAGGATACTAATAGACAAAGCTAAAGTATGGTATAGATCATTGAAACCAAGTTCAATACATCAATGGTCCACAATGCTGGAACTTTTCAATGAGAAATACCAAACCTATGCAATAGTGTTCAACCTAAGGAAATGAATCGAAGGATGGAAATAGGAACAACATGAACCCTTAGATATGGCCCTAGATGATACTATTATCTACTATATAGATTTCCAAGCCATGGTTTCTCTAAGGAAGAGAAACTTTTCCACATCATAGATGGACTTTGTAGTCAAACTAGAGAGACCCTTGGGATTTATGCCCAAGGTTGATTATATGAATTAAAAGTCCATTAGATACAAAGGCTACTTGAACAAGTGGCGAAAGAATAAGGAGAGTTATGTAAATGAGATATTATAGAGGAAAATAACTATGACCCAACTCTCCAAAAGAAGTAGGTTCATCTCTATGATATGGAAAAAGAGGCAACTCTCAATGAGGTGATCTCACAACAAACCTTGTTAGTACAAAATTCTATCAATGAGATTAAAGCAAGGTTAGATAAGATGTTAGAATGGATAAATGAGAAATTTACAACTTACATAGAAACCATAGAGGAGAAAGTAACACAAAATGAATCAAGTGATCACAAAAAAAGGAGGAAAACAAACTAAGAAATGGCTAGGAACACTTATCAGTAAAAAGGGAAAATGATTGTAGAAGAATAGGTTATAGACTCAACCACCGAAGCAAATGATGGATGTAACATCTGCATATATGACCATCTGAAGGGCTATTACCCAATCATGTTAAATCTACATGAGTATTGGCCTTTTGCATTAAATCCTAAGTTCATACAAAAGCAAATGCCTAGGAAATTACCTTTCTCACAAGGTAATTATAGACAGTCCTACAACCAACTATACTATCCTAGTGGGACTTCTTATTAGCCTCAAAATTACTATCAATTGTAGTAGAAAACTCCACTATCGTGGGGGAGGCTATCATCAACCCATCACTACCCCTATTATTAGCTAAACCCATCCAAATACTATGGTCAACAACCTATTTCTCCATCAAGTTCTACTTCCTCTACCTCAAATCACTACTACCACTCTCTTGAATATCATCAACATGTAACATCTTCCAAACGATCATCACCTTACAGCTCTCATCCTCCATCATATCCTCAATACTCTCATACTTCCCTCCATTACATGTCATAGCCAATAACACAAGAAGGTTCAACACCATAACATCAATGAAAGAATGTCACTTGTGCTATGAACATACATAAAAATGATAATGCCAATAGATCTCCACCAAAATCTCAGCAATGCCCTTTCTTTAGGATGGTTTCCACACATAAGCACAACACTCATGGACCTACTAACTCATCAAAACTAGCACAATTCCAACCAAGTGAAATACCCTTCCTTTCATAGCCAATGTCCTTCAATCCTACACAAAGGTTAACCTCTTTTGTTACTCCCACACTTAACAAAAATGGTAAATCTAGCACTATGGAGAGATAAAATAATCCATGCATAATTAATCATGATAAAGGGTATAGTCATGAGCTAGATGTCTACAAAGTTAACACAACTCCTACTCTGATCCACTATATGTTTAAAAACCAAGTGTGTGATCAACAACCTATCTATGTAGTTGCCACTAAACCAAAAGATACTTAGTGGCTTGACAATGAAGGTTTAATGTTGTTTTACAAATTCATGAAGCCTACTTGCCCACTTATTAATTATTATCATGATCAAAATGTTAGTCATGGGGGAGATGCCCCATCCTCAAATCAAGAAGTAATAAGTGTTTTTCATCTTTTTGTTTTACAATTTTTTATCATTTTCTCATTTCTTGATACCAATTTTTCCCATCTTTCTCAACTTTTTCCACACTTTGTTTTCATTTCCTTTGTCAGTAATCTCGTTTCTGAATAAAACGATAAGATGTAGCCCATTAAGGTAAGGTTTTCTCTACATTGTCACAGTCATAGGGCACTAATTATTTGGACAGTGAGACAACATCATCCATCCATCCATCCCATCAATAAGAGGTTCTCACCATGGTCATAATGATATTCTTTTCAACATCAAACTAAGAATAAACTTGTAATCATTATGCTTGGACAAAAAAGTAAAGAACTAGATGGGAATGCAAAGGGTGTGACATCAAGGAGATTTTTGGATTCTCTTGGATTACTTCTGTATGTTCTATCATGTTTCTAAGGTTGTAATTATATCCTTATAGATCTAACGAAAAATGGGAGTAAGAGTAAAATAAATGTTGCCTTACCATGTCACTATAAAGACATGTTACCCATGCCTGAAGGTAGTCCTCTAGTAAGGTTGGCATGAATAAAAATAAAATAAAAGGGAACTGAATAAATTTTTGAGGGTTCCATTTGAAAGACATGTTACCCATGCTTGAAGGTTGGTGGCTTCTTAGAAATCATCAAAAAAAAAAGAGAAGAGAAGTGCCATGAATAAACTCCTCCCTTGGACAAAACACCAAGTGATTCTACTCCTTACAATGATGGTAGCCTTATGGTTGTCAATCCAAAAGATAAAACAATGCAATGTCACTCGAAAGTGGTCTAGACTTGGTTTGAATCTTGGAAATAAGGGCTAATTATTACTTTAATCATTAATAACACACAAGGATTCATTATGCCTATGGTGATGCATCTCATGTCCCAATTTCTACAATCCTTTCTAAAATCCATCTCATCTCACTATTCATATGATCATAAGTTGCAGTTGTGTGTAACATAGAGTTATTCTCTCAAATTGGTGGTTCTAACATTTGTGTTTTGTTTAATAGGTATGCATTGCATTCACCCCTTTAGTGCCTATGAACATTTTTAGGTGTGATTATACAAGGGCATTAAGGGCTAGAGCCTGCTTTGGGGAGGATCCACTTGTAAAACTTTTGTAAATTATACTTGGCTAACACAACTGCATCATCTTGAACCTTCCATGTGCATAAATGTTAAATTCAAAACATTCCCTTATCATATAACTTATCCATTCTATACCATGGATCCAATACCCTTTTATTACATCTTCCAATGCTTTTAATTCCTATGATTCCATCTTCTAACATTATCGGTTCCTAAATATGAATTCCAACTTACCCCATAACTTTGGATTTTACATGAAACCTTCCAACCAATTACAAAGCTTCATTTTCCATGCTAAATGTCCTCATAGAATGCAATTTTAAGACCCTAAATATTCACTACCTGATATCAATTGGGAGTCAATATTAGCTACTTGATGTCAAGTACCCAATGTTAATAGGACCCCCATGATGCTACAAAATTCATTCTTATCAACTGTAACTAGGGGAGTTTTTGCATTTTTCTCTCTCGACTAAGAGATCTGTGCATCCAAATTTCAAATGTAATACATAGCTCCATACCACTCCAATTTCTGTGGTTTTTGAACCTATTTCATCCCAAAGTGTTTAATTTCATTGAGGGGGGTGCTTGTGTGGAAAGATTGTGCTACTTTTTTGAAATTTACTATAGCCCGAAAGGTATTATAAGGGTAAGAATGTTTAAAAAACTTAAGTATTTTAATGAAAAATTAGTCGTATGCATGCCAAAATCTCTAATTATCTCACACAAGGAATGATAACCATCATTATAAGCCATACACAGGGAAAAGAAAAAGAAGTTAATTGCGAAGGGCCATAAAAGAAGTTAATACATTTTGGACATTTTTCTTGAAATTTTTCTAACTCTATAATCACATGAGCTAAGAGCTTAATAGAACTAAGGTCATGAGTAAGGTATAAACCTGTTGATGATAAATGCAAAACACCTTAGTAACACCAAATCGTTCATTAATTACAGATGGCCCCAAAAATATGAGGATAAGAAGGACCTTTGTAGGGTGCAAGCAAATGCCCAAGAGGTGGAAGAGGCTAACTAAGAGAATAAGGGCCACTAGCTGAGAATGAAGAACAAGAGGCCTAGTCATTTATCATTCATCAAGAAGCCCCTAATACAAGGCAATCGATCCAAGTGAAGGTTATAGAACCACAAGCTCAAGCACAAGGACAATGCCCCACATTGTCCCACAATGCCTCCAAGCCATCCAGGAGTGACCCATGTTAACCATGGTCATTGTGGAAATGAACTTTAGGTCATTCATGGCATTTTTCCCTGAGGCAATTAAAACTTAGCTACAAGCATCACCTCTATGGCACATCCTCTCTAAAAGTGGAGAATGGTACCTCAATGAGATGTACCAATTCTGGCATAATAAATAGGAGGGCACCACCATCAACATTGTTGAAGTCTCTATTTCTTTCTCAGTCAAGGTCATTACAGAGGCTCTAAACATACCCAATGTGGGGGCTAGGGTAGCACATTCATCCACAAGGTTTGATGCCAAAAAAGGAAGTTGTGGTTGAAGTCGGCATATAACAAAGAAAACAAAATATACAAGGAACTGAATCTGGAAGAGAGGATTTATTTCAAAATTGAAATATACCATCTCTTGCCAGTAGAGGACTTAACATGATATCAACCTATGTGGCTAGAAGAAGTGTAATCTTGATGGGCAAATACAATGTCAACCTTGCCTAATTATACTTCATGGAGATTCAAAGGCAGCTCGAGGAAAGAAAGGTAAGGAAGCTGACACTTTCATTCCCTTGCCTAATTAGATAGCTATGCAAGCATGCTGGAATCCTAGGTTACACCAATGACATTCCCAAGAGGGCCCAAAATGATTCATTTTCTAAGTTGCTCAAACCAACAACACCAAGGAAAGACCTTGATGATGAACAAGAATAGGAACCAAAAAAGGAGCCAAAACAAGAACTAGAGAAAAAGCCAGAGCAATAACTAGAGCAATGGCAAGAGCCACAAGTTCCACCACCACCACCGTAGGATTATAGGCCCTCAATAAGCCATCTACAGCAAGTTACTAAAGCTCTTAGCTAGGTAAGCAAGGATGAATCCAACCTCTTCCAAATCATTGATGTTGTGGTTTAGCCTACAATTTCTGCCAATTCATCAAGGGGAAAAATTTCTTTGCAATCAAGAGGAGAAGCTTAATGGTCATAGCAGATCTCTAGAAATGCTGCATCTTTCCAAGTGATGTTTGAAACAAAATAAGTTGCCATAGTCATGGTCATGCAACACCAAGATGTAGCAAGTGTAGTAGAAGTTATCACAAACCACATTAAAGAATCCTTTAATGTGCTTGTTGTGCCCCCGATAGACTTAACCTAAAGCAAAGATGCACAAATGTTAGTTGAAACTTCAATGACTCCTGTGGCTCATGAGGATGTGCTTGATAGATTTCTACATATTACGCTAGTTATGACAACCATATTTGATATTCCCAATGATGTCACTATAATACAATCTAATCTCATAGCCACAAAAGGAAAACCAATTATGGAAAAGACTAGGGCAGAGCATGCAGAAGCACAGGTGCACCGATTACAATAAGAGCTTGCTGCCTTGACAACCAAAAGAAGGGATCCTTCCTAATTCGTTGCACCTAACTAGTTGGAACAATTTCAAATAGAGAAGTTGGGCCAACTGATTGAGCAAAATAATGCATCTAAACAAAAAAAGGAGAAAGCGGTCTGGAATGCCTCAACCACTGAAGTGCAAGAATATACTCATGCAAAGGCATTAACTACTATAAAGGAAGAAAACAAGCAACTTGCTACTAACAATGCAAGGTTGACCACCATCAAGGAGAAAAAAAACATTTTGGAAGAGAGCATCCACTAATTGAGGGAGTAATTGGTGAGGGTTAACTAGGATATAAGCAGATTGGATAGAGAGAACCAAATCCTTACGTCAAAACTTTGCAATTGAGATAAGCACATGGTAGAATGAGGCCAAGAAGCACGAGAAGTTGAAAGAGCACTTTTGGGACTAGATCAACATGTACAAAAAAATTAATGAGAAAGAAATCCAAATAGCAAAGGCCTACATCAACTTCATATTAGCGTAGAATCTTGACTAGTAGCCCATCTTGGATAGCTATGCCCTGGTCTACCAAGTAAAAGTGAAAAATAAGGACCTACAGATTGAAGATCTAAAAGAGTACATGATGTTAGCTAATCTTCACTATACTAACCTTGCCATGTTAATAGTAGGTTGGCTCAAAAATGAATTGGAAAAGCAAGTAGCAGCCACCTATGCCTTATATGAGAAAGATTTTGCATATAGGAAAGATGTTCTATAAAAACTTCACATGGAAAACTCAGAATTAGAAACAATTAAGGCTCGCCATCACAAACAAAGAGATGTAGCCTTGGACTTGGCCAAGAGATTAATAAATTATCATGAATTAAGAGAAAAGACCAGGGCTTTTGAAGAGGAACAAAGGTAATTAACGATGTGGTATGTAAAAGCAAACCAAATGTTCTTGTAGCTCCCATGTCCATGGAATGTACCAATTCCAACATACATCAGATCATCAACCTGGATGGTGCATGATCCAAGAATAGAGGAGGATAAATTGCAAGTGCTCCTAAATTGCTACAAATTCTAAAAGCCTAATGACAAAGGAAAGTGGCCAATAGAAGAGCCACCACCTCTAGGAACTACATAAGCTTCTCCAATTTTGTTGTTTTGTCATGTCATGTCCATTTTGTAAAACACCACTATGGCATGAAAGAGTTAATTTTTGTATTTATTAGAGTTAGTCAAAAATCCCATACCTTTCCAATATTTTGTAAAGAACTTGTTCCTCATTTTTTCTAACTCAAGGACAAGTTTTCATTCAATCGTAGAGGTATGATGAGTCATGTTTTTGTAGGGCATCCGATATTGAAGTTGTGTTATCAAGTATTCGATATTGGGGCACAACCTCCAATGTCATAGATCCAATATCATCCCTTCCATGTTAGCCTATAAATACCACACCTGGGTGCATAGTTTAGGGGGGTAGAAAAGTAAGAATATATTTGTAGAAGTAGTCAAAATTTTGTTAGTTTGTTTCCAATGCATGCATACAATGTGATGTTAAGTCATTGTACAACATCATTACTCAAGTGTGACATACTTGGACACATTACATGTTCAACAATAAAGATCAAGATTCTTTTATCATTACAACATCCGCTTAGTTTTACTATTGTTTTTAATTACTTAAATGCTTACTATTTTCTTTAGTTAATGTTTATGATATATTGCTCTTTACCATTTTTTGTCATTAACTAGAATGAGTATGACTAATCACAAGTACTTAAGTGTAATTACTTGGTAACCCAGAAGTGTTATTGTTTGGTATGCCTAGTAACAGTATGCTTGGTAATCCTAGTGGTAATTGTACAAAGTCCAAGGTGTGTACAAAAGGTTAGTAATGGATACTCATTGCACATAGGCTAGTTTAGACTTTACTTTACATTGTTAATTAGTTTAAATCATTTATTTCCTTATTATCATTAGGAGCAGCATAAGGCCGAAACAACATTAGAAACCATATGCCTCACTTTGGACTAAACTATACATGACAAAGCTACCACTAGTCCAAGTGGGAAGATAGTGAATTGTGACCACGGCATAACAATCTAGATGCCACAACTAGTCCCATCCATAGAATTCGACTGAATCATGCATGAACACTTATGATTTGTATGGTTGGGCATAAGGGGTACCTCACTGCTCATCATCAATTCAACATTTTTAAGGGATTTTGGGACATTTTTTTGGGAAGACATGGTAACATGTAGGTTGCAAGAACCAAGAAATCCTATACTTCTTACTTTCACTTTTCTTGCATCTCTAATTTTTGAGCTTGTATGAACTATTTGACCACTAATTTATGAAGAATTCCATTAAATAGGCCCTAGTGCTATCATTCTTAACCTCTAGTTTTGTTAAACATTGGTTTTCACGTCAACAGTTTGTAAAAAAATTTATTTTATGATCTTACAAACTAACAATTTGTGAAAATGTAAATTGTTTTTTTAACTATGTTACATGAAGTGTAAACACTAGATTTTAGTTTATATTATGAAGGTACCTGCATTGGTATACTTGGTTATTTTTCATGTTTTGCATTTAATGGTAATGTTAACATTATAGAGGTTGCTTTGTTTTGAATTTTCTTAATTTTTGTAGTAATGTTCCTATGGTTTTCTATGTTCTAATTGTTTTTAATTTTGGCTATGTACATGACCTTGATAAAACCTATTTTGATTGTTATTGAGCTGGTGGGAATCCTATGTTGCATCAAGATGATGAAACAAAAGAGTCTAAACATGGCTATGTGCATTCCGATATGATTTAGACCTAGTGCAAGAGAATTATTAGCATACTTACTCTACAACTACAATGTGATTATGTGGTCACACTTGGTAGTAGATGTTGCCTCTATCATCATAGAGATCATTTTGCAAGGATCTTCTTCTTGCATTTTGCAATTCATAATGGATGATCCCAACACTCAAAGGGATATAGAGCATAGTGAGAGCTCATTTTCAGCAAGAGTTAGATGGTTATCCCAAATATCATAATGAAAGCTCATTAATGATAGGCCATAGGATAAACATGCTCTTTCAATTTCCTCCAAGAATGGTCTACCTACTATAACTATAAGCTTGATTTAAAATTGTTATCTTTATTCATTTTTTGAATTTAAGATGATTTAGTTCTAATTATTTTGATGCTTCATTTTTTGGAGGTATAGGGTACATCTCAGGGGATTGGTGAGAAATGACCAAAGCTTATCTATGGCTTGTACAACCTTGGAAGAATTCAAGCAAGGTGAGGTCATGAGAGTCTAAGTGCTCAATCAACTCAAAGCTAAAATTGATAGATATCGTACATGGTATTCCTGCATGTATGAAACAAGTATAATGACCAATCATGTATACAAATGGTGGACTCACTTAGACCTAGGATCATCTATACCGACTCATCCTAAGATTCTAGCTTTATTGAAGCTTGATAAGTAAAATTTATTTTGTATGGCCAACAATTTTAGTATTCTTGGTTTTTTATGTTTTTGTGTTGTTGTTCCTTTTAGTTTTCAAATTTTTCATGGTTTTAAGAGGCTAATATGCTAACTACGTTGGTGTTTTTAGATTCTCTATGTAAGTCTACGATTAACGTGACTTTCTTAGGATGTTTCAAGGAGAAAACTTAGCTCAAGTGGGGTGAAGTAGAATTTGCATAAGAATGGATGGTAGAAATGACTCCTATGGACATCCAACAAAGGCTTATTGCCTCAAGTTTGTATAATTTTTTCATGTTGCCTAGTCTAATGATGCTACCTCCTAAGATATTGAACGTGAATAACTCTTTTGATGAGGGGATCACCAAATTCATCACTCACATTCATGGTTATCTTCTTGTGTTAAGAATTAATGCATTCATGTTCAATGATCTCTTTAGCATACCCTCTAGTAGTGCCAATTTTGTCACTAGATCAAGAAAGTTACAAGCTATAGAGAAGAAATGGAAGCTTGGCTTAACTCTCCTTATGATGCAACATTGATCTTTAGCAAGTCTAAAGTTGAGAAAGATAATGAGACCTACCTCTATTTCCATGATAGGGTCTTTTCCTTATTACTATCGCAAAAGAAAACTATAGGGGTTCAACAAGCTTAGACAATGAAAAAGGTGTTAACTAATGGCACTACATTTGATTGGGCTACACACTTGATCATTAGCTTGAGGGATGAAATCTGAAAGCTATGTAAAAACCTCAATAAAATTCATCACATTCATTTTACATTATTCTATTCATATCTTAAAAGGCTTGTAGAATTCTTGGTGATCAAGAGAAATGGAGACCTAGTTGTATGTAATGCTTTCCAACTCTTTAGGCCTTGGGTTACACATATTGTTCAGCTTATGCATCACCAAGATCCACTAGTGGAGGAGATAGGATAATCATTCTCCATTACCACTAAGCATCTTAGTGGTTGATGAGTGGCGAGATACCCCTACACTCAACCATACGAATACGAGTGTTTTCACGCGTGATCTGGTTGAACTCCACAAATGGACTAGTTGTGGCACCTAGACAATTAGCCTTAGGTCACAGTTCATTGTCTTCCCACCTGGACTAGTATTATATTTTTCACGTATGGTTTAGGCCAGAGTGAGGTGTATGATGTGATTCCTAATCTAACGCTACTCCTAAAGGCAATGGAAGGTAATATTAACTAAGCTAGGAGAGAAAAGGTAAGAGAATCTAATCTAGCATAAGTGCGATGAGCATCCGTTCCTTAATCATCTGTACACATCTTGGACCTTGTGCACGACTACCACTGGGATTACCTAGTGCATGGCCTAGGTATGCTACTGGGTTACCAAGTAGTCACACTTAAATGCTTGTGATTAAGTCGTACTCATTTTGCATTTAACATGAGTTTAAGGGTGAGAAGAGATTAACTAGGAAAGAATTAAATAAAAATTAAATAAATAATTAATCTAAGTGAATGTTGCAATGATGAAGTAATCTCGATCTTTATTTCTGGTCATGTGTGTATCCAAGTATGTCACACTCAAATAAGGATGTCGTACAATTACATTCACCACACTACGGGCATACACTAGGAAATATTCTAACTCTGGAATCATAAAACTACAAGAGTCTAGCTAAGGGTCTAAATATGGATGCCTAAAATTGGGAAAGCTGCCTCTTATTTATAGACATTGACGCAGGCCACGATATTGTGTATGCGATATCGCGGCTTGGGCTGCGATATCGCGTCTGCTATGATTCCACGGATGTGATATCGTGGGTGCATTATCATGGGTGCGTTATCACAACTGTCAGCAAATTCATAACTCATCATACCCCCATGACTGAATGAAAACTCATCCTCGAGTTAAAGTGAGAACAAGCTCCATTGATTACACAGTGGATATGTATGGGACTATTGATTGACTAGAATGGATTCATGCCATAGTGTGGAGTCAAAAAAAATTTGAGACACAACACAAAAGAAAATCCTATGATTACAAAATTGGTGGAACTCATGTAGTTCCTGGTGGCGGTGGCTCCTCTATAGGTGTCTTTCCCTTTTCTTGCACTCCAGGTCTTGGGATTTGATGGAGTTGAAGTATGTCCTAGAGATTCTCCTCTTGTAAGGCCTTGAGTGCCTTGGCGCACATGTAAGTTTACGCTTGTGCCATAGAGGCATCCTAGTCAGCCTTCTCATCTTCTACCGCCATCCTTTTATTCTCTATCAAAAGTTTATTAAGTTGCTCAGTTCTAAAAGTGTCCAGCTAGTTCTAAGCAACATTTGGCCCTATATTCGGAAGGTTTAATACTTCCAAAATGGCTTGAATAGAGAAATAAATAGTCACACCATAATCATTAACTGCGGTGCCTTCTTCTTTATTGTGCCAAAATTGGTACTTTTCCCCTAAGTACCAGGCACCGCTTTCAGAGAGGGTAGGCCATAATGGGGATCCTTTAAGGTGATCCCTAACAGCCTCCAAAGCAGATTCTGCAAAAGGTCCAAAGTTTAATTCCATGATTACTATAGTGAATATGGACCTTTTATGGATGGTCTGAACACAATCCTAGGTCAGTGTGAGATATCGTCCCTATTCAAATGCTGCAGCAACTCCTCCTTTCCCCTACCTTGATTGTACAGTAGTAGGGTCTTCTTGGTGAATACTAAATGATTGTTCCTCTTGCTCTACATGTTGTTCGCTAGGAACTTGTCCTTCACCTCTCCTAGGTTGTTTGATCATACCTTGAGCAAGACCTTCCTGTTGTCCATGTTTTGGAAACATCTGCAATCACACGGGACCAATCATTAGTAAGGTTGTTACCAAAGTTAGGTTATACCTTACTGCTTGCCTTAATAGATTTACTTTATTTCCATGTGATGTTAATTATTTGAAGAACATGTCCCCAAAAGATTATAATGTTGAGTCCTCTTTGCTTAGGTGGTTTCCAAATTTAATTTTCTGGTATAGCTAATGGGATGAAATTGTTTTTGACACATTCTATTCTTAATTTTACAACTAATTTCCCTTAAATATGTCCTTTGGGTGATGATGAATTTCAAAAAATTTATGCTCTATTCGGCATGTGCCCCTCCCCCACGACTAAGTTAAACACTCCGGGTTCAAGTAGGTTTAGACGAAATGAAAATTGGAGTACCAGTGAGCGAGATATAGGTATAAAAGCAGGAGTCTCACAATCGCAAGTTGTAGAGAAAAAATCGAAAAAACTCCCCGACGTGAATAGTTGCAAATGATGTTGGTTAGTGTTGACACATTTAGCCATTTCATGGAGCAGCAAAGATGATAAAATATGAATAAGTCACAAAGGATAATCAAGAGAAATATACATGTTGGTTGTGCTTTATTGATATTTTAATACTTTGATGTTCAAGAAGAATTGTTAAAGGAAGATAGAGTTTTTCAAATGATAAGGAAAATTCATCAACTCCTTTGGAAAATGAAGGATGAAAAACAAGTGGAAAGCTAAAAGAGCCGATCCCCATTTATGGATGTATCAAGGAAAATATCAAAGCTAATATACCAAGGTTTGAATAATGTTTTTTACGGCAAGGAAAAAACGCAAACACAGTTCCAGCCCTTGTACGCAATGGAAGAAAGATGGAGGAAAGAAAAATAGTCCAAAAGAATGCAAGTTTTTCATTACAGAAATCGTAGGAATCACGTTAATCCTAACGCAGAAGAATGCAAGGGTTTTTGCTCTGAAATTTTTTTCTTTTTCGTGTAAAATTAACTATTCTTTTACCCAAATCAGCAACATCTCTGCTGGCCGCGTTGTGCCGAAATTTCTTCTGCAGGGACGCGAATTCAAAGAAGAGGGACTCACATCCGAATTCAAGCTTTATACAATTGATTCGCCTGCCTACAATGACACCGATGTGTGCCGCACTGCGTAACTCAGAAAAGCAAACATCAGCATTAAAATAGCAAACCATAAGCAACGTTGGCCACCCGTGCCAAGGCAAACGGAGTCACCAAGACCTCCGTGCGGATGTTGTGCCACCGAACCCTCACCATTAAATTTTAAAAAAACAAACAAAAGGGTGCTCTACCGCAGCAGCAGATCTACGATGCGATTGCTCTAAACCCTGAAATCAATGGCAGAAATTTTGAAGAACGATTTACAAAAATGTGAAAATGCAGGAAGCCCTAGCGAATTTGGGGCAAAATAAAACAGTTTAGGCAACCGAAACCCTATGATCCAGGGCTATCCGTCTAGTGAATTACGTCCATTGCTAGATCTTTCTCCCAGTAACCAAACGTAGCAACAGTGCTGGGTGTAGCTGCTGAGCCTTCTCCACGGTGGTGGTTGCTAATGATCCTGGACAAGAGCGGGATATTTCTGAAATGTTTGATAACTGTTCCAGGTCTAGTGCCCTTGCATTTGGGCTTAAATTTTTAAATTTG
This sequence comes from Gnetum montanum, assembly GCA_015680685.1. Classification (NCBI taxonomy): domain Eukaryota; kingdom Viridiplantae; phylum Streptophyta; class Gnetopsida; order Gnetales; family Gnetaceae; genus Gnetum; species Gnetum montanum. The sequence continues at coordinate 317,183 of MNCI01011625.1, forward strand.
ATTTTTTCGGTCATTTTTACATATCCACTAAATATTTAAGAACAAGGCACCCACAACATTTATTCCAAGGTAAATGTTGTATTATCATCTTGTTATTAAAACATTAAGAGCTCCATAAGCATCCTCCAAATCCTAGAACAAAGCAAAGATTATTGATATACTTGTGAACAATTATGTGAGATT
>MNCI01011625.1:342482-362264 GCA_015680685.1 Gnetum montanum
ATGTTGTGCTTGTTTCCACTCTTGGATTTGTTTCCTCAAGGCTGACACTCTTGCATAGGTTTGATATCTTTCACTAAAGAGTTCTACCATTTTTGGCCAACGTCGTATTGAATTTGGTTTTAACGATCTATACCATACTTTTTCTTGGCCAACAAGTGTCATAGGAAAGAGCTTAAGTTTTTGCCAACCGTTATCAATGTTGTTCCATGTGTAGGCATCATAGAAGACTTGTAAATGTTGATGCGGATCTAAGTCATACCCTCCTGAGAAGGTAGGGAAGTTGTTTAAATCGAGCCTCTGTAGGCGGCTCTCTTTACAATGCCTACGGGAGATTCGAATAGCCTCTTGTATTTGCATTAGGCTTGTAGTGGCCAGTAGGGGTTCTTCGTCATCAGGTAAGTTATGCTTTCATGTGTTGGAATGATGTTTCCTTCGTTTATGTTGGCGTTCTTGATTTCTTTGTGAGCTCAATTTTTAGTTCTACGTCAATCCCTTGAAAGATAGTCATCCGTGTCACAATCTGACATTGAAAGAGTAGAGAAAGAGAAGGCTCTGTAAAACTCGTTATGACTTTTGTAGGTCTTCCAATCATCCCCAAGTAAGTTCTTGTTAGTTATTGAGAAGGTCCTAGGCCTTTCAGGCCTCCTCGTTCTATGGGATGTCTCATCCTCACTAGAGGTGTCAGAGTTGGATGACAAGAGTCTTTGAGTATCATTGGGGTGTTCATAAACATAGGGGATTCCTGCATAAGGTTGAGTACTCCAAACTTCCTCTTCATCATTGATTCTATTGGTTCTCCAATGAATTTCCTCACTAGGTATGGCATTATTATAGTCTTGTAGGAGAGGCATGATTGTGAAGTTGTGTGTGAATTCGTATGTGACTTTTTGTAATTAATTATTCTTAGAAGATATATCATTAATTCCTATACAGTGACCTTGTATGATATAACTAATCTAGATAACTAGCACCGTCCCTAGCAATGGCGCCAATGATGAGTGGTGAGGTACCCCTACACTCAACCATACGAATACAAGCATTTTCACACGCGATCCAGTTGAACTCCGCAGAAGGGCTAATTGTGGCACCTAGACAGTTAGCCTTAGGTCGTAGTTCACTGTCTTCCCACCTGGACTAGTATTATATTTGTCATGTATGGTTTAGTCCAGAGTGAGGTGTATGATGTGGTTCCTAATCTAACACTACTCATGAAGGCAATGGAAGGTAATATTAACTAAGCTAGGAGAGAAAGGGTAAGAGAATCTAATCTAGCCTAAGTGCAATGAGCATCCATTCCTTAATCATCTGTACACATCTTGGACCTTGTGCATGAATACCACTGGGATTACCCAGCGCATGGCCTAGGTACGGTACTGGGTTACCAAGTAGTCACACTTAAATGCTCGTGATTAAGTCGTACTCATTCCACGTTTAACATGAGTTTAAGGGTGAGAAGAGATTAACTAGGAAAGCATTAAATAACAATTAAGTAAATAATTAATCTAAGTGAATGTTGCAATGATGAAGTAATCTTGATCTTTATTTTCGATCATGTGCGTGTCCAAGTATGTCACACTCGAATAAGGATGCCATACAATTACATTCACCACACTGCGGGCATACACTAGGAAATATTCTAACTCTGGAATCATAAAACTTGCAGAGTCTAGCTAAGGGTCTAAATCTGGATGCCTAAAACTAGGAAAGCCTCCTCTTATTTATAGACATTGAGGCAGGCCACGATATCGCAAGTGCGTTATCATGGGTGCGTTATCGAAGCTATCAGCACATTCATGACTCATCAGTGGTTCACATGGTTATTCCCCTAACATGACAAGGATCAAGCCCTATGCTATGCATGGCAATGTGAAGAAGGCCAAAAGGTTACGAACAAAAGTAAACAACACTACCAAAAAGAAGATAAAGAGGCCACTTGTTGAAGACAACATTTAGGTTCCTAATAAGAAAGAACCTAAGAAGATGACCATCAAGCTTAACATTCTAAATCAGGATGTTAGAGGTATGTAAACATTTTTTTATATATTTTTTAGTTTTTAGTTTTTCTAAATTTTTGTTAGATTATTTTAGTTATATTTTCATTGTTAAATGTTGGCTAATTTGTTTTATATCTTATGGATTTATTTTTTTGCAAGAAAGAAATAGAAGTTGGCTACCAAGGTTGTTGTAGAGGAGGAGTAACAATGTAAGGAAGAGGAGGAGAGGGCATTCGTGGAAGCTTTGAATATTTTGGATTCCATATTAGATGATTTGCCTCTAGAGAGCAATCCTCCAATAGACCTATCTCATGATCCTTCTAGTGTGTATGAAGGGATCACAAAATGTGTTGCATCTTATGCAAAAACATTCTAGGAGGTCCAACATTTGAATGAGTTTCTGTGGGAGGAGGTTGTAGTGTTAAGAAAGAAAAATAAGGAGCTAACCAAAAAAGTTAAGAGCCTTAAAGATCTTAAGAAATTCATAGAGGCATGTGTGTCTAATAGGAATTCCTTGTGAATTAAAGAGATAGAGTGGTTCTTCTATTAAAGCACTATCCAAAGTAAGGTTACTCTAGCCAAGAGCAACATGGAGAAAGATATGCAAATGGAGCTCCTAGTTCAAAAGTCTAAGGAATGGCATGATTATTGTGCATGGGTGTTAGAATGGAACAAAAAGCAAAAGACTCACATACAACTATCTAAGGCAGAGAAGGAGAATTACATGAAATCATGGCATGAGGCAAGCATGACACAATGTAAGTAGGAGTTATTTATTTAGGGGATAGTTGTAGAGGACATTTTCAACATGTTCGTGAGGTTCATGATTGCTACTGAGTCTCCTACTACTTAGATCACTACTATGTCTAGGAAAACCACCACTACTGACTTCTTCCATGCAACACCTAAGTGGGCAGACATAGAGAGGGGAAAGATCCTAGGAGGAATGAATCTAGGATACATTGATTAAGCAAACATGAGTGAAGAACAAATTATTCACAAGTTAGAAACTAATCTTCAAAGATTTGCACTTGAAGACATAACTCCTAAATCATGAGAGGTTTTTGTTAAAAATGTTGAAAATTTTTATGTTATAATTTCATATTTGTTATTATTTAGTTTTTATGATTTCATATTTATGTTTTGTTTATGATGATTATTAATGGTATATATGTTTTTGTTGCTTATAGGCCTCACACGATGATGATGATACAGTTGGAGATGATGTTGATGACAATCCTCCTCCTCCTCCTACAACTTAGTTTTAGCATGCTTGTTTAGCCTATTGTGTTCTATTTTTCTTACCACACTATTGGTCTTGTTATTATTTTAGCTGTCACAACCTTAGAGAATATATTATTATTATTATTATTATTTATCTTGTTACACTATGCAACTATGACTACTGTTATACTTTTTTTTTTGTTATTATCTTATCACACAGTGTGATTATGGCTATTGGTATGGACATTTTTGGTTATAAGTTAAAATTTTTGGTATTTAATATTTCATATTGTTTAGTTTTTTTATATATTTTTCTTGAATAAAAGGTTATGAGTTAAAATAATAAGGCTACAAAGTAAGGTTTGGCAATAAAACAATAAAGGTATAAGATAAGGTACAACAAGTCATAGTGTAGACATATGAGAGATACAAAAGGAAGGCCATAAAATTACTAGTTTTAGGCCTTGGTAAGCCAATTTTTGTTTTTCTATTTTTTTATGTCATTTTATAGTTTTATGTAAACACAAAGAAAATAGGCATAAATCTTAAACTAATGCGAAAGTATAAGGTACTGCTATATAGTAAAATAGTAAATAAGATGTAATAAGGCAAAAAAAGACCTATAAAGTAAAGTGCAAATATGTAAATAAAATTTGAAAGTGAGGCTATAAATTAAAAGTCTACATCATATTATAAAAGGCTAAGAAGGTAGGTTACATACTTAATCATGTAACTATTTTCTAATCTTTGAGAGATTAGGAAATGTGTAAGGTTTTTGTTGAATGATTTTGTACTCCCCATTGCCTTCACTTACAATGTTGAATGGGAGCTCTTCCCATGCTTTGTTAATGGCCCTTTTGTTATCAATCTTTCTTTTCTCAATTTTGTTAACTTCCTTAGCAACAGGAGTTTCTTCTTGAAACTTCATCTTAGATTCTTATTCTATGTCAACATTGTTGATAGACAAGGGAACTATGTTGTCTTTGTGTATGATGATTTCACCTTCCCAGTAAGATAGGTGAATCTCTTGATGGATCGGGGAAGAAACAACTCATAGTTTGGCTAAATAAGGTCTTCCTAGGACTAGGTCGAAACTTGATGTTTCTTCTACCATGAGGAAATCAGCTGATGTAGGGAATCATTCCTCAACCACAAAATCTAGTGAAATTGATCCTCTCACCTCTACACATGACTCGTTAAAAGATTTGAGTGCAAATGTAGAGGTGTTTTGGATATGTTCTACCAAGCCTAAGCATTCTATGTTGTTCCATCATTAACATGTACTCAATGAACCTTGTACTAATCCATTGTAATCATTATGAACAAGGGATCCTTCAATACTTCACCATTTTAGGAGTTGATTTTTACTTCATTATCATGAAATGTTAAGGTGGTTGACTTCGCCTCTTCCTTAGGCAAGGATGGTACTATCACTACATGGATAGATTCCTCATTGGCTAGTATGTCTTCATTGATAAGAATGGAAGTCAACATTTTAACTAAGGCTTCACAATGAGCAAAGGAGGTCATCACAAGATTGTATAAGCTCAAAGAGGTGTTTTTCTATTTAAGTGAGAGCTTGACTTGCTCCATGGAAGTGAGGAAGTCTTTATCATTGTTAGATGATCTCTCATGTTTGTTAGCCTTGACTTCCTCCATTCTACACAAGATCTTAACCTCATGTTTTAGTGTTTATGATTTAGATCCATTTTGTTTCTCTTGTTTTCAATCACCCTCACTAGGTTGGCTTGTTAAGACAGCTTGGGTGTTCGTATCAACTAGTACTGCTAAAATTAGAGTAGCCTTTGGTGGACCTACTTCTTTTCACATCTTTGGTTGTTTGTTTTCCTTAGCCTTAGGCTTAGGAGTTGGCTTCTTGTGTTGCTTGGGAGATGATTTTTTGTTGTTTGGATATGAAGGGGCTAAAGCATTGGATACCACAGGAGGGCATTGGTCAACTTGAGTTACAAGTCCATTAGTAGCAGGAGGAGGCACTTTAATGACAAATGGTTTCTTGAAAGTCATAGGTGGTGGTATCCTTATGACAAAAGGAGTCCTTGAACTTGTGGAAGTTGAAGCATTTCATCATGAGGAGGTACCTGAATCACAAATGGCTCCATGACAAGTTTAGGATTATTATTAATGTTAAATGTTGCTATGACGTATGGATCATTGTTAGTGTTTAATAGGTCCTTGTACACCTGCATATTCTAGTTTTGAGGCCTAATTTAGTTGGATGCATCTAGAACCACCTCTCTACTATATATCATCTTCTGCAAATCATCTTTTAGGGCCAATAAAACATTAGTATCATGGTCAGGCAGCTAATGATAGTGTCAAAATTGATCTAGTTTGAAGCATTTAGGCATAAGTTGATCATTCTTTGTAGCTACGGTGGGATCTTTAGCAATACCACAAAGGCAATCATGCCTCTTATGGGCATTTTCAATTAGTTCCTTATATTGGATATAGCCACTTTTAAATAATTAATCAAGAAGCTCGGATGGTTTCATGGGTAGCCTCATGTACTTGGACAAGTCTTTTCTTTCAAAGTTTGACCTAAGTGAATTGGAAGTGGAAGCACCTAATGTTGATGCTTGAGCAGTGGTGGTAGGAGCCCTTAGTTGTGTTGTCTTCGGCCCCTATGATATTTTAATTTCTTTGGTAATAGTGGCCACAACTACATGGTTTTTTCCCCCCTTGTCCTTATCCCTTCTCATGTATTTTTCTTGTATGTTACGTAAGTTGGGTCATTACTAATAGCTGCAACATCTTCTATGTTCTTGGTTTGGAAAAAGACTTGGGTAAGTAACTGTGGGTCCAGGTAGTATAGCTTGGACTTGATGAAATCATTAACTACCCTCATGAAAATGGCCAAAATATGTATTTTAGAGATGGGCTCGGGGATTTCATTGAGGATGGCATTCCATCTCTGTATGAATTTTTGAACAGGTTCAAGGAGCCCATATTTAACTTTCATAAGTTGATCTAATGTTGTATAAGGGTTCAAGTTATACTTGAAATAATTAACAAATTATGAAATCAAGTGATCTAGAGAGGCGATGGAGCCTTTAGGTAGTGCACGGTACCAATCCAAGACTTTTCTAGTTAGCGATAGGAAAAATGCACATCACAGTATAGGGCCGATCTTGCAACAACAAGAACTCGAAGCAAATGGTAATGAGATGTGAGTTAGGATCACCTTCATCTTTATATTTAGTAAAATGGGGGATTGGAATGCCTGTGGGGAGAGTTATTTCAAGCTAATAAAACTAATGGGATCATCTTGATAAAAATCCATAATTTTCACCATCTAGGTAGTAAAGGCCTTAAGCTTATGTAGCTCTTTGGTGAGGTCTTGGATCATTTGGAATGCTTGATCCAAGTCTTTTGACATTCCTATAAGTTATGGAGTTTCAACCTATAGCCACAGGAAAATTTGGGTTGCTTGGGATCACACAATTGGCATTGGTGTGGATGAGAGGGGTTGCATAATCATGATCGTAGGGTGGTTAAATAGGGAGAAGGAGGTTTGGATTGAAACATGCAAGACAAAGGGGACAAAGGGGGTGTGAGAAGCTTATGAAGCTTGGGATCTTGAAGAGGAGCCCACTAGGATGGAGAAAGGAGGTGGTGTGAAGCACATCATCGGCAATGGTTGTACAAAACAAGGTTGGGTTGCAAAATGGAATACTAATTGAGATTAGTGCACAACAATAACAGATGTTGAGGTGAACATGGTCAAGAACAAGGGAGTAGGTTGAGGAACCTAATTCGCAGATGACATAGGATGTGTGGAGTTAGGGACACTTGCCTCTAGAATCGATCATTATAAGAGGTGCCCCATGAATGTCACTGGTTCATACTCTACTTCAAACTCATCCTGCTCTTCTTGGTTTTTATTTAAGTTATTTTCCTTGCTTGCTCTAGTTTTTCCAGTTGTGCTAGCATACGCATATGAAAATCTATTATTTCAATATGGTCATAAGGGAAGGGAATATACTCCTTCATGTTTCAATGAATAGTTTCAAATTATTGTTTGCACTCTAATTCTATGTGTAGGATGGGGAGGCCAGCTTGAATCTTAGTATAAATGAAGTTATAATATTCTTTATTAATATTTATGTAAGATGGGTACACTCCCATCTATATACGGAACCTTTCTATGTTCTACCATAGCTAGATCCTTGGAATCATAAATTCGAATGAATTCTTAGTTAGATGCCATGTGTACGAAGTTGTGTGGTAAAATAGTGAAACAACGAAAAGGAATTAAAGATGTAAAACCAACTCATGCAAATCCTAACTTATGAACTCTAATATGTGAGAGTTCCAAGTTGTGAAAATATCAATGTATAAGCTAACTTGTAAAAATCTTAGGCTGTGACATTCTCAACATATAAGCTAACTTGTGAGAAATTTTAATGTATTAAGCTAAACTCTGAAAATCTCAACTTGTGAGGAATCCCAACGTTTAAGCTAACTTATGAGAGTTTCAACTTGTTAAGGTGCCAACGTATTAAGAGTTTCCACTTATGAAACTCTAACATATTAAGATGTTCAACTTGTGAAACTTTAACATATTAACTATAACTACAATGACAATTTAAAAAAATTTCACAAAATTTTCTAAGTTTTTGCTACATTGGGAAAACAGAAAATGGCCTTCAACATGTACAGCTAAATGTAGAAAAATGCAAGAAATAAGAAAACCAACATGCATTGCAACTATAAAAATAAGCTATAAAAATAAGCTTTTAAGATGTAAATGTAGAAAATAAGAGTAGTGCTAGACACTACAACGGTAAAAAAGATTAATTTTAAACTGCAAAAAATTAATTTTTTTGAAATTGCAAATTTGAAAGGAAGAGGGGCAACATTGTGGTTGCTAAACTGCATGGTTGCAGTTCTACACATTGGGCTTTGAAAAACAAAATAGTTTATAATGTTTTAAATACATTGAAAGACAAGGCAAAAACATGCAATGTATTTGTAAATGGGTTTTGAAAATTCGGTGCTTGAAAAACCAAAAATTCCAATACGTAATAGTTTAACTCTAAAGTACCCCAAAAGGTCTTGCCGATTGCTTGAGAACTTAGAGGTCTATTACTAAGATGAAATTTTGATGGAAAGCAAACTAGAAAATGTGTAATAAAAAAAATCAGCACCAAAGCAAAGTTGCAAAAAATACAAGAAAAATATGCAAAACACTGCAAACAATTTGTATTAATTCTACGAAAAAATGCAAGGTTTAGAGAGTACAAGATATGGAACTGCAAATTGTTCAACGGCTCCTTAAAAATGATGATGACAATCTGGGTTATGACTGAGCAATGTGTATCCTACAATCCTCTCAAATGTGCCTGGTTCATTTGTTCTACAACAAGATCTCGGTGCCTTGGGTGATTTGCTCTTTAAAGTGGCTCTGGACTCTTGAAACTCTCTGTCTCTCAAAAGTCTCAAGTTTGAAAGAGTTGCAAAAATCCAAAAGTCCTAAAAATGGTGCAAACTTTAATTCAAATAAGTTGTGAACATTCTGATTTTTTTGTTGATCTAATTATGCCAAATTTTTAACAAATTTTGCAACATTTTTGGTGCTTTTGGTGGCCAAAGTCTGAAGTGTATGATACACCAACATTTTTTACTTTCTGGGCATTGAAATGCAACATATTTGGCAATTTCACAACCCAAAAAATGCAATGTATTGACCACCAATGTATGAAGCTTTTCCTGCCAAATTTGATGGTACAATTGGGCTATTTTCATGGCCCAAACTCCAACATATATGCCACCAACGTTTTTGGCTTTTCGCTGTTAATTTTGACAATGTATTAGCATTTGGAGCCTTCACACGTTGGCTTAAATGAAATGTACAACTTGTCAATTGGAAATTTCACTCTACACATGATTAAATGTTAAAAACTTTGCACAAATAAGGTCACAAGATAGGATTTTTGATGGAAAAATAGGCAATTTTTTCTTTCTTTAAATTCTCATTAAATTACAATGCAAATTCTTGGTTATTAGGCTTCTTATGCATAATGTAGATTTTCTTTATGGTGTTTCAATGTATATGTCTTTAAATATTAATAGTTCCTTAAAAAATTTGTTAATGCTTTTACAGTGATCATTTATAATATAACTAATCTAAATCACTAGCACCATCCTTGGCAATGGTGCCAAGGATGAGCAACTGGTATTTCTTACGCTTAACCATACGAATCACAAGTATTCACATGCAATCCAATGGAATTCTATACATGGAACTAGTGTGGTATCTAATTGTTAAGCATTGATCATCAATCACTGTCTTTCCACTTAAACTAGTGGTAGCATTATCACGTATAGTTTAGTCCAAAGTGAGGCATATTATTATGATGTTATTAGGGTCTTAAACTAAATTAATTCATAACATAGAAATTAATTATTTAATTTAATTAACAATAAAAATTAAATCTTAAAATATCCTAAGGATGATAAGTATTTGTTCGTGGCTTGCCATACACATCTTGAACTCACATACTCACTATTGGGATTACTAAGTGTTATGGTGAACCAAGCAATAACATTGTTGGGATTACCAAGCGAATACATGTTTATACTTAAAACTAGTTGCACTCATTCTGCTAATTAATTAATATGCATGAAAATATAAATATTAACTAAGTACATGAAAAGTAAATTGCATTAAAAGTAAATTTATTCTAAGTGTTGCAATGAATATGAATCAATCTCAATCTTATTGTCATTCATAAAATGTGTCTAGGTACAATGCTACTCAAATAAGATATAGTACAATTGACTCAAACATACACCCTGGCTACTTACTAACTATCTACTAAGATTACAGAAACAAACTGTAAGAGTTCAGGTACTTTATTGACCAAATAATGCCAAACATGCGACAAGTGCAAACATGCTTATAGGTAAATACAGCCATTGAGCCGATGAGGATGTGTTAATGCATTTGCATGCATCGATGCACCTAAGTTATAGTAGAGGTGATATTGCATCTACGATATAGCAAAGGTGATGTAGCAGCTAACTAAGATGCATCAATAGGGATGCTACAACATAGATGCAACGTAGCATCTATGACATAACATCTATGATATCTCAACCGACTGATACACTTGATAAAATAATGTTTTATCATATCCCCATGACTTAATTACCCAACATATTAGGTTTCATCAAATATAGAGAATATAGAGTCTTTTCTTTAATGATTAGAGCATACAAGGATTAGGGTTCTCCCCTCTTATTTTACCTAAAAACATTTGGTGCTTGAGAACAAGCAGATGACTTTGTATCTTGATTGTTTCTTTCTTTCTAGGTCATGCTAGATTGCTCATCAATTAGTTATGGATGCCTTGCCATGGATTTTTTTAAATCATAAGCCCATCTTATGTGAATGGGAAAATAGGGATGTTCATTGATTAGCCTTTAAATTTGAATATGTCTAGTTATCCAAGGAGTGTTTCTGAACCAACCTACAATAAATTTAGGATGTGAAGGTGAGCATGCCCAAGTTCTATGGAATTTCGAATAAGCTTGTGAAGTTTCGACAATATTGCTCTCAACAACAAAGGCAAACATTGTTGAAATACTTGGCACAACTCTCAACAAGCAAGAAAAAAAAAGAATAATACCTAGTAGAATATCATACTTTTGCATCATATTATTTAACTATAAAATGAAACTTTGATTACGAGGCAAATAATCCAAAATTTGAATGAATACACAATTATATAAAAGTGGCAACCAATATATCCTCATAAAGAAGAAAATCAAGTATCTTAGTTGCATCAACATCGCCAAAAGAAGCATTACAAATTTTCAAAAATTTCTACATTGATTAAGAAAAAGCAAAAATGTCAACATTAGATGAAAAAGTTGAGTAATTTTCAATCCCCTAGAAGAGAATTCTAGAGAGATGTAACGGGAAAATTTAAAGAGATTTAAAAAAAAAAATAGATACACCAAGAAAAACTAAGCTCTATCAAGGTTACACTTAGTTAATTTTGCATGGACGCTATACAGTACCTAACAAAAGATGTAGAAGTGTAGCTCATGGCTCACACCCGTTGCAAACCAAAAGTACTACATCAAATCCTAGTCCATCACATGGAATGCACATGGAATGCTAACAACTGAGGCGAACGGTAGCGCTGGGTAATTCTGGCTTTCCACGTAAAGCTTTCGCTTAGCTTTACTATCACCTCCTAATGACGGATCGGAATATTCATATAATGTGTTCTGTATGCACCTTCAATGGAGAGGAATCTTGCCATAATAGACAAATTCAACATTGGAACGCAACAGCAGTCACTACTAGACGTAGTGTTGTCCTTTCCGCAAATCCACAAAACTCCAAGTTGCTCAGACATGGAGCCCCTGTTGCATCGCCGGTGATTAGATCTAGGAGTCCAGTTAATGCTATAAAAGTAACCATTTGTTCGTTTACGTTTATTTCTGAGACACCTTAAATTTGGAATGTTTTCAAAAATATATAGCAAAGCCATGACGACTGGCAGCCTAGTGAGCAAAGCGGGGGAGTTGGCATCCAGCAGCAAAAATCAATAGAACATGGATATAAGGAACTATAAGAATTAGATGTACTTCCTTCTTGAATGAAGGTTTTATTCAGATATTCTGTGACTCGGATCTGCATCAACCCCAAACAGGCAAGATTTGCGCTCATACAGAAGGCCAGAAGCAGGCTCCACGAAAAGTAAAATTGCAGGTACCAAGCAAACGCTCCATGATTTCATCTACATCGGAGAATCCAGATATAAAATAATTGTCTATACGCAGACCAATGGCACCACTTCCAGATTAGTACAGGCAGCGTTACCAGTAGAAAGCCGAACAGGGCGGCCCTTGAGCTCAGAAACAAACTCATCAATGAGATCGTGTAAGAGATGCCTTTCCAGTTCTCTGCCGATCTCCTGAACCTCCTCAGGCCCGCATGTACCCTGATCCCAGGATCTGCTCCAGACGCTGTCCAGGCCAGACCTGGTGAGACCCAGATCTCTCTGCAACATTTCGTAGAGCCAGTCATTCTCAGGTTTTTCTTCATCATTTTTCTCATGGTACTTGAGCAGGGCTTCGATGTCCAGGCAGAGCTCTTGCACTGCCTGTGATAATCTTCTGCATCGTGGAATTCTGCAAGGGAAGATTGAAGACAAACCCAGAGCCTGCTTTCTCTCTATGTGCAATCTTGTCTTCCTCCTGAGCAGCTCTTTCAGGCAGTCCAGTTGAAGCTGCCTGTTCAGGATTTCTGCCTCCTCTGCTTCTCGTTCCGGTTCTTTTCTATCCCAGGCTTCTTCCTCCTCGATCTTGAAGAATAGTTGAGAGTAGAGCTCGGCAGGATCCATGATCTTGGACTCTGAGTCGCTGCACAGGATTCTCGTTATGTAGCTTCTGTAATTTTGTGAGTCGCTGGGACTAGGGGTTTCCTCAATTAGTTCCTCCTTGGCATTTTGAGCTCGTAATTCTTCCACTTCTGCTAAGCCATGATTCAAAAACTTAGGTGTCGGGTTGGTCTCAGAAACACTCGGTGGCAAAAATGTGGTAATGGGCTTTTTACCTGTCAGAATGGCCGGTGGAGGAGGAGAAGGCTTGTATCCTACTACTGCTTCTTCCGCAGGGGCGGAAAAAATAACAGATGTTTCTGAATCAAGAAGAGCATGCTTTACGTCTTCTTCGTGGCCCGGTATTTGCTCTGCAGGCACGTAGGGTTCCACCACCTGCACATCCACAACCGGCGGACTGGGGACTTCAAGCACATCAACAATGGCCACTGCTTCAGAGTTGTTTGCAGTCAAGTCATTCGGTGGAGGGCCCTCTGGAGAATCCGTGGATCCATGTGTTGGGACTCTTTCTCTGACTGCTTCTGCCTGCAGAAACCCAAAGGTTTTAGCCACCCACCATTCGGTGAATTGTTGTTTTTCTGATAATCAACTTATGTAGCGAAGTGTTTCAAGGGTCAAGACATGGAAACAAGGGAATCGATGGAATACGAATACCATCATATAAATTTGGTAATTTAACGCAGATCATGAACATTTGGCTACACATACATCCATGTGTACATGTGTGAAAATTCGGCTCTATGGGTAAGCCAATCATGAAATATTCATCGCACTAACAAGAAGACAACCAACAAGATTCGGCAAGGGCATGCTAGTTTGATTAGAGTTCATCACAGAGCAGAAATTCAGGTTTGAGCCTGGACAGATTTATGGATAAATGATAACAGCTTTTAGTATCAGTTAGAAGTTTAAGTCGACGTCACAAGGAAACTATCCAATAGGAAATCAGATAATTCAACCGAAAATCTTGAATTTTGATATAGCTTTGAGGAGCTACTTAAAATTATGATTTCCGGGTTTCGAGCATTCTTCTAATACAAATTACCTTCGTAGGAACAAACGAGCTTTCTGCAATTTTCCTGGTGGAGGATGCAGAGAACGTGTTGTGCTTTCTTCCATTGGCTTGGCTACTGTTCGACGTGGGTTGCTCGAGCACTTTGGCAAGTTTCAAGGCAATCTTGCCCTCAAGTTTATCCTCGCATTGTTTTCGGTTACCAGCGCCTGCTGATGGCTTTGGTTCCACATTTCCTTTCTGGGTTTTCCTGGACAAAGCCACATGATCCTGCACAGGCTTTGACCTTTCTGGAGAGATGCCTTTTGCTGCCTTAGAAACTCTCTCAGCATTCCTCCTAAAATCTTGCAGAGGAGGAGTGCTCGGCGATGGCGGAAGAGCAAGGCGTGGTGGAGGCGGAGGTGGAGCCGGTGGAGGTGCAGGCAATGTACGATGTGATGAACGTGACACCGTAGGTTTCTTATGTGTATCATGTTCTTGTTCTTGGTATTCATGTTTTTGTACATCAGAACTAATCAGGGTACTTCTCCGCGAGTTTTCTTCAATGGAACGCTTTTTGACTGGGGATTTTACCGCACTCCCCTGCCTGTTTCTGGATGCAGCGGTGGTCTTCTGGTGGAGCTCTGTGGCCTTGCTTTGCGTCCTCCGCGGAGACAAAATCTCCACTGTTTCATGAAAACTGCTCTTGCCCTTCACAGGACTTGAACTGTTGCTGCGAGGCACATGATCTTCGGCGTCTTTCAGTGACCTGTTAAATGAACCCAGCACTCCTTTAATGTGAATAGCTTGAAGAATCTCCTGGACTGTCCTGGCAGCCTCGTGATCGGAAGAAAGTATATCTACGTGCCGTGGATTCTGAACAGGACTGTGCGCCTCTGTAATGCCCTTGAATAGCATCCTAACTGGGTCACTATCCAGTTTCGGAGGCCCAGTAGCCGCTGAAATTTGAGAAAATAGTTAGAGAAATTGTTAGAAAGCAAAATATTATAAATAAATAAATGGCAATAAGCCAATAAATGAACGGCACAAAACCATCCTCTTTCTGATAATTTAATAATTTAACAAGACCATATTATCTGAAAATATTTGTTAGCTTTAGAAAATAGATTTTTCAATTTTTCAAACACCAAATACAGATTCCAAGCCAGAACCTACCTGAAAACATTTGTTGCCTTGAGTTTTCCGGAGTTGCAGGCCGCTGAGACTTACCTTTGTGTGATTCCTTTGGCGTTGGCGTAGACGGACGCTTGGTTTCCGCAGGCAACTCTTCCAAGCCCATGAGACGGGCAACCACGTTAGGAATTCGCTTCTTCTCTTGGGAGGAAGAAGCATTAGACTTTGGAAAACCATGCGAAATCTGGGACGAACTTTTATGCTTGGCTGCATGTTCCTCGTCACTGTAAAGAAGCTTTTGCCTATTCAGACTTGCCCTGATGGCATTCCTGAGGTCAACGCCAGCTGACTTAGAACTCTCGAAGGACATGCGCGGCTTTTCATCACTGAAGCCTCTGAGATCCACGGATTTTCTGGGCGCCTCGGCAGCATTATTTAGCTTTGCCGTCGCCTTCTGAAGCCTTGCTAGAAGTTGGAGAGACTCTTCCAAATCGCTTGCTTTCTTCGTAATATCTGTACTTCTATTCTTTTGCTGGTTCTTTTTCCAGCCGTGGAGTATCTCGGTGAGTCTCTTGGCATCGCGGGATATCGCCTTGATCTGAGTGTACGAGTCACCCCCCACGCTGCCGCTGTAATCCTGGTATGGGTATTCTGGGTCCAACAGAGAATGGCGAGCAACCTCGCCAAGGTCCAGAGACCGTCTGCCATGATGATGACTGCTGCCTCGGCTGTTACTGTGATCTGCTCTGTGTTGTTCATTGTTCTCCCTGTCTGAAAACAGAGAGAGGGTATCGTGGGGTGATTCCTTCCTGAAGCTCAGCGCGCCTAACGCGTCCAATCGCCGGCTTTCCTTCTCTACGCGGCCTTTCTTCTTCCTGTTGCTGGATTTCTGCGTGACATTAATAAAGAAATTTTTTATTCTGCAAGGCACCACGGCACAACAAGAATTTCAAAGACCAGGACTCCAATAGCAAATTAGCAAAATGCTTCTCAAACTACAGAGGAGTTACCCGGCGTAAATGAAAAGGAATTTCCATCGCAGAAGAGCAACAAAATTTTTTTAAAAAAAACGAAAGAAAATGAAAAACAAAAACCCCGCCTGCTTTCAGTATTGAAAATCAATACTTAACTGAAGCAGGCTCATCGTTCTGAGCAATCAACGAAACAGTTAACAGAACAATTATTCAGCATTTTTGTTTCTTGCTCTTCAGTTTTCTCCATTGGCAAAAATTTTCTTAGATGTTCCATTTTAACCTCTTCAGCTAGGAACTTTAAGCGCATTCAATGGTAAAGAGGTAAACAATTTGAGCATGCATGAAAAGATGGGGCATAAAGGCTAAAATAGAAAATAATTTATCGTTTCACAGAAACACATAGATATTAAGAATTGCGCAAGCAGAAATTACACAATTTGACTAGATGAAACTGGTGACGTGTTCTGTAAGATGGTGGTGCTTGCTTTTTTAAAACGCTTGCTAAGTATTAGCAACCCAGCACAGCAAAACATTTCACGAAAAATCTGATAGTCATGAAAGCTATGCTGAAAGGAATCGCCGTAGAATTCAAGCTTTCCTTGAATAGTTTGAAAATGATAGGAAACAGTGCCAGGAGATGTCACTTCACACATATTATCGCTGTACTGTTTACTACTGATTTGAAACTTGGAAATCGCATTACAGAAGCAGAATGACAATTAAGAAAGAGCGTGTCGAAGATTTCTCGACTCCACCGCTGTCAGCAACCACAAAAACGCATGAATTGAGCACGGGACGGTGCTATAGAAATTACTTGTGCAAATAGAATCCACCAAAAAAAACAAGGTATGTTTCCGGACAAAAATTCAACTTTCCTAGGATAACAATCTGTCAAGACAAATGAAGACAAACTCGAACCAGACAAACGCTTACGGATCGCAGATGCCACATCTTTCCAGCTCAGAAAATTAACATGAAGATCAACGTTACGGCATAGAGTGCATCAATCCCATGCCTTATTTCATATTAGCAGGCATCGACAACACAATCGAATAATTTGGGTACATTAAGCTTCATGATAACATATTAATGAGCATTAGAAACACAATTCCTGTTGGACATCGAATTCCGTTAATCAAGTCAATCAACACAGTAAAACAATTAAACCCCGAAATCACATTTACAGGCATTCAATGAAAACATGCATATAGTGGCATAGTGCAATGAAGCATCATAAAGCGATTCAATGAAAGCAGGCGAATCGTGTACTAAAGATCATAAAGTGAGCGAAACATAAAAAATTTGTACAATTATGAATCTGTTGAATAAAGCGACAAATTTCCAACGATAGCAAATTTCACCTACAGATGCTGTCTCCGCATGGTCTTGTCTGTCAACTTTCTCTCCCTTGGACCTATAACGCGCTTCGGAATCTGCAAATTTCCTTGATAATCATAACGCTTCCAAAACAAAACAAAACCTTCTATGGCAACTTCAGCGTAGAAACACTACCTGAAATTACAAAACCAGAGGATCCAGGCAGCAAAAATCCATGTATAGGAGACTTCTGTTGCTGCTGCTCGTTCAATTCAAGAAGTTGCCTCTGCAGACGAATATCCTCAAGCAACTTCTGGTTGAGCTTCAGAGACATAGCGGAGCAGCAAATAACAAAGACTGCTATCCAGAAAATCCAAAAGGATAACAAAACACAGACACAATGGAGATCACGACGCACTCAGATCAAAAATCCAGAATACGTGACAAGCATTTTGCGCAAAGGGCGGGGATCCTAGCCAAACGTCATGCAAAACACATAAGATCAGAAGAATTAAACAAATTCCTCCTCCAAAAATCCAACTAGAATACAAAATTAGGGACACATCTCAAGATTTCTGTCATAGACGGCTGTAAAAGTTTTCTATGCTTGACATTGGCAGGTCGTGCGCAGCATTTTGCTGAAAGGCCGGCAATTCAAGCCGAGCTTTCAAATATGAACTTTTTCAACGGAAGAAAACTCTTGTATTGAAACACCTTTCAAGAGACACTTCTACACATACACAGCTTTTCAGGCAAAGGACTTTCACAGAAGCTGCTCTTAACACAAAACTCTTACAAAACGCTCCTTTTAACCAGAGATTTATCAAGCAAATTCCTTTCAACCGGAAGACAAGCAAAAGAAAGTTTCTTTGAACCAGAGAATTCACAGTTTCTCACCAAACATTATCTTAAACATTCACAGATAAACAAACAAACGAAAAGACATACAAGGACCAAAAGACTTTCACGCAAACGCCTTTCAATTACAAAACCTCCTGAACAAGACCTGAAAGCCAAAATTTCAACTCCTCCTACTGCGTTTCGCGCGGTTTTGGCAGCAGAGGCGCATGCAGGAGCAGCAAAACGAACCGCCGTGCTCCTTCAAGGCACGCACGTGAGGCGCATTAAAGCGACTCACGCGCATGGGGAAGGAAGGCCACCAACGGCGCAAAAAGGCTTTCAATATCTCCTGAACAACCAGTCCACGGCCGCGTATTATTAATTACATCTTGCACTTGCGGCAACGCCGACAGTCTCAACTCCGAAGAGGCGTAAAAGCAATCGACAAAGGCAAACGACAAATTTGCAAAATCTGTTGCAACTTACCGCGGATCCGGCGGAAGCGGCATTATGATCCTTCTTTGAAGAAATTACGTCTGCTGCAACTGTGAATGTGAATGTGAATGTAATGTAAATGTGATTGAATCAGGCTGGCAGGCAGGAAAGCATGAATCGTGGATGCTACGTAGATGGAATGGAACTTGCGACCTAACTGGTAGCACCGTCGCTTGCGCTTCACATCTTCTTTGATGATTTGGATTCTACTCAATAAACTAAAACTGTAACAGCTGCAACAATCAGTAGTAGTTGGCTCGTCGTCGGTTTATGTACCCTTTCATCACTAGTTAGTTCCATCCTTCGTCTGTGCCTGGTTATGATGTTACGTGCTAACGTTATTTTATCATATCGATTCACTGGATAGGAGTTAGGTTGTGTCCTCCCTTGTTCTAAACGCCTGTTTAGATGTGTCTTAGGTCTGTTTTATATTACAGAGTTTTCTCTTATATTTGGTAAACATGTTTTTAACAAATGACATCATCTTATTCTCTGAGAGGGAAGTAAAGAAGTTGACGAAAACCAGATGTTTTTTTTTTCCAAATTTTTTCCTTTGTTTTTCCCCCTCCCTCTAGAAAAGAAAGTGAGATGTTTTATTACTTTGTTCACGCACAGACCAAGAAGCCAGAGGTAGTGTCCAACTCTGAGTCCAACTCTAAATCATTAGCTCTTGCATATACTTCGTCAACGTTCATAGAATCTATGTATTTATTAGAAAGTTGACATGTTCACGGCATGAATTTGCAAAACCGTTATTTAAAAAAAAAAAATGAGCAAATCTTCCTTATAAGATTTGAAACAAATCAATCAAATTAGTAATTGTAATATANCTTCAAACACATTACAAAAGTTTTGCTACTTGACTGCTACTAGACTTCCTCCCTCAATTGTGCGCCTGGGCATTGTATTTNTACACAACACAACATATTCATGAAGAATTTTGAGTCATCCAACTATTTCAACCTCGAACACAATAAAGAAAATAGATATCTATCTTCGTGTATTCAGAGAAAAACACATGCATATCTATTGCCACACAAAACATAATTTTTTTTTCTTTTTCTAGTTTTTTGATTGTTTGTATTTCCTAAGATATATAAAAAATTACAATTCCTATTTTGCCTAATCTTTTGGAATTCTACGAAAATTAGATCTTATCAAGTGTAAATTGAACTAGCAATTTGTTGCCTAACAACGATAGTGAGCTAACTACTTGAGCCACCTATCATTGGTTATTTTCAACCTCTTCCTTTTTCATCTAAGTTTAGAAACTCTTAATATGAGTTACTGATGAAGCGGTTACTCTAATTATTAGAGCGGTTATTATTGGAGCGGTTACTCTAATAATTAGAGTGGTTATTGTTGGAGTGGTTACTTTAATTATTAGAGTGGTTATTATTGGAGTGGTTACTCTAATAATTATAGTGGTTATTATT
>MNCI01011625.1:363918-380878 GCA_015680685.1 Gnetum montanum
AGTAGCGTATCTAGGAGTGCTTAAGTAATATGCGCTTGGTAATCCTAGAAGTAGTACATGAGGTCCAAGATGCACATAGATGATTAAGGACAGATGCTCATCGCACTTAGGCTAGTTTGGATCTCACTTCTTATTTCCTAGTAGCTTAAGTCAAGATTATTTTCCGTCATCTCTAGAAGTAGCATTAGTTTAGGATCCCATCATTCACCTCACTCTGGACTAAACCATACATGACGAAGCAAATACTAGTCCAGGTGGGAAGACAATGAACTGCGATCAACGTGTAATTATCTAGATACCACAACTAGTCTGTTTGTGAAGTTCGACCAGATTGTGCGTACATGCTCATATTCATATGGTTGAGTGTAGTGGTACCTAATCACTCATCACTAGCACCATTGTCGAGGATGGTGCTAGTTATTTAGATTAGTTACATCATTCAAGATCACTGTAATGAAGCCTTGACGATATATCTTTAGAAAGAAACTAATTGCAATAAGTCACACACAATTCACAACAATGTCTCTCTCACAAGACTAGGATGACATAACAACTAGTGAGGCAATTCATTGGAGAACCAATAAAATATACAATGATGAAGATGAAGTTTGGAGTACTCAATCTTGTGCAGGGGTTTCCTATGTTCATGAACATCCCAATGGTACTCAAGGACTCTTGTCATCCAACTCTAACACCTCTAGTAAGGATGGGACATCCCATAGAACAAGGGGGCCCATAAGGCCTAGGACCTTCTCAATAGTTAACAAGAATTTATCCAAGGATGATTAGGATATTTACAAAAGTCATAATGAGTCTTCCAATTCTTTCTCTTCCTCTACTTCTTTGACATCAGGTCGTGACATAGATGACCATCTCTCAAGGGGTCGGCATAAAAATAAAAATCAAGCCCATAGGCAAAGTCAGAAACGCTAACATGAATGAAGACAACATCATCCCAACTCACAAATTCATAACCTACCTAGTGACGATGAACCCCTATTAGCCACTAAGAGGCTAATGCATATACAAGAGGTTGTTCGAATATCCTGTAGGCCTCGCAAGGAAAGTCATTTACCCAAGCTTGATTTAAACAACGTTTCCAAGTTTTTAGGAGGCTATGATTTAGATCTGCAACATCATTTACAAGCCTTCTATGATGCCTGCGCATGGAACAACATTGACAATGGATGGCAAAGACTTAAGCTCTTTCCCATGACACTCGTTGGCTAAGCAAAAGTATGGTACAGGTCTTTAAAACCAAAATCAATTCGACATTGGCTAACAATGGTAGAACTCTTCAATGAAAGATATTAAACCTATGCAAGAGTATCAACCCTGAGGAGACAAATCCAGAAGTGGAAACAAGGGTAAAATGAACCCTTGGACATGGCCTTAGAAAGATATTTTTCATTATTAAACAAATGCCCAAGCCATGGGTTCTTTGAGAAGAGGCTAATGTATCACATCATAGATGGGCTCCGTAATGAAACAAGGGAGACCCTAGGGATGTATGCCTTGGATCAACTATATGAGCTATGAACCCACCAATTCCAAGAGCTTATTAAGTAGGTAACAAAAGAAGAAGGAGAAATAGCTAAATGGAAGAGTGTTGAAAGATTTCAACAGGACCAAAATCTCAAAATAGCAAAGGTCCATGATCATGAAGAGGAGAAATCAACTCACCTCAAGGAGGTGGAATCATCTTTGCCAATACTACAATCACTAGATGAAATTGAGGCAAGGATCAATAATATGATGAAATGGGTACATGAAAAATGAAAAAAATATGCCAACATTATTAGAGTTGAGACCATGCTAAACCAAGAAACAGGACCGAACAGCACTTGACAATCGAAAAGAAGGGTTGAAGAAAATAAGGATAAGAGCTTAACTGCAAATCACCTGTATCAATGTGACGTTTGCCTGTACAATCACCCCAAAGGCCAATGCCCAATCTTGTCACATTTACATGAGCATTGGGGAGGAATGTTACATGAAAATTTCATATAGAAATACCAGGTTCAACCACAGTAGCAAAAACCCCAGTCGTGGGGGAGGCCACCATCAAACTAGTCATACCCTCCATACCATCTGAACCCAAGCACTTATTATGTTCAGCATCCTATTTCCCCAACTATGTTAACATCCTCTATTTCCCCACATTACTATCATTCTCCTAAGTACTATCAACCCATGTCCTCTCCAATAAGATCACCACCTCATGTTCATTGCACTTCTTCTTGCTCTCCATATTCTCATCATTCACCTCCTTCTACATCGCCACCAGTTGTGCCAGAAGGTTTGGCACCATAGCACCAACCCACGAACATTATTTGTGTTGCTATTATCAACAATAGTGGAGGTCCTCCACAACATTGAAAGCATCCTTTCTTTAGGCATGACCACAAAAAGAGATAGCACAGTTCTAGAACCACTGCATCCACCAACTCAACACAAGTCTAGCACTATGATGCATCTTCTTCTTCGAACTCAACGCCTCCTATTACTTTATCTGGACCACCAATCAACACTCCAACAACCATGTAGCCTAATGAATATAACCACGTAGGGAGACATATCGATCCTTGCATACCAACTTACGCTCACGAGTGTCGTAGTGGGTCAACTCCTTATCACATGACTACATCTTCTAATTTGCTCCACTATGCCTACTTTAATCAAGTGTGTGAACCCCAATTTGGGTACATTCCTGCCACCACACCAAAAGACATCACAGTGGTTTGGATATGACCGGACCCCAATATTTCCAACATGCATGGATCCAAACTTTCCATTTATTAATTCTCACCATGATCAAAGGTTTAGTCATGGGGGATGCCCCCCATTCTAATAGGAAGAATTGGTAAATGTTTTTCCTTTTTTTTTTTAGTTTTACAATTTTTGTTTTTCAAGTATTTTTTTTCTAATTTCTTGTTTTTCAATTTGTCATTTTATTTTATGAGTTGTGATAGTGGAACTCAATTTTAGACCTTTTACTGAATTTTCCCTTGAGGCAGTCAGAGACCAACTTAAAGAGTCTCCACTATGGCCTGTTCTCTTTGAGAGTGGTGATTGGTACCTTGGGGAGACATACCAATTTTGGCACAACAAGGAAGAAGGAACCACCATTGATATTGGTGGGGTTTCTATTGATTTCTCTACCAAGGCCATTTCGGAAGTGTTGGATCTTCCGAATACAAGGCCCAAGGTTGCTCACCTATCCACTCACTTTGATGTGAATGCATGCAAAATATGGTTAAAAACGGCGTACAACAAGGAAGATAAAGCATATGGAGAGCTCACGCTTGAAGAGAGGATCTACTTCAAAATTAGCACATATCACATTTTCCCAACAAAAGGATTGAATAGAATTTCCACCTATGAAACTAGAGGAAGTTCCATCTTAATGGGCAAGGTTAATGCCAACCTATCCCATCTATATCTTATAGAAATTTTAAGGTGTTTTGAAGAACGTAAAACAGGAAAGTTTGCATTGCCTTTTCCTTACCTAATCAAGAAGTTGTGCTAACATGTTGGAATTCTAAGGTACACCAATGACATCCCCAAAAAGGCTCAAAAAGCTTCATTTGCTGAATTACTGAAGCCACCAGCTACAAGGAAAAGTGCTGGTGAGACATTAGAGCCTGAGCAAGAATAGATAGTGGGGCCCACTACACCTCAAACTGTAGGGCCTAGCCAACTTCCAGGCATAAGGCCTAGTCAACAATGGGAAGCAGGGCCTAGTACACAACTTACAAGCTAGCAAGACCAACTGCCACAGTCGCTGCAAGACTATCGATTGTTGATGAGTCATCTTAGGACCATCGCTGAATTGGTCAATTGGGAAAGCCTTGATGAAGCCAATCTTTTCAAGGTCATTAATGATGTCATACGACCCACAGTCTCAATTGATCATGCACAAGGTGAGGTGTCCATCCAAACAAGAGGAGGGGAATCACACTGGTCACAACAGATCTTTGGCAACATTGCATCTTTTTAGGTGCAATTTGAAGCAGGTGAAGGTGCCACAATAGTGGTCATGCAGCACCAAGATGCAGCGAGAGTAGTAGAAGTGGTCACAAACCACATCAGGAAATTGTTTAATGTCCTTGTTCTGCCACCAGCAGATTTTACAGGAGCAAGCGATGCTCAAACCTTGGTCGATCCCTTAATGACTCCTACAAATCATGAGGATGTTCTAGATTAGTTGTTGTAGATAGGACAAGTGATGACATCCCTCAAGATGTCACAGCAACACAGTTAGACCTCATTTCTACAAAAGGGAAGTTGGTCATGGCACAGTTCAGGGCTAAACATGTAAAGGAGGAGTTAAAAAGACTCCAAGAAAAGCTCGTCATCGTACAAGTTGCACAATAGGATCTATCCCAATTCATCCTTGTAGACCAGCTACAATCTTTTCGAACAGAACAGCTGATCAAATTTTTGGTAGAGAATGAAAAAGTGGGAGAGAAAAAAGAGAAGGTTTATTGGGATGCTTCTAAGGAACAAGCTCAAATGTATGCACATGCCAAAGCACTCAAAGCCTCACAAGAAGAAAATAAACACCTCGCCGTTGAAAATCTCTGGTTGACCACAGTAGAAAAACAAAAGAATGTTCTTGAAGAAAAATTATAACCATTGCAAGAATAATTAATAAGGGTCAACCAAGATATGAATTGCTTGTCTAGAGAAAATAGAACCCTCTCAATGGAGGAGGTATGCGTGATCTGTCAGAAGATGGAAATTAAAATAAGTGTGTGGCAGAATGAGGCCAAGCAACATAAGAAGCTCAAGGAGCACTTCAGCGATCAGGTGGGGATGTACAAACAAGTGATTGAAAAAGAAATCCATATGGCCAAAGCCCATATTAACACTCTCAGTGCTTAGAATGTTGATTGGTGGGCCATATTGGATACTTATGCCTTCATCCACCAAGCAAAACTGAAAATTCGGGACCTATAGATATAAGATCTCATAGAGTACATGGAGTTGGCAAATCTGTGGTATGCCAACTTAGCCATGTTGACAGCAAGACACCCAAGAATAGAATTGGAGAAGTGGGTAGCAACCATCTATGTTAAATATGAAATAGAATTTACTGAACACAAGAAGACATTGTAGAAATTAGAAGTAGCAAATTCTGAATTAGAGGTGGTCAAGACCAGCTACCAAGGAAAAAAAGATGTCACCATGGATTTGGCTCGATGACTCATAGACTATCAAGAATGCAAGGAAAAATCCAAAGCCTATGAAGAGGAACAATGGTTGTTTGTAGCTTGGTATGTCAAGGCCAATTAGATGTTCATGCAACTGTCATGCCCATAGGAGGTACTGACTTCATCAAACATTGGAGCATCAGCATGGATGGCATAGGATCCCTAGACCGAAGAAGAAAAGCTTCAGGCAATCCTTCAGAGACACCCATTTCCAAAACCTGGAGCACAAGATAAGGGGAAGAGACCCATGGAGGAGCCACCACCGCTAGGAACCACATGAGTTCCAACAAATTCTACTTTTTGTAATTTTCTATTTGTGTCCCAATTTTATTTTGTTCAATCCCACACTACGACATGAGTAATTCCTAGTTAGTCAATAATCCCATACTTATCCATTGTGTAATCAATTGAACTTGTTCTCATTTTGTCTGACTCGAGGACGAGTTGTTATTCAGTCGTGGGGGTATGATGAATNTATCTGACTCGAGGACGAGTTGTTATTCAGTCGTGGGGATATGATGAATTATGGTTTGCCAAGCCCCGATATAAGATCCTTGATATCAGGTACGCGATATCGCAGCCTGGATAACGATATCAGATACACGATATCATGATTCCTATGTAGGCCTATAAATACAACATTCAAATGCACAGAAAAAGGGGGGAGTTGGTAATTCTTAGGATAGAGTCTTTTTGTCATTTTTTAGTTAGTTTTCATTCTTTCCCCAGTGCATGCCTGAAGTGTGATGATTCTAATTATACGGAACCTTTATTCGAGTGTGATNAAGTGTGATGATTCTAATTATACGGAACCTTTATTCGAGTGTGATGTACTTGGACATGCACATGATCAACAATAAACATTGAGATTACTCTATCATTATAGCATTCACTTAACCTTAAATTACTTCAATTGTTAATTGTTATTTATTTTTTTCTTCATTAATATTTCTTTATCATCATTTACTATTTCTATTGTTAAATGAAAAATGAGCATGACTTAATCATGAACATTTAAGTGTAACTACTTGGTGACCCAGTAGTGTATCTAGAAGTGCTCAAGTAATATGCGCTTGGTAATCCCAAAAGTAGTACACGAGGTCCAAGATGCACACGGATGATTAAGGACGAATGCTCATCGCACTCAGGCTAGTTTGGATCTCACTTCTTATTACCTAGTAGCTTAAGTCAAGATTATTTTCCATCATCTCTAGGAGTAGCATTAGTTTAGGATCCCATCATTCACCTCACTATGGACTAAACCATACGTGATGAAGCAAATACTAGTCCAGGTGGGAAGACAGTGAACTGTGATCAACGTGTGACTATCTAGATACCACAACTAGTTAATCTATAGAGTTCGAATGGATCATGTGTACATGCTCGTATTTGTATGGTTGAGTGTAGGGGTACCTAACCACTGATCAAAAATGCAGTATACAAAAGTCCTAACCTAATGTAGGATATAAAAGTCATCATCATCCTAGTCTTGTCTCAAATAATATTATGAGTTTCTTTCTTCATTCGCCTCAATGAAGAGCTAGATCCTTATCTATTTTTAAATTCTTCAAATTATCTTGAATCATTTTTTGTCGTGTTTGTTTTCTTTGGTCTTCCATTTAGTGACTTTCTTGGAATAGTGATGTAGTAATCTTTTTTAATAAACTTATTATCACTTGTAAAATGTAATCTAAAAGCCTTGCAAACTAATGTTTGTACATTAAGTTACATTTGCAAATTTTTTTATGTAATTATTTTTTTAGGATTACAAACATAACTATAATCTTTCTTTAGGAGTTGAATAATAGACTCTTAAATATTTCACTTTTTAGTTACAACTTTAAACAGAACAAGTGAAGTTTGAATAATTAATTTATTTCTTGCAATATTAATTCATTTTTTTATTTTGTGGGGTAAAGTTGATAGAGTTATTAGCTTCTATTATATTTTTTCCTATTTATGATTATTGCATTTATTTTTCTTTGGATAGAATATTTTTCTTCTCTTTAAAAAACCCCCTTAGTAACAATACAATGTTAGCCTAGTGGTTAAGACTCTTGATTAAGAAGCTCCAAGTTATATGTTCAATTCTAGTGGACAATGCTAAGCTATAAAGTTATAATTTGACTATATATCTTAGGCTAAATACTATTTCTAAAAAGTTTCAAGTCCCAACACACACCCTTCTTCCTTTAGGAAGAAGTGAAGACTTGCAAGGATACTTTTGAATAAGGGTAAGGCTTGATCCTTTTCTTACTCTAAAGGGAAGGATTTTTAGGATTGATTGTAAAGATGAAAACTTAAAAAGATATTCCTAAAACCATTAGGCTTTTTCTTTAAATTATTTCATCTACATTAATGACTTAAACATTTTTCATATTTTATTCATTTGTTGGGGATAGACACCTCCTTACTAACTTACATTTTATATATGTTCTACAAAACTATTATGTTGACTAATGAAGTGTTTGTTGGTCGCCACGTTTACTAGGCCGTGTATATGGGACCTCGTATATGCGGCTACATCGACGCAGCCCCATATATGCAGCCCCATATACACGGCCCCGTCGACATGGCTCCATTTATGCGGCACCTATTTCGGCCTATAAATAAGAGGGCCTTCCGCCTCATTAAGGTACCATTTAGTTAGCTGTAGCGAAGCTCTTGCAGTTTGTTCCCACAGGAGATAGAATATTTTCCAAGTGCCAGCAGTAGGTGTAAGAAAAGTGACTAGCTCTTTATTCAAGCATTGATGCATCTGAGCCCATTAGCATGACAGCAATAAAGACGAACTCTTCAAGCATTCCTTGCAACATTTGGACTTAGTCATTTAATGCATTCAATAGCTTAATATTTATATGCTTTGGTAATTACTTAAGTTTCTCTTATTATTATTTTAATCGCTATTGTTCATTCATAGTTCATAGAAACCATAAGTACAACCATCTCAAATGCAAACCCAACACTTGGTAACCCAATGATGCTTAACGTCTAGTAGCCCAATAGTGTTTAGGGGATGCTCAGAACATGCCCAAAAGATGGGATCAGATACTTATGCTAGGAATAGTTAGAATACAAATTAGGATAATTATAGATTAGATAATAGTTCATTCCTTACCTTCTATACCTTAATCAGACACCAAAAGATAAAGTAAAAAGCTATAAAAATCATTAGCCTTAATCTCACTTAACCATCACAAAAAGAACATCACAAGTGAGATTAGGAAGACAACGACCATTCTAACCCAAGGTTTTACTAGTTAGGGTCTTGTGTATGTTAAGTGCTTACAATCTATGGAATTCGATTGAGTCGCGTGTGAACACCCATGATTCGTATGGTTGGGCGTAGGGGTACCTAGCTACTCATCATTGGCACCATTGTTGGGAACTGTTAGTCTTACATGTGTCATCTAACCTTAGTGAAATTATCATTCACGTCATTGGAATGGACCCAAGATAGAAACATTTATGCATGCTAGGCGAATTAAAGTAAACATAAGGTACATTGATTAAATGGATTATCTAACATCCAATTTGACTTCTTCTTACAAGCGAGATGTATCCAACCCACCGATGCCACAGGAATGTCGGGTGGTATACACGCATCCCGATGAATATGTCCCTGACTTCACATTCATCCTACATTAGGATGAGCATCTACGATGGCGGGACATGGAGGGTAACATTATACTACCACCTGACTGATCGGCTCCTGCAATGCTATTCCACAATCTTAGCAGACTAGGCATCTAGGATTGTGGAGTGGAGTACATCATGGAAGACCATGAATACCGGGACTATCATCCCACTAAGGCTCAGCACAAGACCAGTCGCAAGAAGAAAGATATGAACACCTGAAGGGGAAACAATTTAGTAACCCCTTATTCTCGCAAGGGCTGCAGGACGATGGGGATCCCATCTTTCATGATTCCCATTCGGCTGAACTTCCCCTGGGGCAGTAGATCCTTCAGTCCATCATTCATAACAAGCCTCCAAGTGACCAAGATCCTCAAGGGGATGGAGGGTAGCATAGCAAGGATGGGCAGGATGATCGAGGCCATCATCAGGGTAGAAGGGGAGATCGACACCAGAGGGGTAAAGGAGCGAAAGGACGGTGGTCGAAAGGATCGAAAGGGACAGCATGAGGAAACACACAACCAATTGCGTGATGCTCACCATCATGAAAGGAGGGGTAGCTGGAATCGTCACAGACATCATGGTTCTCAACAGGATTATGACTCAGATGAGCCATTATTGGCTACTTGGAGCATGCTCCAGATCGTCGAGACAGTCTAGATCCCTAGTAGGCACGTGAAGGATAACTAGATCAAGCGCGTTGATATGAACAACATCCCTAGATTTGAAGGGGAATACAATTGTGATCCGAAAACTCACCTGCAGGTGTTCCATGACACCTGCACCCTGCAGAACATTGAAAATGATTGGTAGAAGCTGAAGTTGTTCTCTCGCATACTCATCAAGGAAGCAGAAAACTAGTACCAGTCCTTGGAACTGGAATCAATTAGAAGATGGAGTACGATGCTTGAGATTTTCAATGACAAGTATTAAACGTACTCCAAAGTGGCAAACCTAAGACGTCAGATCCAAGGGTGGAAGCAAGGTAATCATGAACCCTTGGATGCAGCCATGAGTAGATACTATTCACTGCTACATTGGTGTCCTAGTCATGGCTACTCTCAGCGGGCACAGATTTGCCACATCATTGATGGGCTCCATTTTGAAACGTGAAAGACCCTTGGCATTTACGCCTAGGGACGACTGTCGAAGTTAAGGGTCCATCAATTATAGCGCCTCATTGAGTAGGTGGCCAAGGAGGAAGGGGAACTTGAAAAGAAGGAGAGTGTAGAATAATTTAATCAGGATCCCTCCATTAGAAAGAGGGAGGTCCTATTTTGTGACGAGCAGGAGGAATGACCACTAGAAGTAGCAGTGAACCAAAAGACCTTGCCTTTACAAAAGTTTGCATCTGAAATATTGGCAAAGGTTGATAAGATGTGGGACTCTTTGGATGAAAAATTCCAAAGTGTGCTAAAAATTGCAAAAGAGTCCAGAGAATAAGGTAATGATCACGATCAGTGCAAGAAGAAGGAAGCTGAATGTGCCCAATATAAGGGTAAGGGCAAAGTTGTTGTAGTAGAGCAAGTTGCAGACTCTGACACCGAGGAGGATGATGAATGTGGCATATGCCAATATGAACATCCTAAGGGATGTTTCCCTGTGGTGTCACATCTTCAAGAATCTGGGGTGTATGCATTGAATCCTCGCTTGGCGAAGAAGCAAACACCTCGAAGGTTACCTTACCCACAAGGCAACCCAAGGCAGTTCTACCAGCAACAAGGATACTATCCAAGTGGAGCACCACTGTAACCTTACAAATACTTTCAATAGTGGCAGCACCCACAAGCATGGGGGATGCCACCTCCAAGGCAGTAGTACCCTTACAAACAGTCAAATCCCTATGGGTACTATGTTTAGCAACTAGTCTCTCCATGGAACTCTTCCAGTCATGCGGCCTTTCAAAGTTATTACCACCCCTTGAAATATTTTCGACCTCAATCTTCATCACCCAAGGGGGAAAACCCACATCTCTTCTATCCTCCATCACCTTCTCTTGTCACTCCTTCTCCACAACATCCCACTTAGCTACCACCTGCTCCACATATGCAGGGAGAGATACCGCCACAACCGCAGCAACGAAACGCTACGAGGGCTGTTAACCTACAACCGACACCTCAGCCGAGTGGACCGGAACCCAAGCCACAAAAAAGTCCTTTTTGGCCCAATAATCTGAACATACCCTCACATACACCTGTGGCCAGTGCCTCTAAACCTTCAAGCACCTCCACTGTTCCACCGCTACAGCAGCCTTCCATCCAACCATAATCCAACATCCAAACGGTCATGCTTACACATGCCGTGATCGACTAGATAAAGGTCAATCATCTTCCCCAGAAATTAACTGATTCGGGAAGCCCCCTCATCTATCTTCAGGTGGCAGGGAATGAGCCATGGAAAGCTCTTATGGTCTCAGGGTCAGGAGTGAATTTGATCTCTCATGACATATCCAAGAACTGGAACTTGCCCCTGCTAAAGAAGAGCAACATTTGGCTTGAGTTAGTAGACCAGTCCATCATCGTTCCCTTGGGATTGGTGGAGGACATTATGACCACCATTTGTGGGTGGTCCTACCCTATTGATTTCTTGGTCATCCATGTGGAGAACTGTAAGGGGAACTTCCTAATCATCATGGGAAGAGCCTGGCTGAGCATGGTGGATGCATGACTAGGACTCCGAGATCTTTCCCTTGAAATTTTAAAGGAAAATCCTTTCAGGAAGATCTAGAAGAAGCGTGTTCCATGCATCACGTATAGTGACTCAAGGTGCAACTATGTGCAGTAGTTATGGTCCACTAAGCGGATATCCATTCAAGCATGCAGTCGGTGTATCGAGGAATCACATGTTCAACAGTGCTTGTACGCAACAGCCATCAACCAAGAGGGCACCCAGTGGTTGACAGCTAATCCTGCTAGCAGCGCATTATGCATGGAACTATTTAAGGGGCTTGTACAAGCCTACATTGAAAGCATGGATGAAATGGAAGAGGTTCATCAACAGGTCTCCACTGTTGATGACAATGATGACTGGGGGAAGCTGCAAATCCCTGAAAGCTTTAAACAAGAGCCCCTGGAGCTCAAGTCTTTACCAGCTCACTTGGAATATGCATTTTTGTGAAATGAAAGTTGGTAATTATCAATGTCACCCTTGCTCCTGAACAAAAGAAGAAATTGCTAAAGGTGTTGAACAAATGGGATGCTGTGTTTGCATGGTCATATCCTGAGTTAACTGGAGTTGATTCTAGGGTCTGCCAACATCGGATCTATATTGACTCCTCCATGAAGCCACGATGACAGCCACAAAGACGATTGAACCCCAAACTGAAGCAGGTCGTCAAAGATGAAATTGAACAATTTCTAAAGGTTGGGTTCATCTATTCTATTGCTGATAGCGAATGGGTTAGCCCACTCGTTATTGTGCTAAAGAAAGGTGGCAAATGGAGGGTATGTATTGATTTCTAATTGCTCAACATGGCCACCTTCAAGGATCACTTACCACTCCCATTTGTGGACCAGGTGTTGGACACCATTGCAGGGCACCACTATTATAGCTTTTTGGATGGTTATAGTGGCTATAACCAAATCCAAATAGCACCAAAGGACTAGGCCAAAACAACTTTCACAAGTCCATGGGGGACTTTTGCATACAAGAATATGCCTTTTGGCTTGTGCAATGCGCCTACCATGTTCCAATGTCTTGTCCTCAGCATCTTCCAGCAACAGATTGGCAATGGGGTAGAAGTCTTCATGGATGACTTCTCTACCTATGGGGCCACGTTCGAGCAAGCCTTGGACCATCTTAAGCAAGTTCTGAAATGGTGTGTAGACACCAACCTACAGCTCAATTGGCAGAAAAGCCATTTGATGGTCCAAGAAGGCATTGTCTTGGGGCATCGCATCTCACAGATAGGGATTAGCGTGGATCCTGAAAAAATCAGGGTCATCCAAGGAATCACCCGACAACCAAGCACTGTAAAAGATGTGCAGTCATTCCTTGGCCATACTGGTTACTACCGGCGCTTCATTGAAAACTTCTCGAAGATTGCCAAGCCGTTGGTAGAACTTACAAAGAAAGATGCTCCGTTCATCTGGACCAAGGAATGTGAATTGGCATTCCAATTGGTTAAATAGAAACTCATAGAAACTAGAGTTCTACGGGCACTTGATTGGTCCAGGCCCTTCCACATCATGATGGATGCATCTAATTACGACTTGGCAGCCATGCTTACATAGTGTGATGATCAGAAACATCCATACTATATCCACTGTGCAAGCCATAACATTGTGGGTGCTCAGCTTAACTACACCACCACTGAAAAGGAGTTGATGGCGGTGGTATTTGCCTTTGAAAAATGTCGACACTATGTGCTCAGATACAACGTGTTCATGCATACTGATCATAGTGCTATTCAATTCTTGATGAACAAACCAACGATGAGCCCCCACATCATCCGATGGCTGGTGATTCTTTGGGAGTTTGATCTCACCATGGTAGACTAGAAGGGGACCAAGAATGTGGTTGACCACTTGTCTCAGTTACGATGGGATGACACAGAAGAGGAGGAGCCCCTCTCTGACCAATCTCCTCTTCGTAGGTGCAGTCGATCTGCAAGTGCCCAAGGAATCCCCTTGGTTCAACCACATCCTCACCTACCTCATAACCCAGGAGTTGCCAAAGGAGTGGAACCATCGACAAAAACAACAGTTTCTCCATAAGGCCAAGCGTTTCATCCAAATCAATGGCCACCTTTATAAGGTGTGCGTAGATGACCTGGTTCGATGGTGTGTCCCTGATGAAGATACATTGGGCGTCCTCCAAGATGCTCACGAGGGCCCTTGTGGGGGCCACTATGCTAGACACCGCACAGCCATTAAGATCCTGCTTGTAGGGTATTATTGGCCCATAATTTTCATGGATGCACAATGGTTCTCCTACTCCTGCAAATGATGCCAAAAAGATGGTGGGATGATGGCACGGTTGGAGGGACCTCAATAGTGGATCCAACCATTAGAGCCCTTTGACATCTAGGGCATCAACTTCATGGGTTCCATCACTCCCCTATTAATAAAAAGGCATACATCATCGTAGCTGTGGACTACTGTACAAAGTGGG
Organism: Gnetum montanum; assembly: GCA_015680685.1. Lineage (NCBI taxonomy): Eukaryota > Viridiplantae > Streptophyta > Gnetopsida > Gnetales > Gnetaceae > Gnetum > Gnetum montanum. The sequence goes on from MNCI01011625.1 coordinate 377,883, forward strand.
CAGAAGCGGAAGCTGTCATTAACTGTTCTTCCAACACCATCGCACGATTTGTCCAACAACAAATCGTCAACAGGTTTGGAGTGCCACGTGCACTCATTTCAGATAATGGGACTCATTTCACAGGTGTCACTTTTTGAAAAATCATGCATCACTTGGGGGTCACCCATAAATTTACAACACCCTATCACCCCCAAGCCAATGGGTAGGCCGAAGTCACCAATAGGGAGATCACTAAGATCCTTACCCAAACCATCAACAAATATAGGAGGGATTAGAGTACCAAACTTAATGATGCCCTATGGGCCTATTGCTCCACTTGGAAACTCCCTGTAGGGCACTCTCCCTATGAGTTAGTATATGGAAAGTTACCAACACTTCCAATTCAGGCTGAACTCCGCACACTATCCACCACCAGTGACTTGGGCCTTGACCTCCTGCTAGCACAACGCAAACGACTTATCAATTTAAGTGTGCTAGATGAGAACTAATTAGTGGTCTTGTCTTCAAATGAGATCCACAAGGCCTACAACAAAAAATGACATGATCTTAGGATTTGGAAGGTCACATTTAGATGTGGAGACAAGGTGTTGTATTAGAACCCCTCACAGGTATCTCAACTGACCAAGTTTCAAACATTGTGGGAGGGACCTTACATTGTCTCTGAAACCTTCCCATCTAGGGCCTTGCTTATCCACAAACCTGAGGACCCCACCAGAATGTAGTTGGTCAACCGCCAACAATTGAAACCTTTTCGTGAACTCCACTCCACCAATGATACCACCTTGTCATCACTAGGACAGCCTCGCTCCATTTTTTGCATCTTCTTCTTTCCACCCAGTCATGGGGGAGACCGTCATCCCTACTAATCCATTCCACTACACCCCTCATTATTTTGTAATTTTTTGTTTTACTCTTTTTTGTTTTACATTTTTTGTTTTTCAACATTGTTCATACATTTGCCAATTCTTGCTAATTTTTCCTTTCTTTTCGCATTGTTGCATTTCTTTTTTGTTGTTTATATATAAGTATATGTGTGTTTAATTTGCAATTGTTTGCTAATAAGATGTCTTATTGTCATCAGGTGTCTGGTGTGGATGGTTTTTGTTGTGATGGGTCATGTAAAATAGTCCACCTCGTTATCTCGCTTCCACCCTCGCATTGTTGTTCTTGGATTTTGCATCTATTTTTCCTCTCATAAACTCGGTAGTGAGCCCACGTCATCCACCCATCCACCCACTCCATGGTTTCCCTTCCTTTGGGAACATGCAACCCCTTCACTTAAAAACATTGTAATTAATGTGTGACTTGTGTAGTTCCCAGACTCGGGGATGACCCATTGGTTTGAATCGGGTGTGACTTCAAGGAGAATGCAACATTCGTCGCTCTCTCCTGTCCCCTAGGTTGCTGGTGTGTCCTTACAGATTTCTTACCACTCCACGTTCTTCTCTCCAAGGAAGCTCCTGAGCAATTCGACCTTGCATGGTGTGGTCCTCACTGAAAAATTCAAAAAAAATGAAAAACAAATAAACATGAGGATTCAAAGCACACCCCTTGGTCGAATGCATTCAAACAATCATGGGTCTTTGCATGCTGTGGTTCCCACGAAGTAACAATACAATGAAGAAAATAAAAGCATCACTATGTGGGAATTCAAAGTAGACCCCTTAGACTACCTCTCATGGGCTGCAAGCACTAGTTATGGGACTTCCTTTGTCCCCTCTAACTTAATCACGTTTCACTTCCTTCCTCTCATGTTGTTGGAGTGGTGGTTCTTGGTGGGTGCATTCTTCCTCCTTGGGGGGTGGCCAAGGCTTCGTCTATTGCTGCGATGTCACTGTATGTGGACAGTTTTGGGTCTGAACTAAGGAAAGGTTCTACTGGGTCACTTAACCACAACTGCACACGGAGTTTCATGTGACCAACGATTGGAATTCCACTCCTCTCGTCTCTCTCTCACCCGTTCCTCTCCCAAACTCACCTCACTGCCCATTTTATGTTTTGAAAGTTCGTCGTGATTTCCATGTACTACTAATGCCTTGGTGGGATCTCTTGGATAGGAGTATTAACTCGCGACCACCATTTCTTAACCCTAGGGTCCACAAACCCTAATGTTGAGAATATGCAGGGGCTACTAGGGCTATTTCCTGCTATGGGGAGGACCCACCTGCATATTCTTGGTCCCTCTTGTTAAGTCTCCCATGCTTTGGATTTCGTGATTAATTATTTTCAGGGTCCCATTGCTCGATCTCCTCTCCGTGGAGTTCTTTCTCACCATGTTTTTCTACCTTTGAATCTTTTTCTAGCCCAAGTTACCCTCCTCGTGTCCTCGATCGCATTCCCGGTCTCTCATGCTCTTCAACCACCCTAATTTGGCATTTTAAATTCATTTTTTTGGGCTTTTTATGGGCAGGTCAACGTTGGTCAATGGGTGTGACCCCCTGCGTATACGAGGCCCCGTATACGTAGCCCCCTACGTATATGCGGCCCCGTCAATGTAGCCCTAACTCCCTATATATATGCCTACTGTGCTTTGAAATTTCATCATTTTGAATCCAAATTGGGGGGAGATTTCACCATTTTTTCTATCTAACTCTTCCCTAAGCACCTACATTCTATTGCGCGTCCGCATCAACCAATCCTTGCCCTTTTAAGCAACTGGAGGTATGCTCTCAGTAGTGGGGGGCTAAAGCTTGTATAGTTAATTAATTAATTAATTAATTAATTAGTTAATTAAGACTTCACACCTCTAAGGGAAGAAATGAAAACAACCTTTTAAACTTCAACNGGCACCCAAACCGAGGCATCCAAGGGGTGAAGGACCATCACAATCGAGGGACAAGCGCCCACACACGGGAAGGGGACTAGGCACGCAACAACCAAAGCACACAGAGGGCTCTCATGCAACTGGCCCCCTCCGTGAAAGACCTGATGTGGAATCTGTCCATCAGATTCTCGAAGAGGAGATTCCCAGCGAGCAATCGCAAGGGGATGAGACT
>MNCI01011625.1:381016-396730 GCA_015680685.1 Gnetum montanum
GGTCTTACTATTGGGTTCAAGTGGTAAGACGCGATCTTTGAGTACACTCTCTTCACCGTGGTCAAAGAGCCGAATTCCTTGCGCTCTACCCCATAGCACCGTTTGGTCCATTCCACTTTTACCTCTGGGTTGGCTTATTTTGGAATCTCCACCACATATGCTTCGATCTTGGGCAACCCTAGAGCTTACGCTATTGCCTCTGAAGAGTAAGAGACATAAATGTCTTTGATCCTTACNACCACTTGAACCCAATAGTAAGACCCAGAAAAATCACAACCTTCTCCGTTCGTGCATGTGCCGCCTTGAGTGGGAAATTCCCAATGAGTCTTCCACATCTTTTATTCTTGGAGATTGAAAAGAGGTTCGCTAAAAGTGAACGTGCAAGACAAGCTCTCCCCTTTCCCTGCCTAATCCAGAAGTTGTGCAAACGAGTAGGGATAGCACGATACTCCAATGATATAATCTAGCACATCCCAATTACCTCTTGGCGGGAAATGATGAAGGATAAAATTCCTACCATCACATAGACAGAGGAGGTGTAGCAACCACCTCCACCACTTGCACAAACAACAAGGTCGGGTTCGTAAACCATAGCAAAACACATCTGTGAAATTCGACAAACACTCTTGAGATAGCAAGAGCAATCTAGCAGGACTGGTGGAGAAGAGGACCCTTCAGTCTATTGCCCTGCAATGAGCCACCTAGAGCAAGTGGCTCGATTAGTTAGCTTACTTGAAAGAGCAGGGTCGATGTTCTCCGCAGCCCGAATGCAAGTGCCTGCACGAACAGATCCTAGTGTTCAAGAGGTGACAGTATCAACCTAGCAACTATTTCTTGAAATCTCTGGGAATGCTGCTGCCTTCTCAATACACTTGGAAGATGGTGAAGGGGCAACAGTCTTGGTGATGCAACACCAAGGACAGGAGATTGCGGCCGAAGTGGTTGCTGATACAATTGCTATAGCTCTCAACGCACCGGCAGCACCTGTACCAGATATTCATGGACTTCAAGATGTACAGGCATCTGCTGGAACCTTACGTAGCAAGATCGATGCAGCACAACATGAGGAATTGTTGGACCGACTGGTGGGAACTGGGCAACCACTTTCAAATGTCTTTGACCTTTCGGACAACATCACTACAACCCAATCGAAGCTGCTCTCGGCAAGGGGTAAGAGCCTCATTTTGGAAGGGCAACTTGAAATTGCTCAAGCCACCTACCAATGCTTGGCAATAGAAGTGGCCCAACTAAGAACCCAACTTTTCGATCCTGCCCTCCTCAACCGTTAAATCACTAGAGATGAAGCTTTTCAACAGCTTCAACTCAAACTTCAGATAGTTTAGGATGAGCGAGAGTCGGCGATCTTCGATAAGTCCTTGGAAAACGTTCAAGCATATACTTTAAACAAGGACTTGACAGAGGTTCTCCAAGAGAACGTTAGGTTGACTGTGGAGGTTCATCGCCTATGTAATGTTGGTGCGAAAAATGAGAACATGAAAAACTTTATCCACCAACAACAAGAAGAGCTAGCCAGGGTGAATGCTAACGTGAGAAGGTTGGCAGCTGAGAACCAAAATTTATCCATGGAGGAGGTTCGGCCTTTGCGAAAAAAATCTGCCATCGAAATTACTACTTAGAAGAATGAGGCCTTGAAGTTTGAAAAAATCAAGAATCATTACAGGGACCAAGTGGGACTGCAAAAGGAAGTAAATGAGAAGCATATTCAAGTCACGAAGGCCAAGATGAACCAAGTGCTCCAACAACTCCAAGAAGGAGGCGAAGTATGGCAACCTATCTTTGATGGGTTGAATGCCTACAATCAGGCTGAAATCCACCTCAAGGAGTTGCAGATTGAAGAAATGATAGAGTATATGGAGCTCATCAACCTTTGCTATGCAAACCTGGCCATGCTCACAGCCGGGAGACCACGGTCCAAATTGGAGAAACAAGTGGCTGCCTCATACTCTTTATACAAGGGTGAGTTTCAAGTGCACAAAGCGACGAAGCAAAAATTGGAAATTGAAAACATGGAACTCGAGGTTCTTCGCACGAGTTTTGAAGGACAGTGTGCAGTTGCAGAGAACTTGGCCCATCAGATGAATGACTACCAGCAGCTGCAAGCATCAATCTGGACGTTTGACATTGAACGAAAGCAGTTCGCAGCCTGGTTTGTCAACCTGAAAGAACTCTTTCTGGTGTTGCCATGCCCTTGGGAGGTTCCAATTCTAGCACACATTGGTGAAGTTGCCTGGATAGTGAACGATCCTAGAAGCAAAGAGGAAAAATGAGGGCTCTCTTGGAGGCTTTCCAGCTACCTCCAGAAGTTGCAGCCACTGCGGGACAACCATCATTTGTGCCACCGCCATCACATGGGCTAGAGGCTGGTGAAGGTCCATTAGAACCACCGTCCCCAAAGACAATGTGACCTTCTCCGGTAATTTTTTGCATCCTTCTACATGACAGAAACTCCAGGATTGGCAAGGTGTTCAATTTTTTCTCTAAACACCACCATTTTTGTAACTTGTCCTTCTCTGTAACTCGAGCACTTTGTAAAATTGATATTGTGTCATGTGTGTTGTAAATAAAAGTCCATACCTTCCAAATTGTAAGAGGAACTCGAGGACGAGTTTTTACTTAGTCATGGGGGTATGATGAAGTGTTTGTTTGTCGCCACGTTTACTAGGCCACGTATACGGGGTCCCGTATATGCGACCGCATCGACATGGCCCCGTCGACGTGGCCTCGTTTATGCAGCACCTATTTCGGCCTATAAATAAGAGGGCCTTCTGCCTCATTAAGGTATCTTTTAGTCAGTTGTAGTGAAGCTCTTGCAGTTTGTTCCCACAGGAGATAGAATATTTTCCAAGTGCCCGCAGTAGGTGTAAGAAAAGTGATCGGCTCTTTATTCAAGCGTTAATGCATCTGAGCCCATTGGCATGACAGCAATAAAGACGAACTCTTCAAGCATTCCTTGCACCATTTTGACTTAGTCATTTAATGCATTAAATAGTTTAATATTTATATGCTTTGATAATTACTTAAGTTTCTCTTTTTATTAGTTTAATCGCTATCGTTCATTCATAGTTCATAGAAACCATAAGTACAACCATCTTGAACACAAACCCAACACTTGGTAACCCAGTGACGCTTAACATCTGGTAGCCTAGTAGTGTTTAGGGGATGCTNCCATCGCAAACAGAACATCACAAGTGAGATTAGGAAGACAACGACCATTCTAACCCAAGGTTTTACTAGTTAGGGTCTTGTGTATGTTAAGTGCTTACAGTCTACGGAATTTGACCAAGTGGCATGTGAACGCCCGTGATTCGTATGGTTGGGCGTAGGGGTACCTAGCCACTCATCATTGACTATATGTCCTAGGGATATATATAGTTCCATGCATCAAGGGGCAATGTTAGAACCAAAATTAGATGAAGGGTTTTAGAACCCAAAAGTTTGTTTATTTATTTATTTGTGTTGGAACCCCAAAATAATTGTAATATAGGTACACCCTAAGATATATTCTCTAATTAGAACTTTATAACTCAGCATTGTTCCACCAAAATTAAACCCATGACTTGGAGCTTTCAAATCAAAAGTCTTGTCACTAGGCTAACACCTCATTATTCAAAATTTTTTTAATAATATTTACCCTCAAGACATATAGTCAAATTATAATTGTATAGCTCAACATTGCCTAAATCAAGAGTCATATCACTAGGCTACATCTCTATATACCCCAAGACATATACCCAACAAAAAATTTCACGATGCTCTCATGGAATATAACAATGTGATTGATTAGTATATCTACTGAAATTGAATTACTTGCAAGCCACAAGCCACAAGCTCTAACGATTTGACTAATGCCTTACTAAGTTAGCAATATGCCTTCAAAGTACATATGATCAAAAAATTTATAGTCAATGATAGATGGCTCAAAAAGTTAGTTCATTATCTTGTTAAGCAAGAGGTCACCAATTCCAGTTGTCACATTGATTTTTTTTTCATACCTTAGTTGTACTGCCCAACATTCAACACCATATGAAATGAACTAAGATGAAGATTTATTACATCTAAAGACCCATAGGATCCATTGAATAGATATTACATTTTCATGAAAAATAAAGATAGATCTTACAAATTGACCAAGCACCAATGGGAACATCAAAAATAAATCATCCAATATTTTTGTTGTAACATTATAATGATATCTCAAATGGGTGGTCATAGCATAAGAAAGAAACACATGTAACTCATTTTCAAGGGCTCTTGATCTGAACAATCTATAAATGCACTCTTCTCAAAGGAGTTAAATTCATATCACACTTTCAATTCTAAGATGATAAGAACTTAAGCAAAGCTTGCTGATAACATTTCAATACTTGATAGGAATAGCAACTGAGAGATAGTGAGCTTCTAAATCTAGTTTATTAGATCTAATATGGTGTAAATAAAATTACCTATTTTCTTTCACATTAGCCCACACCTATGTTAAAATCTTTTATTTGACTAGTTGGCGAATATGCTTAGGATTTTGGTGCATGTCCTCCCAAGAGATATTTCATTTTCTCAACCATTGCATCCCCTGAAAATACCAACCATGGTCTCATGAATCCTCAAAAACTACTTTATAGAATTTGTCTTGCCTTGAGATATGTAAGCTATGAGTGTATGTAATGAATTAGCACAAGGCTTCTACTTCTAAAGACAATAAATCATATTCACATAATAATATTAAGTAAGATGTTTGTATCTTCACCATTAACTCATTGAGAAGAAAAATTTTTTGCACTCTTTAAATATCTTTCCAAAGTTTGGTACTATGTCTAAGTCCCTAAACAACACATCTATAAAATATAGTAGGATAGATAATAATCTAAAAAATTTGTCTTCTAACCTTCTAAGCCTAGAGGCCTAACTTCTTACACTTGTTTTTGAAAACACATAGAGCCTTGAAACCGCTTGCTATTTTTTCTTTGATGCACTTCCCCTACATGTAATTATTCATATAAATGAGATCCAAATATTTAAAAGAATTGACTATTTACATAGTAGTATCCCCAAAATGAAAGTTATAACAATTATATCTTGTACCCCACATCATCAATTTGGTTTTATCTACATTCACTTGAAGATCAAATGAATGAAAATAATTTTCTAAAATTTGCAACATAGTTTGCATACCTTCTGCAATAGTGGAGATCAAGGTAGCATCATCTACATATAATAGAAGATTCATTGCTTAGGATCCACTTTTGATAGCATAACTATCTTGCCTATTGCACAACCATTCTTACATTTCATCAATAAAGATACCAAAGAGGGTTGAAGAAAGTGGACAACCTTGCTTAACTCCAATCTTGTAATTTTTTCTTTGAATTGATGTCTTTAATTTCAATAATTGCTTCCTTATGCAATCTTTGTGTTACTGCAATCAAATTTGAAGGGAGGTCAATTTTAAACAAGTGTAACCATAGTTTTGTATGAGGTCAATTTTAGACAAGTGTAACCATAGTTTTGTACAAATCACTGAATCATATGCTTTTTCAAAATCAATAAAACAAATAAAACCTTTTTTATTAAGCATTTTTGCAAACTCAATGCAATGTCTACTAAGTGATCAATAATAGAGTGATTTTTTTAAAACCTGCTTGACATCTTGCCTTGACCTAGTTACCTTTAGCCCAAGAATTGATTTTCTTTTCTAGTAGAGTGCCCAACACCTAATCAAAAATATTACTCATAATGATCATTCAATAACTGCTAAAATTATTTTATTTTCCTTTTTGTATAACAATATAGCTTTACTAGTTTACCACTATTGATTTAATCCTTACTACATTGCATAACTTAATTTGTGCTAAATTTCTCTATGAATAGTAGATCCTACCTACTTTAATAAATTTGCATATAAACCATCTAAATCTATAGCTTTACCAAATGATAGCTTTTTAATACCCTCTGTGACTTCCTCAAGAGAAAATTGAAGAGGTGCTTCTTGTACAATAGTAGTAGAATTATCATCTTGTCCTATGAATATCTTATTGTAAAATAAGAAAATATCTTTAAAAAAATTAAATGATGAAGAGGCTTTATAATAAAAATGTTACCAAAATTGTCTAGGTTTCTTTTTTATGATCTAAGAAAAACATTCATGTTGTTCCCTAATAAATTTCTCTCTTGGATCTAATTAAGCATTTATATGTCTTAACTAAACTTTGTCTATGATTCTTATTTGCATTCTTAATATTTTGCCTGGCCCACATGTAACCTTCATAAAACCAAGTCTTCTAAGCATCTTGTTGTTATGAATGCACAACTTGCTTAGCTACTACAAGAAAAATTTGTTCAAGCTCCTTATGTCATCTTTCAAGAATCCATTTATTGTGTGTTACATTCATATATTTTTTCTTGACTACTAGGGTGAGTTTATATTGACATTTTTTTTCTATTCTTATTTTTGTTATCTAAAAAAAAATTGGAATTTGCAACAAAAACTCAACATGATAATGGCAAGACTCCACTAAATCTTCTTCAACTTTCAACTCCTTAATAAAATCAATATCTTCATAAGAACATAAAAGCAAATTAATGCAAGAGTTACTTGAAGGTCCTTAAAAGTGAATGATGAAGATTGAGGAAATCTAGCAAGTCCATTGCAAATCAAAAGATAAAAATTTCCCATTTAATTTTATTGGTATTCTTTTATCACATAGAAAACCACTAGCTTATCTCCATTTTCAACATCTTGCCTTAGTTCTATTTCTAATATCTATATCAATTTCACCATCTATTTGGAGGATTGATCCTAAAAAGTGAAACTATTTGCATTGAGGGACTTTTTTTTCCTTGAATTGTCACTTCTATTTCACTATTATTTATGTTATTATTAAAATTACATTCCATATATTATGTCTTCCTTCTACTAATTTTTAAGCCTTTTTTGATTCTAGAGCATGTGTCCACTTCATTTTAGCAGCAATATTTTCAAATAGCATTTGCAAATAGCATACACCAAGGGATTTCATCTTATATTTCCTTTGTTAATTCATCCATAATAATGGAAAATAAGCACAAGCTAAGTGCAGATCCTTGATATAGACCTACAGTGACTGAAAAATTAGATGTTATTCCATAAGTTGCTCTAATTTTAGTAGTAGGTCCTTTACACACCTTGAATGACTTTAATATATTTATCAAGGATGTATTTCCTCTGCAAGGTCCACCAAATAATATCTCTAGGCCTTTTGTCATATGCATTTTCCAAGTTAATGAAGATCATATGTAGACTTTTTCCATGTTTTCTAAATTTCTCCATCAATTGTTGTATAAAAAAAAAATTAGCCTCTATAGTAGATCTTCCTAACATAAATTCAAATTGGTCTTTTGATACTATTAATTCAAGTCTAAGACATTGTTCTATGACTCTCTCCCAAAGCTTCATAGTATGGCTCATTAACTTGATCCATCTATAGTTTGTACAATTTTGTACATCTCTTTTATTTTTATAAATGCTGAAAAACAAAGCTTTTTCTCCAACTAGTAGGCATTTCTCCATCTTTTAAAATTTTGTTAAATAATTGTGTCAGTATCTCACAATGCATTCTAAGCTTCTATAAGAATGTTATTTGGTCCAACAACTTTTAAATTTTTCATCTTTGATAAAGCTATCTTCACCTCAGATAAGGAAAGTTCATTAACCAAACCAAAATTTGGTTCTTCTTCTTGGATGCTTGCTCTTGGGACTTCTTCATTTAATAATTCTTGAAAATAATTTGATTAGATTAATGTTATCCAAAATTTTTATTTTTGAATTAAAAGATGAAGAAACTATAAAATTTTATCAATTTTATTGTAATATAGAAATAAAAAGAGGTTTTCCCCTTTCACCAACATTACTCAATATTTTTATTGATGAACTAGAAGAATATATTAAAAAGGTTACCTCCAAATCATGTCATTAAAGTGCATTAGTCATGGATACGACTTATGATCTTTGCAAATGATATATCCATAATTGCAAATTCAAAAATAGGGTTAAAAGCAATGTTGTATCAACTAGAAAAAGTTGGTAATACTCTTAATTTGGCAACTACAAGTTATATGTTTGATTCTTATAGGTAATATATGTTTGATTCTTATAGGTAATATTCAGTTCTAATTGGATTATATATCTTAATTTGTACCTATCTTACAATTATTTCAAGGTTTCAACACCCTTAGTGAATATTGTTAAAAAAACATTTCAAGTTCTAACATCCTCCTTCCAACAAATGTAAACCTTTCAAAAGAAAAGTATTCCAAGTTACATGACTATTGGACACCTCTGGATTTATTGTTGTTATGCATTTTGCATAGTTAATTTGTTTGATAAATCATTTGCTAAATCTAAACATAATAAAATTTTAGTTTTAATATATGTTTAGAAATATAGTATAAGTAATTCCATTGTTTATTTGGTTAAAACATGTGGCTTGTAATCTACAAGTTACAAGTTCAATTCCAAAGGGTATAAAAATTCAACACTATATATTCTACTTAAGTTACATGAAAGTATCATGTTAGCTATATGTCCTAGGAATATATATAGTCAAATAGTTTTAGGTTCCAACATTTGCCCCAAAGGAGTTGCTATGAAAGATTTTAAAAGTAGAGCATTAGCTTCATATATAACAAAGCTTAAGCATTGGATCAAATATGTTCATAGTTTCTAACTCATTTGGCAATATGAAGATAGATGATGAATTAGACAAATGTCTTAGATAGAAACATAGATAAATCTTATTTGTTGGAAAAGAAAAAGAAAGAAAATTTATCACGGAGCACCAAGTACAATTTCTTAGTATGATTAAGAAAAAACCTAAAGATTTTTTGTAGCTTTTGTATAAGAAAGATAGGAAAAATTAGGATTTTAATTTATCAACCATTATTGAGTTCTTTGAAGTCATTTTTAAATAAGAAAATTTTGTTCGTATTCCATGTAATTCTTGGATATCTTTATATCACAAGAAAACACAAGCAAGCAACACTTAACTAGCTTGCATTTAAGCAACACTTAACTAGCTTGCATCAAAGTAATAAATGCATAAGATTATATGCAAAACTTCTTAAGTGGGATGGAAATTTCGTTTGCATGAAAGTCTAGAAAGTGTTGTATAGTAATACATAGAATAGACCGATTGGTGCATCAATAGAACAATTATAATTATACTCTCTGAAAAAGGTTATGCTAGTAACCTTATCATAATAAGTCATATTTTTGCAAAGCTATTAGATAATATATTGGAGAAAAGACTTAATAAATGGATAGAAGTGACCAATATTAGGCCACTTTTAGAGGAAGGATATAAACAACATCACTTCACTTGGTTATCCTAAGATATTAGATTAAACTAATAAAAAGATGCAAAAAAATAATAGTTTATCTACTTCAATGATTTCTCCAGGGCCTATGACTCTAGTATCAATCGCAATCACAAATTGTGCAAGCATTTGACAAATATAAGCTCCTAAGGAGCTTGAGTTTGCCATTCAGAAATTGTACACTTTAATGAAAATTATGTTCATTAATATCAATACTCCAAAAAATGTCATCTTAAATAGCTCTATTCAAGTGAAGCCATGAAATCCAAAACAAAGGAACTCAAATATTTCAGCCATCAATTTGATAAATACACAGTGAGATAAACAATGATCTGCCCCAAAACAAAGGAATTCAAATATTTCAAAGATCAATTTGATAAATAAACAGTGAGATAAACAATGATCTGATCCAATGGTAGTATAGATAAAATACTATTTTTTTAAATTAGGAAAAAATGGCATAATTATAAGACAAAATATTAGCTATAAAAAAGTCAGGGTATACATGAAAATTCAAACTTTTTTATCCCGGATGCTAGATAATGCCAAATATTAAACGACGATGCTGCTCAATTGCAGGAAAGAGAAAGAACTAAAAGGTAGGAAACAATTAACAGCCAGCCTAGAACATAGGTATGTTGTATAAGCATTAATATTAAGCAGCTCATGAAAAAGAAACTTCTGTAACGAACCTTACGTAACTGGGTTAAGGTTAAGATGGTGATGATAACATTACATTCCTCTCAATGCTTTATTCTCAAACTATCACACCGGAAACTACCATTGGCAGTATTCATGTGAACTGCTGTGTTTTCAAAGTATCCACCCTTCTAATTACGGTGCAGTAATTTGTTCTCAAATGATCCACCACTCAAACTGCTATTGTTATTTTATGTACTTGGTTGTTGGCCAAACCTCATTCATAACAGGAAAAACAAAAATCTTCGCACGTCATACATCTATTGTTTATTTTGGAGTCCTAGTAAGTACACCTTCCTGATGATAAAGCTCCATTCTGAAAAATGTCACCAACCGAAACTGAAACTTCATGCATCTAAGCTTGAAACTCACTATATGGATAATTCAATCTCAAGCAAACAGGATTGAAAGTATGCTAGGACTCTCAGAAATTGAAACAAAATCATAAACATGTTTTCAGCTCTTATCCACCAGGGAGGCAGAATCTTCAGAAAAAAAAAACAACAATAAAATCTGACCACACTAATTCAAAATCTGATAAATGCAACAGCAGTAACTAAGAATGGAAATGAAGTGTCTGACAAACAAATTACATAACGAATGTCACTTGTTGAAAGCCGAGTGGTTACAAATATTCGATGTCATTATAGAACATATACTACCTCAAAACACTGCAGAACACATTCACGGATAGCAAAAGCCTAAAAATGGTGAGTAATTGGAGTTAATGGTAATATTGCACCTCCATAGGTAACAGCTGTTATAATCAGGATTCGAGAATACTAATAAATTAACCATTATATTTCTACAAAAAAGTTCTCTGTTTTCAAGCACAGCATATAATATCCAACAAACAGAACATACAATCCTCGGATCATTGGTAACTTGAAAATTTTGCTTATTTTAGCATCTTCTACACAATATGAAACCGTAAAAGCATCATCCATACAGAGGTCATGAAACTGCATGTCAATATAAAATTGAAACAGCATTTCCCGTTACACCCAATTCAGTGGACTTGTAAAGTATAATTAAAATATTTCTGCATAACATCAATGTTCCACGGCATTTTATGAAGTAATAGTTGACCCAAAACTGTCGACTTCTTAAGATTTTTCACTTCAAAATTATGTACAATCTTTAGGATGGCAGAAATTAATACCATTCATCAAAGTTTACTTAGAAATGCTGATATTCAAACACTTCAATTGATATGGCAGGCGAATCGCTCCAGCATTCATTTCACTTATTGTTGAATAAAGATGACCTATCCAGTCTTGTATAAGTCCATTTGTTACCTAAAAAGCCCAAGTTTAAAAAGGCATGTCAAAGCCTCTTCCAAACAAATTATCAAAATTGTTAAGAAATTTAATAGCGTTTCCACACAAACTGCTCCTCACAGGCAATGACAACAAGGTTAAACCAGCGACATAGTTATTTTGAAAAAGAAAAAGAAAGAATACATCTTTCAGTAAAAATCACAGATTAGAGAACTCAATTATAAAATCCGCTACAATGCATAGGATTAAAATCACAATTTTTAAATTCTTAGAAGGCTATGTCTTCACAAAATTAAAATAGATCTTTCGGATGATTCAAATTTTTATTTTAGCAATTTGGCATGTTTTTATCACATGTTGGCTACTTAAAGCTGCCTTGGGATTTCAAAGTGCAAGAGAGACATGCAGAGGTGAACACCTTGAAAAAAAATCAATGATAGGAACTGCTTGATCCTATTTTGTTCCCATGCTCGACATTAAAATTTAACCATAGACTGTTTCTGTAGGAATTACCATTATCAAAACCACACAATAGCACAGCCTGACTAACAAAACATATTTTTCATTCGACAACTAATTAACAGAATTTCTTCTATATGCCTAAGGGAAAAATAAACAAGTTGCAGACATCCATATGGTACACAGAAAAGTTTGATTAACAAAGCTTCAACTCGGATGCAAACATTCCAAATCTCTAAACCAAACATGATCTGGAACAACTCACAAAATTACAGAAACCCACAAGAGGCAGCAAAATCCTCCTAAAGGGCAAACTTCACACAGCAAAGAGAAACCACAGTCCCCAATTAGACCCCAAACGCTAAAGCAGCCGAAGCAAGACAAAAGCCCTAAAACGTTTCACAACCTAGCAGCACCTATTCATGCATCCAGATTTGATAATTTACACAACCCAAAACACACACACACACAAAAGAAAACAAAAACAAAAACAAAAACATAGGGGAACCATTAGGGTTTGATGAAATAACAAAATCCCAGGACCCAAAACATGGAATTAGGGATGGAGAGGCTACTGCTTGATTCAATAGTCCACGATTTCTCTCTCTGTAACAGATCTGGAGTGCTGCACGATTGATCGGCCGATGGAATTGATCCACTCCTCCTTCTCCTTATCCGAGTCTGCAATAAAATACATGGTCTCCTTGCTTGTGGAAAGCTCAAAAGCAAAGGGCTTGTTCAAAACATCTTCGGCCCCTTTCACAGTCAAGCAGGACCCAACAGGAATTATGCCTCTGGATTTGGAATCCCTTGTGATGTAGCATTCCTTGAACCAGAAAAGCTTCCCATTTTTGAGAACAAACCATCTTCTTCTCCAGGTTTTGATGTATTCGCCCTGTTTCATCAACCATCCACATCTTTCTGGATTGTTCCAGAAATCCACACCCCCTGTGTCTGTGGCCGAACTGCTCCCGGTCCATCCTGCAAACAGACTAGCCATGGCTGAATCTGATTCTTGGGCTACCGATGATGATCTTGGGCTCAGCACAGTAGCAAAAAGATTTTGATCTCTGATGGGTTTTTCTCCGCCTGTGTTTATTTGGCGGTACGAGGTATCTATACTGCGGAATATTCTCTACAATGTGCAGGAAAGCCCCAGGTCAATCGAAAATCCCTTGATGATGGATGACCTTTTCTATGGAATAATTCGATTACCCAGATAAAACAAGCTACCTAATGCTCGTTTTACGGATGCTTTGCTCTGGGTCTAACGTTTATGTATTGATAAATTATAAGGGGTAGGAAATGGGGTTGTTAAAGTCTAAGGAAAGGTGTGTCTTTATCCGGAAATTCTATCAAGTGATTATCACTTTAGTTGAGAATAGTCCGTTTGATCAGGATGTGTTAGTCCTATACACTATGATAACAACGACGGGAATGAAGCTTCCTCGAATTCTTTAAGATGGTTGATAAAACAACCAGGAAACTTACTTTTGTAAGACAAAATTATACCCAATTTGACCATGTTTTAAAGTGTGATTCAAATTAGCAATTTTTTTGTCTACAAATCTTTAATTTTTTTATCTAGTAATCACTTGAGCCAATTTTTTTATCTAGTAATCACTTGAGCCATTTAGATGAGTGGTGTACCGTTAATGGGTGTTGGAATCCCAAAATAATTGTAATATAGGTAGACCTCAAAATACATAGGGGCTATTGGAACCCAAAATAACTAAAACATAGGTACACCACAAGATTTATAGAAACTTATAACTTAGTGCTACCTAGTAGAATCAAACATGTGACCTTGGGTTACTAGGCCAAGACCCATACCACTAGGCTAATACCTCATTGTTAGACCCCAAGATATATAATTTGGCATTGCCCACCAAAATTGACCCTATGACTTGGAGATTTCAAATCAAAAGTCTTACCACTAAGCTAGTAGGTTAACAATGGATGTACTAGTTTTTACTTTGTGCTACAAATAAAGGAAAAAAAGATAGAGATGGCTAAGTGATATCACATAGATTTTAATTTTTTATTTTTTTGAAAGAGAAAAGGGTAATAGAACAAACCCTACCTATACAATACATTAGATGCAACCCACTATAAGAATGTTAGGTGTAAGCCTAGTGATAAAACTCTTAATTTGAAAACTCCAAGTTATGAGTTCAATTCCAATGGATAGCATTGAGTTAAAAAGTTTTACTACATATAGTTATCTAGTTAAGAATCAAACCCACAACCTCCCTTGTGAGAGGTGAGCATCTTTGAAGATACTTAATAAAAGAAACTTTTAAGATAAATGAAAAAAAAAAATAGTAAACACAAAGGTAGGAGGATTTTTTGTTTTGAATATTTTATCAATACTTCACGTAAATTTTTTTTTTTTTAGCGGAGGGTTTGGCGGTGGGGTGGTGGGGGTGTGTGTGTTGGCAGGTGGTGGAGGTAGTCTTGAACCAAAAAAAACAAAGAATAAAAATACTAAAAAAAAATCAAAGTATATCATATTATTAAAGAGAAAATTTAAAGAAAAAGCCCAATAGTTTTGGGGATGTCTTTTCAAGTTTTCATCCTTACAACCAATCATGAAAAGCCTCCCCTCTAGGGTAGGAAAGGATTAGGCCTTACCCTTATTCAAAGGCACTGGCACAAGTTTTTACTTCTCACTAAAGGCTTTTTTGTAAGAAAAGGAGAAAAGTCTCTCTAAAAAAAGAAAAGTCTCTAAAAGGGGATAGCCAACAAATATCAACAAAAGGTAAGAGTTTTCCATCCTTAAGCCTCCAAAACAAAAAGAAATTACTTCACATAATATTGCTTGATCAAGGTCTAGTTTTAGCTACCAAATAGATTTGAGTAAGTTTTTTCTAGAAAATAATCTATTTAGTCGGGTACCTCTATTTATAATTAGGTTTTATGTCCTTTTTTTTAAAGACAAGTTTCCTTCGTCACTAAGCAAATATGGAAAGCTTGACAATATATTAGTAAGTTCTAGCATTTCAATAAAATCACAATTCCTTTCAATGTTCTAGATGATATTTTTCCTTGATGGTTGCCTTCTTATGGTTTTCTTCTTACTATTGCAAGACCTTGATTAGCTTCTTGTTCTATATCCTCTCTATGCTAATAGAATCAATGGATACCTTGGTCTAAATTTCAAACTACCTGATGAGTCATGGTCTGTCAGGCCCAATTATCGGAGCCCTGTTATTTGATGAGTTTCGATATCGGAGCCCTATTATCTGATGAGTCCCAATATCGATGCCTTGTTATCAAACCCCCGATATCGGGGCTGCATTAACTAGGTCGTGTATACGGGGCCCCATCGATGCATCCACCCATGCGTCGATGTGGCCCCATTTACGCAAAGTCTATTTTTAGCTATAAATAAGCACGCACCTACCACACTTAGGCATCTTTTGGGTTAATTGTAGGGAAGCTCTTGCAGTTTGTTTCCATAGGAGTCAGACTATTTTCCCAAGTGCATGCCCGCAGTGTGATGCTTGTAATTGTACAGAACCTTTATTCAAGTGTGACGTACTTGGACATGCACATGATCGGCAATAAAGATCGAGATTACTTCATCATTGCAGCATTCACTTAGTTTTAATTATTTAATTATTATTGTTAATGGTTATTGTTATTTATTGTTTCCTTAGTGAATATTTCTTTACCATCATTTACTATTCTTGTTGTTAACTGTGAAATGAGTACGACTTAATCACGAGCATTTAAGTGTAATTGCTTGGTAATCCTGGTAGTAGTCATGCACGAGGTCCAAGATGTGTACGAATGATTAAGGAATGGATATTCATCGCACTTAGGCTAGCTTAGACTTCATTTCCTATTGCTTATTAGTTTAATCAAGATTATTTTCCATTGTCTCTAGGAGTAGCACTAGTTTAGG
>MNCI01011625.1:409784-423670 GCA_015680685.1 Gnetum montanum
TTAAAGAAATTTGTAAAAAAAAAATGTGTAAAAAAAAAACTTAAAAAGGAATTGAGGACCTCAATTGATCAGTAGAGGTGACCATCTCCCCCATGACTGAGTTGGAAGGGGAAGATCCAAAATAATGAGCAGGGTCATTCCTTCTCAGAGGTCTTATGTGCACTAGTCGTTCTAAGTTCATGGAAATTTTGGTCTGTTGCACATTGACTAGTAATTTCTTATTAAAGTTTTTGTTTGACTTTTTAGGAATTTCCAACTTCCCCAAATTGATGTTTTCTAGGTTTAGGCTTGGAAGTTGGTGACGATCTTGCTCCAGTGCATCTATGCTTTCGATGTAAGCACTAGTTATCCCCTTAGTTAGTTCCATGCACGTTAGTGAATTGTTCACTTGATCAGCTATCAGCCACTGGGTGTCTCTTTATCATGTGGCTGCTGCATATAGGCACTTTTGTAGGTTAAGGTCTTGTGCACACTGGTTGCATGCAGGCAATGTTAAACTTTGCCCAACCCATGATTTCTGCACAAAATTGCACCCTGTATCACTATATTTGATGCATGGAACCTTCTTCTTCTCGATCTTTCCAAAAGTGTTCTCCTTAGATATTTCCAGGGAAATATCAAGGATTCCTAGATGTGCATCTACAGTACTTAGCCATGCCCTTCTCAGTATTTTTTGGAAGTCCCCTTTATCGTTATTTACTTGTATCACTAGGAAATCAGCTGGATACAACCACCCACACACAATGGTGACAATGTCCTCTACTAGTCCCAAGGGGATAGTGATGGACTGGTAGGCCAACTCTAGGCAAATATTACTCTTCCTTAATGGAGGTAGGTTCTAGGCTTTGTACATCTCTTGTGATATTAGGTTGACTCCAGAACCTAAGTCCAGAAGAGCTTTACATGGTTCATTCCTAGTGACTTGGAGATAGATTAGAGGGCTTCTAGGATCAGAGAATTTCCTAGGAAGGTGACCCACCTTAATCCAATCAGTAACAGCATGTGTTAACATAACTGTATGCGTTGAGCTTGGTGTTTGGTTTGAAGGGAGTTTTGAACCCTTATTTGATGGAGGGGCATTCAAAGGTTCAATGCTTGTGGTTGTGAGGGCTTAGTTGGACTGTTGGTTTTGAAGAAAGGTTGTCTTTTTATACGATTTTCAAAACCAATAGTGGGTTGATTATTTACAGCCCTAGTGGCATTACGTTGCTGCAGTTGAGTAGGGAGTTCCCTTTGCATTGCTAGAGTGGGTGGTAATGGAGCTATTAGTGTGAGAGTTGCAAATGGATTCAAAGGATGGTATGTTTGTGGGTTATCTCCCCTAGGAGAAGGAGTTCTAAAATACTCACGAGCTTGGTAGTGATGTTGTGGTGTAACGTGACCAATAGAGTCACGTGGAGAGGTTGGATGCTACACGTAGTAGCCATATGGGTTTTGTTGCCGGTAGGGGTATTGTTGCCTTGGTGGTGGCATCCCCCATGACTATGCGTATTGCCACTATTGATCTTGCTCAATGGGTTGTGATGGAGTTCCACTTGGATAATATGTTGAAGGTTGGTGGAACTGCCTTGGGTTACCTTGGGGATAAGGTAATCGTAGGGGTGCTTGCTATTTATTAAATCATGGGTTGAGTGCATACACCCCAGAATCTTGTAGATGTGAGATTACTAGGCAACATCCCTTAGGATGGTCGTATTGGCATATCTCACATCCACTGTCATTGTCTGTGTCTAAATCCACAACCTCTTCAGTGATGACTATTTTACCCTTACCCTTGTTACATGCATTGTGTACTTATCTCTTTTTATTTTTTTCATGCTCACTACCTCGCTCTATAGACTCCTCTACAATCTTAAGAACATTTTCAAACCTACTATTTAGGGAGTCCCACATTTGGTCTACCTTTGCTGATACTTTGGTTGTTAACTTTTGGAGCGTCAAATTTTTCCTATTCACCATCTCTTCCAGTGATGACTCTTCTTCCTCCTCATAGAATCTCACTCCCCTTTTTCGGAGGGAAGGATCTCAGTTGTACTTTTCCATGATTTCTCTCTTCCATAGATCACCTTCTTCTTTGGCTACTTGCTCTAGTAATCTATGGATTTGATGAGACGTAAGCTCCGATAACCTTCCTTGGGCATACATTCCAAGGGTCCTTCTTGTTTCATGCCTAAGTCCATCTACAAGATGGTGTAGTTGATCCTGCTACAAATAACCATGGCCATGGCAACGATGTAATAGTGCATAATAGCAGCCCATGGCAGCATCCAAGGGTTCATGATTTCCTTCCATCCATCCTTGGATTTTCTTTCACAGGTTAGACACTCGGGAGTATGTTTGGTACTTATCATTAAACAGTTCTAACATTGTACTCCACCTTCGAATGGATTCCGGTTCTAAGGGCTGGTACCAGCTTTCAACTTCTTTCACTAGTATCCTTGGGAACAAATTTAGTTTTTGCCATTCATTTTCTATGTTCTACAAGGCACATGCATCGTGGAATGCTTGTAAATGATTTTTAGGATCAGCGTTGTATCCCCCCTCAAACCGTGGGATGTTATTCATGTCTAACCTCTTGATCCTACTATCTTTTCGGTGCCTTGTGGGAACTCTTATGGCCAACATTATGTCTAGCATGCTTCTAGTTGTGAGTAGGGGTTCTTCGTGGTCATCTCGTTCATAGCGTCTATGGTATCTACATGATTCCCTACTCTCCCTTCTTCCATGCCTTGATTCCTTACAATACCCTCGTCCTCGTTCTCAACTGTCTCGTTGATGTTTTTAACTATCCTCATGGTTGGTTTCCTTATGATTGTGTCCGAACACTGAAGGAGAGGGTGAATGTGATGATGAATGCGAAGAAGAAGGAGAACCATCGCTATGATAGTGTTTTCTACCTTCTCTTCAGTGGTCTCAGCCACGATCGTGATCATGATTAGAACATCTACCCTTATCGTGTGGTTGTGTTCCTTCTTTGAACACTTCATGTTCGTGGGTATCAGAACTAGGGTTGTGAATCATGGAGTGTAGGTTCTGATACACCACCTCCTGACCATTGTTAGAAGGAGGAACATCATTTCGTGGGGAACTTGTTGAAGTAGGTTCACCACCCTCAATTTCGCTTAAGACATGTGGAGTGTTATGGGACCATTTACCCTTCGAGGATGTATGATATCTCTCCTATTGCAAGTCCCTTTAACATTGTGCTTCTGTGGGATGGTAGTCCCTTATGTCATGATTGCATGCAACATATTTTGCATACAAAAATGACATGCCTATTCATGAGAGAGCATGAAGGAGCATGTTGGGGATTGATCGATCTAGAGGCAACACTATGTTACCTTCCAAGTCTCTCCAACGCAGTTGTTCATCTTGATGGAGAATAAAGGTAAAGTCGAGCACATACTCATCATGATGAGTATATACCACACGAAATTGTTGAAGAACTCGTGGATCTTGATGACGTGTAATATGCTGCCGACTATCTCTTGTGTTAGTCCTAGGTGGTGAAGTGCTCTTATGTGAAGAAGAAGACATTTTTGTCTTGTTCGGTGTGCGATTTACCATTATCTTATCTTTTCTTGATTAACCCTAAGGGTTCGTTCTAGCATCCCAATGATATGAATGATTTCCTATGTTCTACATAGCGTACAAACAACTAAGTCCCCAGAAATGACGCCAATGATGAGTGGCAAGGTACCCCTACACTCAACTATACAAATATGAGTGCTTCATGTGCGATTCGGTCGACCTCCAAGGGCTAAGTTCTTATGCGCCTTAATGGAACACTTAAGGTTAATCAATCGATGTCTTCCCAAACTTACTTGTATTATCATGGTTGTATGGTTAAATAAGCTTGAGGTATATGATTTTTATAACTTTTATCTTTTTAATGTATTATGCTAATAGGGGAAGGTAAAGAGAACTTAGTGACTAACTTTCATTAACTATTCACTAAGTTCTAATTGTTCCTGACACTAGTATCCATTCTCACTTGCCGCACACATCTTGAACCAATGCAACGCTGCTAGGATTACCAAACGCTAATCATTATTGGGTTACCAAGTGCTACACACATGCTCGAAGTGGTTGTACTGAGTGTACTTAACTAGGAGAGTCAAAGGTTGAGAGAGATATTAATTAACTAGGAAAGAATTTAAACATTCAACAATAATTAATTACTATTTAGCTTAATTTGTATGCTACAAGGTTTATCATAAAGTTCATCTTTATTTCCGTACACAAATGTGTGCTTAGGTAGAAATTGCTCGAATAAAGATCCATTCACTCTATGACTAATACTGTGGGCACATAGGAATTATTCTAACTCTAGAATGGTAAAACTACAAGAGTTTAGCTAAGGGTCTAATTCTAACTATCTTGAACAAGGGAAGCCGCCTCTTATTTATAGAAGATGAGGTAGGACGCGATATCGCCTACATGATATTGTGTGGCAAATGCGATATTTCGTACACGATATCATGGCTCATCACTTGCAATGAAGGCTCTCAAAACATTCAACACATTACAAATGATTGGAACAATGAAGAACAAGGTCAATTTTTTTGAGGCTTACAATGCTTGATATTCAATGAATAGTGCTTGCTCATTTCCAAGAATTTTAGTTTGTCTTATACCCTTTGAGTTTCCAAAAACTCCACAGAATTCATGCAACAACTATGAAATGGCTAGCTTAGATGTCTAATTCGAATTTAAGACATCTATCTATAATCAACCTTAGTTTAGGAGACATCTATCTACAAATGTAGATGTCTATCCTTAGATGTTTATCTCAAGAAGTATATGTCTTCTATCAATTGGAGACATCTACTCTACAAGACCACTTTGAAATTTGGATCATGGCTGTAGCATTTTAGCATCTCGGCAGTCCTTAGAACATCTTCATTTAGCTCATAGACTCCATTTGAATTCTAGCTCTCATCTTTTCTTCTCAACTCTCATTTTGACATCTTTACATAGCTTCTCATTCTAGCTCAACTCTTCTTTTGACCTCTAAGCACGATATGTTCCTTCTTGATCCTACAAGACTACAAGCACAAACACATTTCTACATTCTCCATTTTGTCTAAGGTTTTGACATACCAAAATGTCAATAATGATCTCTTTCATATTTTCCAAGAAGTCATTAAAAAGGTTTCTCTTAGTAAAAATATTAATAAAAGTATGATTCATCTTATTCCTAAAAATGAAGATCTTTAAAATATTGGTAATTGAAGGCCTATTACCCTTCTTAACAGTACTTATAAAATTTTAGCTAAATGCCTAGCTTGCAAAATTGAGAAGGCTATTGAAGATATCATTAGACCTAAGTAGACTAGCTTTGTTAAAAGTACACATATGTTAAATAATGTTATTATAGCTTATGAGGAAATGCAATGAGCTTTTGATACTAAGACATTGCTTTTATTAAGTTAAATTGTGTCAAAGCTTATGATAGAATTGAATGCAATTTCATCATTTCTTATCTTTATAAACTAGGATTTGGTGATTCACATTGTTCATATCCTTTTTACTAATACTAATACTCAAGTTGATACTAATTTTTGATTAAGCTCCTCCTTTGCTCTTCAATGGTTGATTCTCTAAGGTTGTCCTCCAACTCCTTATCTTTTCTGTATTGTTGCAAACTTTATTTTAGATAATCTACATTATGATTTACAAAGGAATATCATTAAGATAATTTCAATTGATGATTGATGAGTGGCGAGGTACCCCTACACTCAACCATACGAAACGAGCGTCGCATGCGCGATCGAGTCGAACTCCGCAGACGGACTAGTTGTGACACCTAGACAGTTATCCTTAGGTCGTAGTTCGTTGTCTTTCCACCTTGACTACTATTTATATTTTTCATGTATGGTTTAGTCCAAGATGAGGTGTATGATGTGTTCCTAATCTATGCTACTCCTGAAGGCAATGGAAAAGAATATTAACTAAGCTAAGCTAGGAGGAAAAGGTAAGGAAATCTAATCTAGCCTAAGTGCGACAAGCAACCAATTCCTTGATCAACCGTACACATCTTGGACCTCATGCACGACTACCACTGGGACTACCAAGCATAGATCCTAGGTACGCCACTGGGATTACCAAGCACAGATCCTGGATACGCCACTGGGTTACCAAGCATAGATCCTAGCTACACCACTGGGCTACCAAGCAGTCACACTTAAATGCTCATAATCAAGTTGTACTCGTTCCGCGTTCTAGGAGTTTAAGGGTGAGAGAGAAAATAGTAAATAACATTAAATAAATAATAGATAAATATATAACAAATTGAATGCTGCAATGATGAAGTAATCTTGATCTTTATTGCCGATCATGTACGTGTCCAAGTACGACACACTCGAATAAAGACACCGTACAATTACACTCACCACACTACGGGCAGACACGGGAAAAAATCTAGCTCTAGAGGGATCAAAATGCCAGAGCTTTGCTACTTCTAACTAGGATCCCAAACAAGGGAGAGCCGCCTCTTATTTATAGATATGGCGACGCACTGCGATATCATGTACGTGATATCGTGGCTGATGTGCAATGCGTCTCATCATACCCCCATGACTGAATAAAAACTCGTCCTCAAGTTAAAAAGAGAATAAGTTCCATTGATTACACAGTGGATAGGTATGGGATTATTAACTAGGAAAAGAAATGAAACAATGTTGCAGTGTGGGAAGACACAACATAGAGAAAAAATACTACAACTACAAAAATGTGGAACTCATGTAGTTCCTGGTGGTGGTGGCTCCTCCATGGGTGCTTTCCCCTTGTCACATGCTCCAAGCTTTGAAGGTTGACAACACTGAAGAATGGCCTGGAGCTTCTCCTCTTCGGTTTGAGGGTCTTGTGCCATCCATGCTAATGTTCCGATGTTTGATGAAGTCGGCACTTCCCACGAATAGGGTAGTTGCAGAAACACCTGATTAGCCTTGACATACCATGTTGCAAACACCTGTCGTTCCTCTTCATAGGCTCTAGCTTTGTCTTTGTATTCATGAAGCTCAGATAGCCATCGAGCCAAGTCGGTTGCAACAATTTTTTATCCCTGGTAGCTTTCTTTTACCACCGCAAGTTCAGAATTTGCGACATCTAGTTTCTCAGCCAGCTTCTTGTGCTTTGCAAATTCTGCTTCATATTTGATGTGGGTGGAAGCTACTTGCTACTCGAGCTTTGACCTCAGGCATCCTAATGTTAACATGGCCAAGTTGGCATATCTAAGGTTTGCCAACTCCATGTATTCGGTCAAGTCTTGGATCTGTAGGTCCTGGTTCTTAATCTCCGCTTGGTGGGCGAAGGCGTAAGTGTCCAATATGGCCCTCCAATCAGTGTGCTGGGCACTGATGTTGTTGATTTGAGCCTTGGCCATATGGATCTCCTTCTCCAGGATTTGTTTGTACATCCCCACCCGATCACGGAAATGCTCCTTCAGCTTCTCGTGTCATTTAGCCTCATTCTGCCACGCACTAATTTTGATGGCTGACTTTTGGTAAATAGTGCGTACCTCCTCCATTGAGAGGGTTTGATTTTCTCTGGCTAAATGGCTTACATCTTGGTTGACCCGAATGAACTGTTCTCGCAATTGATGAAAGTGTTCATCGAGAACATTCTTTTGTTTTTTCACAGAAGTCAACCGAAGGTTATCTACAACCAACTACTTATTCTCTTCTTGTAAGGCCTTGAGTGCCTTAATATGTGCATGAGTTTGTGCTTGTGCTGCGGAGGCATCCCAAGTGGCCGTCTCCTTTTCTTCTGCCACCTTCTTATTTTCTGCAATTAGTTTTGTTAATTGCTTAGTTTTGAAATTTTCCAACTGGTCTGCGGGAACAAATCGCAAAGGGTCCTACTGTGCTGCTTGTAAGGTTATGAGCTGCTCTTGTAATTTCTTCACTTTAGCTTCAGCATGCTCGACCCTTACTTCGGATATGACTAGCTTCCCCTTTGTGGAAATGAGGTTTTATTGAATTACTGTTACATCCTGGGGGATGTCAAACAGAGACGTTAAAACTTGTCCTTTTTGAAGCAATCTGTCTAGTGCATCCTCATGTTCCGCAGGAGTCATTGAGGTTCCGACAAGAGTTTGAGCATCCCGTGCTCCTGAAAGATTTGCCAGTGGCACAACAGGTACATTAAAGGACTTTTTAATGTGATCAGCGACCACTTTAGCAGCTCCCGTGACATCCTGGTGTTGCATGACCACCACAGTGGCCCCTTCACTAGTCTCTAACTGCACTTGAAAATATGTCGCGTTTCCAGAGATCTGTTGTGACCATCTACTTTCCCCTCCTCCTATTTGAATTGATAACTCACCCCTTGTGCGACCTAATGAAATAGTAGGCTGGTCGGCATCATCGATGCCATGGAAGAGGTTTGCATCATCATGACTTTCCCAACTAACCGTCTCGATGATGGCCCGAAGATGGCTCATCGACAGTCTATAGTCTTGCGGCGATGGCTGATCCTGGCCTGTGCTGGGTCCTGCTTCTTGTTGTTGGCTAGGACCTATGGCTAGAGGTTGATTGGGTCCTACAAGTTGAGTTGCAGGTGATCCAATCATCTATTTTTCTTGTTCATCTGGTCCTAGCTCTTCACTAGTGCTCTTTCTTGGAGTTGGCACCTTTAATAACTCAGCATAAGAAGCATTCTGGGCCTTTCGGAGGACATCATTTGTGTATCCCCAAATACCATCCTATCGGCACAGTTTTCTAATAAGGTAGGGAAAAGGCAATGCCATCTTCCCTGACTTGCGTTCTTCAGATCGCCTTAGGATCTCCATCAAATATAGATGGGGGAGGTTAGTGTTAACCTTTTCCATCAACACTACACATCCTCTTGCTGCATACATTGATATTCTTTTCAAACCTTTTGTGGGGAAGAGGTGATAGGTTCCAATTTTGAAATAAACCTGCTCTTCCGTTGTCAACTCACCAAAAGCTTTATCTTTGCCATAAGCCTTCTCTAACCAATCCTTTCGCACATCAGGGTTTGATCGGGTAGATAACCGAGCAACCTGGGGACCTGAATTAGGAAGGTTTAACACTTTTGAAATTGCCTGTGTAGAAAAATCTACTGTCACACCACAAATGTTAACCGTGGTGCCTTGCTCCTTATTGTGCCAGAATAGGTACGTTTCACCTAAGTACCAGGCACTGCTCTCAGAGAGGATAGGCCATAAGGGAGACCCTTTAAGGTGATCCCTAATAGCCTCAGGAGAAAACTCTGCAAAAGGTTTGAAGTTAAGCTCCACAATCACCGCAGCAACTATGGACTTCGTGCGGATAGCCTGAACACATTCCGGGGGCAACATGAGTTATTTTCCTGGTTTAAGCACAGTAGCAGCTCCTCTTTCTGCTTGCTTGGACCGTCTTGTAGGATGTTCTTCTTGATGGATGCTAAATGATTACACCTCCTGTTCTGCATGTTATCCAGTAGGAACCCGTCTTCCACCTCTCCGAGGTTGTTTTGCTTCACCTTGAATAGGACCCTCTCACTACGCACGTTTCGGGGCCATCTGCAATCACACGGGCCAAACGTCAGTAAGGTTGCTTTCAAATTCAAGTTATACCTTACTACATGCCTTTAATTGAAGATCTTATGTTGTCGTGTGATTGTGCCCGAAAATTATAATAATGGATCCTATGACTTTAAGGTGGATTTCATTTTAATTTCTCGGTGTACCTAAGGTCATATGATTGTTGGCACAATTTTTTCTAAGTGTTAGTATTAATTACCCTAATTGATGTTCTTTGGGAGATGAGAAATTTCAAAAATATTTGGCACTTTTCGATAAGTGTCTTTCCCCCACGACTAAACTGAACACTCCGGGTTCAAGCAGGTTGAAATGGAATTAAAATCGGAGTACCAGCACGCGAGATATGAGTGAGAAAGCAAGGGTCACGTACTCGCAAGTCACAGAGAAAAATTTCAAAAATTCCTCCCGCGTAAATGGCAAAATGATACTAAGTGTTGCGGTAGGGGTTCCTATTTATAAGTAAATAGGACGCGATATCGCGTATGATACATCGCATACGTGATATCACGTGGGACGCGATATTGCGTATGCGATATCTCGTCCCAACTAAGGTGAGACACATGAAAAAGATCAAATTTTTAATGATTTTCTTGAAATTAATGGTGTAAATTGAGGACATTAGCAAGGATTAATATATTCAAGGGTAATTACATGGATTCGAGAGGCACTATGAATGATAAGGATGTGAATCTAGCAATTAAAAATTTGGCGGTTATGAAGAAAAGGGAATGTAATGGTACATTGGAACGTTAAAATTTTAAGGGATAATAATGGGGAAAGAAAAGTATTAAAAATTAAGCTGAGGGTAAGAAATTGTGTGTTTGAACTAGAAAATTAATGAAGATTACAACAAAATTACACAAGTGGGTCCTTCCCAAAGCAGGTTTCAACCTATTATGCCCTTGTGTAATCACACTTAAAGTGTTCGTGGGCACTAGAAGGGTTAAATGTAATCCGCACTAACTCCACAAAACACACACATGTAAATATCACCGGAATGAGATGCAAATTTTATGTTACACGAGACACAAGCTACAATTACACGAACAGTGAGATGAGACGAACTAAAGAAAGGGATCAGAGAGATTGGGACATGAGGTAACTGACCCAAGGCACAGTGAATCCTGCGTGTAAAGCATGATTAACGTGTCATTATCCCATCGTTTCAAGATCAGGACCAAGTCCTTCCTTCTAAACAGTGACATCGCATTGTTTCATCCCATGATGAGAAACTATGAGAGTACCATAACAACAAGGGGTATGATCACTTGGCGTTTAGTACAAGGGAGGAATGATTTTTGTTTTATGGCACTTCCTTTTTTTTCTTTCTTCTTCTTTTTCACTTTATTGAATCCAGAGAAGCTGCCAACCTTCAGGCAAGGGTGCATGTCTTTCCAGTGGGACCCCCTAGAACAACATTTGATTTTTGAGTGCCCTTTTAATTACTTTTACTCCCATTTTTCATTAGATCTACAAGGATCTTAGTACAATCATATTGCATGATAACTCCCACAAAGGTCACCAAGGACAATCCACAAGTCCCCTTGATGTCACACCCTATTCATTCCCTCTTGGTCCATCCTTCTTCATTCTGGGTACAATGAACATAAAATTAATTTTAAGTTTTAGAAATGTCAAGAATATCACTATACCCAAGAACATACCCTCTTATTTATAGAGTGGATGAGTGGATGTAGTGGGCTCACTATTTCAAATAATTGATCACTCATGACTTAATAACATAGAACACATCTCAACCAACGATATACATGAGTGTTTTATTTGTAGATGAGATTACTTACAAAAACAGAAAAAGACAAACACACAGACACACAAAAAGTTGAAAAATGAAAAACTGAAAAATAAAAAGTTGAAAAATTAAAGAAATTAAAAAATATTTATTAATCCTGCTTGTCATTGAAATGCAGGGTATCCCCCATAACTAAATGGTTGAGTATGGCAAGGATTAATAAATGGGAAATGAGGATCCTTGCATATTGGAAATATTGAAATCGGTCCATACTTATCCCCTTGGATTTCACACACTTCATAATAAGCATAGTGGGGCACTTCATACGATGTAGTTCCCGGATAATGAGTTGACCCACTATGATGTTGGTGACCGTTAGATGGTATGCAAGGATTAGGATAATACCTCCCATGGTTGTGTTCATTTGGCTGTATGGTTGTTGGAGTGTAAGTTGGTGGCCCTGATGAAGTTACATGAGGCGTTGGGTCGAAGGTAAGGGTGCACCACGTTGTTGGACTTTTGCTGGGTCGGAAGATGTAGTGGCCTCGGAATTATGTTGTCCCTTCCTACGGTCGTGTTTAAAGAAAGGACACCTTTGATGTTGGGGAGGCTTTTCATTGTTGTTAGTAGTAGCAGCACAAGTGTTGTTCGTGGGTTGCGGTGGTACAAACACCTTAGGAACAGTTGGTGGCATTGTGGAAGGAGGGAAAGGATGAGAATGTTGAAAGTTAGGAGGGATGTAAGGTGCACAAGGTGGTGGTTGTGTTGGAGGCATGGGTTGATAGGATTGTGGGGAATGGTATGGTGGTGAGATAGAGTATGGTGGTCCAAATGGAGAAATAGGATGTTGGACTTGATAAGCATTCGAGTTCGGAAAATGTGAAGGGTGCCTCTAGTCTAAGGGTGGTCTCCCCCACAACTGGAATTGTTGCCACTGTGGTCTAACATAGTATCTTTGTATGAACTCTAGATGTAACGTGTTTCGCCAATGCTCATGTAGATGTAACAATATTGGGCATTGGCCCTTAGGGTGATCATACAGGCATATGTTGCATTCATACGTATGATTGGCAGTTAAGCACTTATTTCCTTTATTCTTCTTTTTCGAATGTCTACTATTTTTTCCTGCTTCTTGGGTTGTCAAAACTCTATCTCCAATGGTGTTGATATATTCCCCACACTTTTGATTCATCCATTCCAACATCTTATTGATCTTTGCCTCGACTTCTTCTAATGATTTTTGTATTGGCAAAGATGATGTTTCCACCTTGAGATTTGTTGATTCCTCCTTGTTATGATCAGGGACCTTTGTTAAGTTGAAATTTTGGTCCTGTTGATGTTTTTCAACACTGTCCCAAGTAGCTAATTCTCCTTCTTCTTTTGCTACCTTCTTAACAAGCTCTTGGATTTGATGGGTTCTTAGGTTCTATAGCTGACCTCAGTCATACGTTCCTAAGGTCTCTCTTATTTCATTACGTAGCCCATCAATAATATGGTACATTAGCCTTTCCTCGGAAAACCCATGGCCTGGACAGTTGTTTAGCAGTGAATAATATCTTTCGAAGGCCATGTCCAAGGGTTCATGTTTTGCTTGTTTCCATCCTTGGATTTGTTTCCTCAAGGCTAACACTCTTACGTAGGTTTGATATTTTTCACTAAAGACTTGTACCATTGTTGACCAGCGTCGTATTGAATTTGGTTTTAACGATCTATACCATACTTTTTCTTGGTCAACGAGTGTCATAGGAAAGAGCTTGAGTTTTTGCCAACTGTTATCAATGTTATTCCATGTGCAGGCATCGTAGAAGACTAGTAAGTGTTATTGCGGATCTAAGTCGTAGCCTCCTGAAAATTTGGAAAAGTTATTTAAATCGAGCCTGGGTAGTCGGCTCTCTTTACGATGCCTACGTGAGATTCGAATAGCCTCTTGTATTTGCGTTAAGCTTGTAGTGGCCAGTGGGGGTTCATCATCATCTGGTAAGTTAGGCTTTTGTGCGTTGTGATAACGTTGTTTTTGTTCATGCTTATAAGAAACCCCCACTTCAAGTTGTATACTCCAATCTTCATCGTTATATAGTTCGTTGGTTTTCCAATGAACTTCCTCACTAAGTGTGGCGCTATTATCATCTTATAGGGGAGGCATTGTTGTGTGTGAATTTATGTGACTTTTTAGAATTTCTTCTTTTTAAGAGATATATCGTTAAGTTCTTTACAGCGACCTTGTATGATATAACTAATCTAGATAACTAGCACCATCCCCGACAACGGCGCCAATGATGAGTGGCGAGGTACCCCTACACTCAAGCATACGAAACGAGCATCGCATGCACGATCCAGTGGAACTCCGCAGACGGACTAGTTGTGGCACCTAGACAGTTATCCTGAGGTCGCAGTTCACTGTCTTCCCACCTGGACTAGTATTTATATTTTTCATGTATGGTTTAGTCCAGGATGAGGTGTATGATGTGTTCCTAATCTATGCTACTCCTAAAGGCAATGGAAAAGAATATTAACTAAGCTAAGCTAGGAGGAAAAGGTAAGGAAATCTAATCTAGCCTAAGTGCGACAAGCAACCGATTCCTTGAT
>MNCI01011625.1:432023-500212 GCA_015680685.1 Gnetum montanum
AATTAGAATGTAGTTAGTGAATAGTTAATGAAAGTTAGTCACTTAGTTCTCTTCACCTTCCCCTATTAGCATAAGACATTTAAAAGATAAAAGATATAAAAAATCATATACCTTAAGCTTACTTAACCATACAATGTGATAATACAAGTAAGTTTGGGAAGACAGCAATTGATTAACCTTAAGTGTTCCATTAAGGCATGTAAGCACTTAGTCCTTGGAGTTCGACCGGATCGCGCGTGAGACACTCATATTCGTATGGTTGAGTGTAGGGGTACCTTGCCACTCATCACATGTCTTTTTAGGTGAGGGAATTTTTGCAATGAGAAACATTTTGGTCTTGAAATGTCCCTTTCATTTTACCATTGTTATATATATTATTATTGAAATTGCATTTCATATATTTTTTCTTGCTTCTACTAATTTTTAAGCCTTTTGATTCTAGAGCATGTCTCCACTTTTCCATTTTAGAAGCAATATTTTCTTAAGCTATATCCACCAACATAATGAAATCTACAAATATCATACATTAAAGAATTTTTTCCTATATTTTTACTTCATCCATAACAATAGTAAAGAATTATGAGCTAAGTGTGGACCCTTGATGTAGGCTTATTATGATTGAAAAAAATGTGATTCCACAAGTTATTCTAATTCTAGTAGCTCCTTTATGCATGTCAAAATGCAAATATTCCTAGAAATAGGATGTTGAAACACAAAATAGTTTAACTATAAATACACCTATCAATGATAGGTGGCTCAAGCGGTGGGCTCATTGTCTTATTAAGTAAAATTTGTTAGTTTGTGCCACAATAAAGGCATCATTATATTCCTCTATAATTATGTTAATGTATCAAGTTTGTTATAAATCTTAGATGTACCTATAGTCAAATTACCTTAGGTTCCAATACCCCTCCAATATAAGTACATCACAAGAAATATACATAACATGATACATTAAAAGAATCATGGAGGAGTATAATGATGTCTTAAATGTCACTCAAATTAGCATCCTCTTACCTCCAAATCCTTGTTATATAGGAACATAACCACTTGAGCTACTTTACATTTGCTAAAGCCTAGGAATATAATTTTGATTTTGGTTTTAAAATATTTATTATAACTTTGATATCTAAATTTAAAAATTTTTATTTCCTATTTTAAATATCACATTCATTTTTTGGAGAGAGTTTTCTTATTACTTTATAAAATTGAAATTGAAATCTTTACTTATGTTCATTAAGACCCCTTGGATCTAGCAAACTAGTTTCAAGTTTATTTTTACAATTTCTTTTTTTAAAAAATTATAACTCAATGCTAGCTAGTGGAATCTAACCTATGACTTGGGGCTACTAAGCCAAGACTTTTACAACTAAGCTAGCACCTCATTATAGAACTTGAAGTGAAGACCCGTGAAGGCACTTTTGAACAAAGGAAAGGCCTAATCCTTTTTCTATCCTAGAGGGGATCTAAAGATTTTTTAGAATTGGTTTAGCTATACCCAGAATCACTAGGATTTTTATTTATACTCTCTCTCTCTCTCTCTCTCTCTCTCTCTCTCTCTCTCTAAGATCCACCACCCTCCCCTCCCCAAGAAAAAATGTTAGGCTTTGCAAGTGATAGGTGGCTTAAGTGGTTAATTCATTACTTTGTTAGGTAAGAGGTTGTTAGTTTGAATTACAATTTAGGCATTGTTACATTTTTATATAATTTTTTAAAATATATTACTTTGGCTATATGTCTTGTGGTATACCCATATGTCTTTGTGTTGTTTAGGGTATATCACCTTAACCTTTAAAAAATGTACTTTTTTGGTAATAATTACATAATGTAGAATGCAAACAACAAATAATCATTAACTTTCCAACCATGATCATGTGGTATTAAAGTAAGAAGGAGTAGAGTGCTTAGCTTATAAGAGTTTTACCCTTATCTCACTAGGCATTTATTCATTCCAATTCACTATTGTTCCCCATCCTAAGGGTCCATCCCAAGGTGGTTGTTCATTCCCTACCTTGTAGTGGCCCCTACTGATGGGCCAACCTAGATGGAATCCCCCACTTTAGGGATTGGGAAGGGCATTTAGGATGAAACTTACCTACCCAAGTAAGCTCGATTCTACCCTATTGCTCTACTATGGATCAATATAATCGATGGGATGGATGTTGCTTCTTTTCTCCACCCATTTCCATTCTATGGCTAATTGAGCAACATTTGTTATGTGTTGGTTGTAAGACTAAAACTCAAAGGAATTGATGGGGGTCAGATGAAACATGAAATATGGATTGCAACACTCAAGATCAATTGCAGAGCAGGCATTCATCCAGTGTAAGATAGCTTCAAGTCCCTTATTCTCTTCCAAATCCTATACATAGTTGGACATCCTATTGTTTTTGCTCCACACTTTGAAGCATAATACCTAAATCCTTGATTGAGGGCTAGCAAACAATCACATTATATCTTGGAGTATTTCAAGTGAGTTATGACCTTGATAAGTGGATTCTTTTTATCCATCCCTAATAAATCCAAAAATTTTGTGGCAACGATATCGTATCTATGATGTCATAGATATGTTATCGTATCTCAGCATATGTTATTATATAAATGATATTATGGGGTGTGTGCCAGCCTATATAAGTAGAACTTAGGTGTATGAATCTATAGTAGATTTGATAGCCTAGTAACAGAACTCTTTTAGTTTTTTTTTCTTGAATTTAGTACTTAGCAACCTGTGCCTATAGTGTGATGTTTTGTAATTGAATGGAATCTTTATTCGAGTGTGATGTACTTGGATGCATTGCATGGCCAGAAATAAACATCAAGATTACTCTACATCATTGAAACAACACTTAATTTTATTTTTATTTCTAATTAGTTTGCTATTTTACTATTTTCATAGTTAATGTTTATGATTACTAGCAATTTAATTTTAATGTCGTTAAGTGGAATGAGTATGATTGATCTCAAGCATGTAAGTGTAACTACTTGGTAATGTAGCAACACTATCACTTGGTATGCCCAGTAGTGTAGTACTTGGTAATCCTAGTAGAAGTTGCACGAAGTCCAAGATGTGACTAGAAGATTAGGACTGGCTGCTCATCGCATAGGCTAGTTTAGATTTGTTTTATTGTCACTTAGATTTAGAAACCCTTACTTTCACTTCATGTTTACTAAGAGCTTAATGGCCAATACAACATCAATATCATATACCTCGTCTTGAGGTAAACCATACACATTGATTTTATTAACTCATGTGGGAAGATAATGATCATGAATGCTAACTAATTACTGGTATAATCACATTGCCTTATTTATGGAGTTCAACCGAGATTGCATGTAAACAGTCATATCTCATATGGTTGGGTGTTGGGTACTCCCCCGTTCATCATTGGCACCATTACCAGGGATAAGTCAATGTTATACTAGGTAATTAATTCTCCAAAGTTTGTTATATTAAAACCTAACTCTAATCTTCAAAACCTTAATATAAATCACACTTAACATACTCTATTAGAAAATGATAACATGGCTTCACATAATGATCAATTATCACCTACCAAAGAAACAAGAATGAGTAGTGGTAGAACTGCTAATGAAGAAGACTAGGGAATGCTGATACAGACACATATTACTTATGCTCACATTGATCCATACCATCCAAACTTTACCTTCATATTCCATCAAGATAAACAAATGAGGTGGAGAGATATGTAAGGCAACATAGTCATGCCTCCCAAATATGCATCACTAAACATGCTACAAACTACTCTAATGGGAATGCACTTGGACTAGATTCAAGAAGGGTATCATGTGACTCAACACATGATCAAACCGTATGAACCTACAAGGGAGTAGATAAAGAGAGATGCTACTATGGAGGTCAAACATGTTCATACCAAAGGTGATGAGTGGCGAGGTACCCCTACACTCAACCATACGAATATGAGCGTTTCACGCACAATCTGGTCAAACTCCAAGGACTAAGTGCTTACACGCCTTAATGGAACACTCAAGGTTAATCAATCATTGTCTTCTCACACGTACTTGTATTGTGATGGTTGTATCATTAAGTAAGCTTGAGGTATATGATTTTTATAACTTTTATCCTTTTTAATGTCTTATGCTAATAGGGGAAGGTGAAGAGAACTAAGTGACTAACTTTCATTAACTATTCACTAACTAAGTTCTAATTATTCCTAACACCAGTATCTATTCCCACTTGCCACACACATCTTGAACCAATGCAACGCTGCTGGGATTACCAAATGCTAATCGTTACTGGGTTACCAAGCGCTACACACATGCTCGAAGCGATCGTACTAAGTGTAATTAATTAGGAGAGTCAAAGGTTGAGAGAGAGATTAATTAACTAGGAAAGCATCTAAACATTCAACAATAATTAATTACTATTTAGCTTAGTCTGTATGTTACAAGGTTTATCATAAATTTCGTCTTTATTGTCGTACACAAATGTGTGCTCAGGTACGAATTGCTCAAATAAAGATCTATTCGCTCTATGACTCCTACTGCAGGCACAAAGGAATTATTCTAACTCTGGAATGGTAAAACTGCAAGAGTTTAGCTAAGGGTCTAAGTCTAACTATCTTGAATAAGGGAAGCCGCCTCTTATTTATAGAAGATGAGGTAGGACGTGATATCGCATGGTGGATGTGATATCGTAGTTCATCAAAAGGGAAGCAAACCAACACATCTGGTTTCATAGAAGAGCTTGATGTTGATCAGTTCATTTTTGAAAAACTCTAGTAAAACCATGAGGAGCCATCAAAGATAGCTATCATCAAGCTAGAGGAACCTATCAAAGCCCAACTTTAGTTTACTTTGGTAGAGACACATAAGGGGGAGGCCACTGACTCAAGATACAAGAAAGACTCTAGGCCAAGGGATCTTGCTAAGTTCTACAAGGAAATTAACAAGAGTCATGAAAGGAGAATTAGTCAGCACCATTCTCCTGCTACCTCCTCTACTTCATCATGATCATTGGAGGACTATGACAGGAGACAATATAAGTATTGAGACATTGATAGGTAAAAGAGAAGAGCTCATCATGATCGATACTACAGGTATTCTAATTCAAAAGATGAGAAGTATGAAAGAAGAAGACATAGAGAGAGAAGAGAGGATCAAGAGAGGCACGAGCATAGAAGGGGTCATTACTACCATAGGCCCTATGAACCTGATCATGATGATGAACCCCTTATGGCAAATTGGAACATGATTAACATTTAGGAAGCAATCTACATACCAACAAGGCACGTGTGAGATACCTAAATCATACAACTAGATATGAATAACATGCCCATATTTGAAGGAGGTTACAACGCTGATCCTCAGCATCACCTTCAAGCATTCCACGATGCATGTGCTCTTCAAAACATAGAGAGTGATTGGCATAAATTAAAGCTATTTCCTAGAAAACTTATCAAGGAAGCAAAAAAGTGGGACAAGTTACTAGAACTTGAATTTATTAGACGTTGGAGTACCATGCTTGAAATTTTCAATGATAAATATCAAACATATTCACAAGTGTTGAACCTAAGAAAGCAAATCCAAAACTGAAAATAGGGGACTCATGAGACCCTTGATGCAACAATGGGTAAATGTTAGTCACTGTTACACAAATGCCCAGGCCATGGATTTTCATTAAAGGAATAGCTAAGGCACATCATAGATGGGCTGAGAAGTAAAACAAGAGAGACCCTTGGGGTTTATGCCCAAGGAAGACTATTAGAATTAACCACCCATCAAATTTAAAGACTCATCGATTAAGTGGCAAAAGAAGAAGGAGAACTTAGAAAAAGGGAATTAGCTAAAGAATACAATAGGGATCCATTAATCTGGAAAAGAGATGTGTGGGTGTGTGATACCCAAGAAGAAGAAACCTTGGATCAATTCATTAGGAAAGAGAGGCTACAAATTCAAAAATCTGTTGCTGAGGTAGCAACACAGGTAGTGGAAATGTGGGATTCAATAGATGAACAATGCATGACAACACTAAATATTGTGGAGGAGAAAGCAAAAGAAGCACTCAATAGAGGTAGAGATAAAAAGAAAAAGAAGGAATTTGGACAAAAGGGCAAAGTTACTTCAATGGCTAGGTATTCAAATACTAGCTCCATAGATGATGAAGGATACACCATGTGCCAATATGAACATCCTAAGGAATGTTGTCCAATCTTAGTATATTTGCAAGAAATTAGGACATATTCACTTAACCCATGATTTTTTTTCAAAAGTAAATGCCCAAACGATTACCTTATTCTCAAGGCAACTATAGATGACAACCTCAACTAACATACTATCCTAGTGGAGCCTTTCCACAGGCATAGGAGCACTATCATTAATAGTGGCAACAGTTGTAATCATGGACCATGCCACTGCCACACCAACAGTATCCATATCAACAACTTGATCCTTATGGATACTATGTCTAACATCTAGTCTCTCTTGATCATGCAGCTATTCAAACCTCATAGTACTATTCAATAGAATACCATAGATCAATACCAGTAGCTGGACCTTCTACTCAACACTTTAGTCTTATGTCACTAGTGCCACCTCTTGTTATGGAGGGGAACTTGCAATCACAACCTCAACCAAAAAGCACTACAAGGGTAATCAATACACATGAGAGGGAGGTTACTTATGAGTCTCAACCCAAGAAATAGCCATTCTTCAAAACAAGCCCAAAGAAGACTCAACGGATGGGGAACACACCTAACTTCACCCCACCCACATCGAGTCCTTCCTAATGCAATAAGCTTCCAACTTCAGTAGGTCCAAACATCACAATTGTCATACTTACACAAATAGTAACCCATTAGATCAAGGCAAGGGCTCTTACATAGAAAAGAATTGATCCAGGAAGTCCCTTGATTTATCTCCAAATAGCTAGACAAAAACCATGAAAAGATTTATTATATTTTTTTTGGAGTAAAATTTGATATCTCAAGATATGTACCAGGCCTAGAACCTTGCATCACTAAAGAAAATTAACATTTTTTTAGAGCTCGTAGACTAGTCAATCACAGTTCCACTTGGATAGGTGGATGATGTGATTACCAGCATTAGTGGCTAGTCCTATCTTGCTAATTTTCTAGTAATTCATGTAGAAAAAAATAAGGGAGAGTTCCCAATTATCATGGAAAGAGCTCGGCTTAGCACCATGAAAGCTAAGCTTGGAATTTGTGATTTATCCTTGGAATTTTCCAAGGAAGATGAAGTTGGAGTCATACATAGGCAAAGGGTTCCATGTATTACATACAATGATCATAGATGTAATTGCATGCAAAGAATGTGGACCATTAAACAAAAAGAAACCATGACATGAAATCAATGCATAGAAAAAAGTTGCATGAAAAATTGCCTATATGCAGCAACCACCCAACAAGAGGGCACCTAGTGGCTGATTACTAGTGAAGAAACCTAATTTGATAAGTGCATAGCACTAGAAGAATAGATTATT
Organism: Gnetum montanum; assembly: GCA_015680685.1. NCBI lineage: Eukaryota > Viridiplantae > Streptophyta > Gnetopsida > Gnetales > Gnetaceae > Gnetum > Gnetum montanum. Next base: position 439,504 of record MNCI01011625.1, read on the forward strand.
AGTACCTATGTGGAAAAAATAGATAAGCTAGAACAACTTAAAAAAGACACTCTTATCCTTAGAACAATCAAGAGGAAGAAATAGACTAGGGACACTTGGAAATCCTAGACACTGGAACTAGAATTGCTAGAATTGAAGGCCCTACTGACAACATTAGAATACACATTTTTGAATAATAAGAAGTTAGTAATTATCAATGCCAACCTAGACAAGGAATAAAAACTGAAACTATTGGAAGTGCTCAATAGATGGCCTACAACATTCACATGGTCTCATGATGAGATTATAGGAATTGATCCACAAGTTTGCCAAAATCATATCTACACTGAGTTTGCAATCAAACCAAAATGTCAACCCCAATGAAGACTTAATCCTAAACTAAAGGAGGCAGTCAAGCAAGAATTGGAAAAGTTGCTAAAGGCAGAATTCATTTATCCAATTGAAAATAGTAAATGAGTAAGCCCTTTGGTGATAGTTCCAAAGAAGAGAGGCAAATGGTGCATTTGCATCAACTTCTAGTTGTTTAATTCAGCCACATTTAAGGATCATTTTCCATTTACATTTGTTGATCAAGTCATTGACATAATTTTAGGACATGAGTACCATATTTTTTTGGATGGGTATAGTTAATACACTCAAATCTTCATTGCACTAGAGGACCAAGACAAAACCATGTTCACTAGTCCATGGGGAACATTTGCTTACAAACAAATGTCTTTCAATCTATGTAATGCACTAGGAACCTTCCAGAGATTAGTTTTAAGCATCTTCCAAAAGCATATAGGTAATGGTATTAAAATTTTCATGGACGATTTCTCCACATATAGGCTGGATTTCAAACAAGCCTTAGACCAGTTAGAGTAAGTACTTAAAAGATGTATTGAAATGAATATGAAGCTCAATTGACAAAAGAGTCATCTTATGATCCAAGAAAGCATAGTACTAGGGCACAAAATCTCCCAAAAGGGTATACAAGTAGATCCTAAAAAAACTTAGAGTCATCCAAAATATCACTCAAAGGCCGCAAATAGTAAAATATGTATGATCCTTTTTGGGCCATATAGGATACTATAGAAGATTTATTAAAAGCTTCTCAAAAATAGCCAAACCGCTGGTAGAACTCACAAAGAAGGATGCACCTTTTGGCTGACTGAGTCATGTGAAAAGGCATTTGAAACTTTGAAATAGAAGTTAGTTAACACATCAATCCTCCAAGCTTCAGATTGGTTAAGGTTTTTTCATATCATGACTGATGCCTTCAACTATGCACTTGGTGTAGTACTAACACAATTTGATGATCAAAAGAGACTGTACTACATACACTATGAGAGTAGGAGCATCACCAGAGCATAATTAAACTACAAAACAACTAAAAAGAAGCTGATGGTCATGATGTATGCACCTGAAAAATTTAGACATTATGTGCTCAGTTACGATATCTATGTTCACACAGACCATAGTGCTATCCAATTTTAATGAATAAGCCAATGGTTAGTCCCAGAGTACTAAATGGCTTGTAATTCATTTAAGAGTTTGACATCAGAATGATTAATAAAAAATAAATAGAAAATGTTGTAGCTGATCATTTATCAAGGTTGAAATGGGACACAGACAACTGAGCAGAACCCTTATCAGACCAATTTCCTGATGAGGACCTCTTCACTAGAATAGCTAAGGCTATAAATTTAATAGAATAGCCATGAGCTACAAAGTACCTGATGTATCTCACCAAACAAGAGCTTCCTATTGAATGGAACAAAAAAAACATGAACAATTCCTTCACAAAGCTAAACAATACATGGAAATAAATGGTAACTTGTACAAAATTTGTATAGATGAGCTTGTTAGATGGTGTGTACTTGATTATGACTAGCAAAGAGTGTTACAAGATGCCCATGAAGGTCCATGTGGTGGCCACTATGTAGGGCATAGAACAACACTTAAATTATTGATGGTAGTCTACTTCTAGCCTACTTTGTTTAGAGATGCACATACTTTTGCCTAATCATGTGAACGTTGCCAAAGAGATGGAGGAATTACAGCTAGACATGAAGAGCTATAACACTAGATATAGCCACTAGAACCTTTTGATATTTGGGGAATTGATTTTATGGGGTCCATTCAATTGATGTCAAATGCAAAAGCATACATTATTGTGACTGTGGATTATTGCATAAAGTGAGTGGAGGCAGTAGTAGTAAAAGATTGTACAGTAAAAACCACCACTAAGTTTTTCAAATAACATGTGGTGAATCGATTTGAAGTACCTAGAATGCTAATATCAAATAATGGGACCCACTTCATCAATGCTACCTTTAAGAAACTCATGCAACAAATTGGGGTCAACCATAAATTAACAACACCATATCATCCCCAAGTAAATGGTCAAGCTGAAGTTAATAACCATGAAATTACTAGAATACTTACTATGATAGTTAGTAGGTTTAGATGTGATTGGAGTACAAAATTAAACAATGCTCTATGGACCTATAGAACATCTTGGAAATTACCTATAGGGTACACCCCATATGAGTTAGTCTATGGAAAGTTACTGACAATTCCAAACCAAGCAAAGCTTCACACTTTAGCTACTACTAGTGAATTTGACCTTGATTTGAGTTTAGCATAAAAAGAACATCTAATAAATCTAAATCATTTAGATGAAAATAGACAAGTAGCACTTATGGATAGTGAAGTCCACAAGCACTATTCCAAACTTAGGCATGATTTGTGGATAAGAGATGTAACCATACAACCAAGCGATAGGGTCCTCTATTACAATCCTAGTCATTTACCCCAAAATGCTAAATTTTAGGCATTTTGGAAGGGACCTTACATAGTACATATCACTTATCCATCTAGTGCCTTACATATTCATCACCTATCTAGCCCACATAAGCTTATCCTTGTCAATATCCAACAAGACAAACCATATTATGAGTACTCAAAAGAATCTACCCAACATACTCATCGGTCTTCCACTTATTCCATCTTCCATTTCCCTAATCTTCATAATAGTCATGGAGATGTCCATTTAAAAATGTTGGTACCTTACTAATTTTTCTATTTTTTGTTGCTTAATTCTTATAATTTTTCACATTCTTTTACATTTTTTACATTCTTGTATACTTTCTCATTTCTTCAATCTTTCACATTCTTTAGTATTTTTCAATTCTTTAACATTTTTCATTCTTTATACTTTTTCATAGTTTTTACCATCTTTCCCATTTCTTTTATACTTTCTTTCAAACCCTTTGTAAATAATTTTTGATCATTAATAAAACACATTTAAATAAAGGAAAGATGTAGCCCAATAAGATGAAGATTTCTCTATGATATTAAATCATAAGAGACTAATTATTTGCATAGTGAGCCCACATCATCCATCCATCCATCTATCCATTCCAATAATAAGAGGTTCTTTCCATGGCCATAATGATATTCTTTCCATCATCAAACTAAGAATAAACTTGTGATCATTATGCCTGGAGAGAAAAGTGAGAAACCAAGTGGAATGAAAAGGGTGTGACATCAAGGGGACTTGTGGATTCTTTTTGGACTGTTATTGTAAGTTATATCATGTTACTAAAGTTGTATTATATCCTTGTAGATATAATGAAAAATGGAAGTAAGATTAAAGTAAGTGCTACCTAAAAAGGGTTGACACAAATAACAAATAAAAGGGCACAAAATAAGCTTTTTGGGGTCCCACTGGAAAGACATGTTACCCATGCTTGAAGGTAGGTGGCTTCTTAGAAATGTAAAAAAAATAAAGTGCTATGAATAAACTCCTCCCTTGGACAATACACCAAGTGACAATACTTCTTGTAACATTGATAGTGTTATGATTGTAATTCCAAGAGATAAAATGATGCAATGTCACTAGATGTGGTCTAGACTTGGTTTGAATCTTGGAAAGAAAGGCTAATGATTACCTTAACCACTAATAAAACATAAGAATTCATTATGCCTATGGTAAGACACCTCACGTCCTGATTTCTACAATCCCTTTTAAAACCATTTCATCTCATTGTTTGAATAATCATAACTTATGATTTTTTGTAACATAGAGTCATTTTTCAAGTTTGGTGGTACTAATATGTGTGTTTTGCTAAATAGGTATCTGTTACATTCAACTCCTTAAGTGCCTAATGACATTTTTAGGCATGGTTATACAAGGGCATTAAGGGCTAGAGCTTTCTTTGGGGAAGACCCACTTGTATAACTATTGTATCTTATACATGCCAAGTGATTCCACATCATCTTGAGCCTTCCAATTCCAATAAATAATAATAAATACTTCCCATATCATTCACACTATCTTTTCTGATAACAAAATAATGTTGTCTTTCTCATCCATTCCATCAATACCTAATATACTTTCATAGCCCAAGATTCCTTAATCATAAACTGTCAACACTTACTTTTTACAATTGAAGCATCATCTCCACATCAAGAATCTTTTAAAATGATGCATATCTTCCAACTATCCTATGGGACTCAATTTTTTTTTTTTTTTGAGAAAAACATTCAAACATTTTGATTTTTCTATGGTGACATCATATCTACGATATTGCAAGCACCTACGAGATCACATCTACGATGTCACATTTATGATGTCACACCCATAAATACTAAATATAGCATGGGGGAGTTAGAAATTTTTTTTCATTTTTGAATTTCATAAGAATGGAGTTGTTGCCGATTTTTCTTTGTAGCTAAAGAGTTTTCACACTCCAACTTCTAACGCCCATAACTTGCTTATTATTGCCCTGATTTGCATGATTTTTGAATCTATGTGATCCCAAAGTGATCACCTTAGTCATGGGGGAGGGGGGAGAGGGGTGGGGGTGTGGTGGTGGGTGGGGGGCAGGGGGTGTAGTGGGGCGTCTTCTAGTAAGGGAAATTTCAGTCAATTTTTTTCAAAATTGCTAACAACTAAAAGATATTATAGGGGTAAGTCTAAGGAAACGTATTCAAAATTTTTAAAGTAAATCACTCATGATAATGCCAAAATAACTTTAAGAAGACTTCTAATTGATCATACCACTCATCTAAGCACTAAGGGGGTTGTTATTGAAAAAATTTTGAACTCTACAATTAGAATGAACTAAGAACTTGATATAACTAAGGGTATGAGTAAGGTATTAAATTGCTACTCATTTATGAGAATATTCTAGTAATTCCAAATCCTTGATTGATTATAGATGGTCCCAAAAAAAGGAGCACAAAGAGAACTTCCACAATTGGTAAGCAAAAAACCACAAGGATGTGGAAGAGGACAAGAGAGTGAGCAAAATCTGCAAGCAAAACAAGGAGAGTAAGAAGCACAATCCTTTAGCATTTATCAACAAACTCCTAACATAGAGAAATCTACTTAAGTAAAAGCAAATGTTCCACCAGTGCTTGTGCAGGGGCAACAACTTACACTGTCGATTGAATGCCTTTAGGTTATTCAGGAAAAATCCATCCTGTCAATAGTAATTATGGAACTCAATTTGATTTGTTTTTGGAATTTTCTTCAAAACTTGTTAAGGCCCAACTTCAATCATCTCCTTTATGGCCTACACTAACAAAAAATGGAGAATGGTATCTAGGAGAAATACTCTAGTTTTAGCAAAATCAAGAAGTTGATGCTACATTAAAAATTCAAGGAATCTCAGTATGTTACTCAATTAAGGAGATAGTAGAGATATTGAATGTGCCTAATCAAGGAGCAAAGGTGGCATAGATATCAACTTGATCTGACATAGATGCCAGGAAGCTATGGTTACAATGGGCATATGGCAAGGAAGATAAAGAATATAGTGAATTGGCTACAAAAGAAAAGATATATTTCAAAATTGGCACTTATCACCTATTTCCTACCAAAAGATTTAATAGAATCTCTACATATGCGACTAGAGGAAGTGAAATATTAATGAGAAAATTCAATGCAAATATTGATCATCTCTACTTCATAGAAATCAAAAGGCAGTTCAAGGAGAAAAAGTTAAGGAAGTTAACACTTCCATTCCCTTACCTATCTAGAAGTTATGTAAATGAGTTGGCATCCTAGGGTGTACAAATGATGCATTAAGGAAGGCACAAATGCTTAAGCTAGTGCCTCCCAAAAAGGACCAATTAGAAGAACAACTAGGTACTGAGGAGACTACCCAAACCAAAGGATAGCAACAGTAGCAATCACAAGTTCCACCATCACCACTGTAAGATTACAAACCTTCAATGAGTCATCTACAACAAATTGCAAAAATTATCAATTGGGGAAGTAGAGAAGAGGCCAATCTATTCAAAGTTATTGATGTTGCAATTACACCAACCATTTCAACTAATCCTACTAATGGACAAATATCATTGTAGTTAGGAGAAGAGGCTTAGGGGTTACAAAACATTTTCGAAAACACTGCATCATTCCAAGTGGTATTTGAATATGGAGAAGGAGCCAAAATTGTGATCATACAACACCATGATGCAATGGGGGTTGTAGAAGTGATTATAAATCACATCAAAGAATCATTTAATGTACCTATTGTGCCACCAGCTAATACTTCTAGAACCAAAGATTCTCAAATGCTAGCTAGTACCTCTATGACTCATGCACAACATGAAAATGTGTTAGATAGACTATTGCATATAGGACAAGTTATGAAAAATCTATTTAATATTCCTAGTGATATCACTACAACATATTCTAAATTAATTTCCAACAAAGAAAAATTAATCATGGCTAAAACTAGGGTAGAACATGCTAGGAATGAGCTTCACAAATTACAAGGAGAGTTGGTAGCCTTGAGAGCATAGAGGAGTTCATAGCACTAGATTAGATAGCATAATTTAGAACTAAGCAGATCAATTTCCTTCTTAAGAAAAATAAAGACATAGCAGATGAGAATGAAAAGGCAGTATGAAAAGCTTTAGTAGCTAAAGCCTAATCATATGCCCATGCCAAAGCACTTACTTCCTTACAGGAAGAAAATAAACAACTTGCTGTAGATAACATGAAGTTGACCACAGTAGAAAGCAGAAAAAAACTCTAGATGAAAGCATCCATCAGTTAAGAGAGTAGTTGATGAGGGTCAACCAGGATATGAGTTTCCTCGCAAGAGAAAATAGAACCTCTATATGGAGGAGGTACGTGCCATTAGATAGAAATCAGCCATCGAAATCAACACATGGCAAAATGAGGCTAAGAAATATGAAAGGCTCAAAGAACACTTCGAAGACCAAGTGGGCATGTACAAAAAGATAAATGAGAAAGAGATCTAGATGACAAAGGTTAAAATTAGTTCTCTTGCAGCATAAAATCTTAATTGGTAACCCATCTTGGATAACATGATCCAGGCCTATCAAGTAGAAGTGAAAAATAAATACATGTAGATAAAAGACTTGAAAGAATACATGGTGTTAGTAAACCTTCGATATGCTAATTTGGCCATGTTAATAGTAGGTAGGCCCAAAAATAAGCTAGAATAGCAAGTAGCAGCCACTTATTCTTTATATGAGAAAGAGTTTGTGAATTGAAAAGATGCTCTACAAAAACTTGAAGTAGTAAAACTCAGAGCTAAAAGCAGTTAGGGTTGGATACCAGAGGAAAAAGGATGTAGCAGTGAATCTAGCTAGAAGATTAACAGACCATCATGAACTTAGAAAAAAAGCTAGAGCTTTTGAAGAAGAGAGACGATAGTTTACAGCATGGTACATTAAAGCAAATCAGATGTTTCTGCAACTATTATGTTCATGGAACGTGTTGAATCCATCCAACATTGGTACATCAACATGAATAGTCCATGATCCAAGAATGAAAGAAGAGAAATTGTAGGCACTCCTAAACAAATACCAATTTAAGAAGCCTGACGACAAGGGAAATAAACCTATGGAAGAGCCACCTCCACGTGGAACAACATAAGGCTACACTTAACTTTTGTCAACTTTTTTTTTTCATTTTTTGTCAAAATTATCCTATCATGTGTTCATTTTTGTAAACTCCATTGTGGCACTAGAGATTCATGTATGTAGAAGTTAGTGTCATGAAGATCTACCTCCCAATTTTGTAAGGAACTCCATCCTCATTTTATTTTAACTCAAGGATGAGTTTTCAGTCCATCATGGGGGTATGATAAATCCAAAAATTTTAAGGCAACAATATTGTAGTTATGATATTGTATCTACAATTTCATAGATACGTTATCGTATAAATGATATCGCAGGGTGTGTGTCAGCCTATATAAGCAGCACTTAGACACACAAATTTGTAGTAGATTTAATAGCCTAGTAATAGAACTCTGTTAGTTTATTTTCTTGAATTCAATACTTAGCAATGTGTGCTTGTAGTGTGATTTTTTGTAATTGAATGAAATCTTTATTTAAGTATGATGTACTTGAGCACATTGCATGACCAGAAATAAAGATCAAGATTACTCTACATCATTGCAACAACACTTAGTTTATTTTTGTTTCTAATTAGTTTGTTGTTTTATTGTTTTCATAGTTAATGTTTACAATTACTAGTAATTTACTTTTAATGTTATTAAGCAAAATGAGAACAACTAATCTCAAGCAAGTGTAACTACTTAGTAACCCAGTAGTACTATCACTTAGTATGCCCAAGAGTGTAGTACTTGGTAATCCCAGTAGTAGTTGCACATTGTCCAAGGTATGACCAAAAGATCAGGATTGGTTACTCATCACATAGACTAGTATAGGTTTGTTTTATTGTCACTTAGATTTAGGAACCCTTACTTTCACTTCATGTCTACTAGGACCTTAATGGCCAATACAACATCAATATCATATACCTCACATTGAGTTAAATCATATGCATTGATTTACTAACTCACATGGGAAGACAATGATTGCAAACACTAACTAATTACTTGTATAATCACATTGCCTTATCTGCAGAGTTCAACTAGGATTGCACATGAACACTCGTATCTCATATGGTTGGGTGTTTGGTACTCCATCACTCATCAACCCTCAACCTACTCACATTCCTCATGCAGATATTGTTATAAAATTTGGTTGAAGGTACACCTCAGCATATATAGTCCAATTAGAAATTTATAACTCAACATTGCCTACCAAAATCAAACCCATAACTTGAGCTTTCAAATCAAGAGTCTTTATCACTAAGCTAACACCTCCTTGTTAAAATAACAATATTTATCACTCATTGTAGTAAGATGGATTGAATTGTAAGATATGCAATTGAATTACACTTAGTGATAATAATGTATTCCAATATGACCCATGAACCTTAGTTCACATGGTTTAAGAAACTTTGATACGTGAGCTTTACAACCCTGTAACTCTTAAATGTAATATATGATACCTTGATTCATAGTAATCATAAGCTATAAGCTTAAGCCACACTAGTAGGACTATTTTGTTAATCATGCCATGGTTACTTCATGCATACAATTCTTAGAACTTATTAAAAAATAAAGGCAAACACATTGTATAGATCATTTGCTTACAATGTCAGCGTATGAATAGAATAGTAAAGGTTGAAGCTAATATTAGGTCAACACATTCAACTTTTTCATGGTATAAAGCAAGGTAAATATGATTTGGTTAGGGATTAACCTTTTAAAGGAAAATATTCAACTTCCAACCCTGATTTCACTAATTGCGTATTTGAACATACATGATCTAGGCTACGTTTATATATATCTAGTGTAATGAGATTATGTTTTAACTTAGAGCAAATATGCTTTGAATACCATATATGAAAAATTAAAATAAATGAAAACTTTACAATGTAGAAATGACAACATTGGATCGTAATGTTTATTATCTGTAACCAACGTTTTCACATTTCAAGTCAATGCAAAATTGGGAAGAAATGAAGCACTGCAATTATCTTCTATAGGATTAGGGTTCCTTCCTCTAGGTGGACGATCTTGATTTATAACAGCATTATAATTATCATCAGTGTATTTCCTCTTCTTTAGCCTATCTACAATAGGATCTTTATTTTGTATTCTTGATGGTTTAGTTGTATTTTGGGCTATATTTTAGGGGAACTTCATATTTTCTCTTTCTATGGTATATGTAATTTTTGTATTTTTAGGTGTTTGATATAAGAGGGAGAGAGAAATAAGCATAACGATAATTCATTTGCAAAAAATTACAAATTTTTTTCAATGATATTTACGAAAAAGGACAAAGGAAATGTGAGAGATGTCTTAGGGAACACTCTAAGGCACCCTTGGGTGGCACTTAAGTGTTAGAAAACCCATCCTAGCTTGGCAATACCAAGCTAGTAGTAGGACTCCCTCCTGTTGCACCCCTCTGTAAGTCCTCTTCATACTACCCTCACTTGAAGAACTACATGGCCTTGATTCTACGGTGGTCATAGATATGTAGGCAGCTAGGATTGGATAGTTTTGGTGCAGTGCCAAGCCAAACCTTATACCAAATCATGAGGAGTCTAGGGGTGAGGTGCATTCTCATTCCACTAATGACATCTACAGGGTTGCTTTTGTACTTGTATACATGATCCTCATTCGGAGTTTAGTCATTCTCCTTGAGGTGCATTCTCATTTATTAAGAATTTTTTGTATTGCTCACTCCCATCCATGGGTTGCTTACTTATGAAAGGCATATTTCCCAAGTTTTCCACCCCAGATCCATAGGATATTCGGGAATTTCTTGGGGTTCCAGAAAACATCAAGGCAACATTGTTATAAATGGTATTAGAGCATTTTTATAATCATGTTGCGATAAGTATGTGCCCTTTGGTTGGGTTACAAGATTTAGATTATTCTATTTATGGTTCTTTCATATAGATATTTGGGTGATATAGGATCATTACTTATGTGTTCTTTGAAGAGTTGGCTTATGGTAAGATTCTTACACTTTTCATTATGCGGTTGATGTTATGTTATGAGCAACTGATGTATGTTGTTCTTCTAAAGGATGTATACGATTGCCTTGTGGTATTTTCCTCCATTGGTTTACTTGTGGTTGGACTAGTTGTGATTTTATTTGATATGGAAAAGGAGAGTTCTATTGACAACTCATAAATTATTATTGCTCAAGGAGCTCTTACCTCTAGTCTCTAGTGATTCATTTGGGATGAATTGGACCTATTCTCTGCTTCATTCTTCACCTAGATGACATGTATTAGGATGGCACTAACTAAGTTATGTAGGATGTGATATCCTTGCACTCCCACTCACTCTAGATACAATAAGTATGGGAATTAGAAATTGGGATAGGTTGGTTCCTAGGTACCTCAAGATGGAGGGCCTTCGAACAAGTGCTCTCGATGAGCCTTATTCTAGGTAGACTAAGATCATTGCTAGTAGACTTTGTACAGTTGTGTTTCTAATTGTACGGTTGTCTAGTTATGTATGCGTGTCTTCCTTGGTTGTGTTTTCAAATTTTGCATGCATGTCGCTTTTGTCATGTCTATCGTTCATGGCATAAGGCTATGTACTTTACGTAGTGTGATGACTTTTTGTTGGGATTGTTGAGGATGCATTTTGAGGCTATTTGTGTCATCCCAAGGTCAAATGTTTGTGGTCCTTATTTTGAAAACCTCTTGTGCTTCAGGCATGATTACCCTTTTTGTGGACCTTTTGTGTGTTGTGCTCCCTCATTGAGTTAGTTGTGTGCCCTTAGTTTTGTAGCATCACTTCTTTGATTGGTGACATTTCTTTACACATTTTGATTTGGAGATGTTTTGGAGTAGGTCATCCTATTGTTGGTTCTTATTAAGACCTCACCTCTTTTGATGAGAGTCTTTCTTATGGATGTATCCTCTCTGATGTTGCTTTTCATAGTGAGAATTGGAGCCTTGTTAAGACCTATTATTGGCTAGACCTTGGTCTCCCTCATTTTCTTATTGAGATAACAAATCTCCATCGCCCATGCCTCTTATGAATTGTTGAGATTTTGATCTTGGTGGGAACCAATGCTAGTGGCTGGGAACATTTGTTGTATGCAGATCTTGGAATTTCAAGAGTATTTTAGTTCTCTCTCTGAGTGTGCCTCATGATATACTCTTTTGTGTGAGTGTATCTAATTGATCCATCAATGTTTTACATGATTGATCTCTATGTGTGTTGGTAAGGTCTTGCTCTTTATGATTTTGTGAGATTGATATTCTCTGTTATGTGATGATTCTTGATGGTTGTATATGAGGTTGATGTGATGATCATGTTCCTGCTAACTTCTTTATTTCTGAGTTATTTTCTTAGTCTTGTAGGCAGCACAAGTATAAAGATGCAACTAGTGGTGATCTCAATTGATTTTATGAGCACTATGTCTATGGGGAAGATGTGTGCTCTTGAGGCCTTCATGAATTGGTTACTTGATCTTGGAATCCCAACATTGGGTTGTGGATTTATCAATACCCTTACTATGACGAAGTAGTAGGTACATCATGATTTCTTTACCTCTTAGTGCTAAGTGAGCAGTAATAGAGGATGGTGGTCTATCCTAGACCTTGTGGATATTAGATTAGTAGATGGCATAGAATAGTATCCTTGGCCATACCAGATATTGACGGCCTAGGTGTGGCCAATGCCTTGAGGTCCCATAGTGGTAGGTGGTGGATACTCCGTTGGTGTGTTCCATCATTTGATCGTTGTGTTCATGTTCCAATTCATTTTCATTCGATGGTAGTCATGCAGTGGGTTTAGTGCAATGGTTCTTCATGTATGTGTAGAGACAATCGTGCAATGGGTGCAATGCGACAAATGTTCATGTACATGTAGAGACAAATAGATTTTTCTTAGAACAACATGGTGCAACTTTGGTGTGCTCCTAGTGGCCTAAACCTTTTAGCTTAGGATGGGCTTGGGTAGTTTGTCCTATAGCCTTCTCAGCCTAGGTAGCATTCCTAAATGCCATGTATTATGCCCACTATATGTATTCCTATCCTTAGGTGTGTGAGATTGTAATGTAATCTTGTGATGTACTCAATTTTGATAGTTTACGCATACAAAAGTGCTAGATGTTATTTCCCTATGTGAGTTAGTTGTCTCCTTGTTGTAGGCCTATGCTACACCTTGTGACAAGGCCAAGCTTGATGTATGATGTTTTCTTTGTGCTCATCCTTGAAGAACCTCCTCTTTATGTTGTTGTAAGTAGCCTTTGTGCCCTGATATGTAATTTTTTTGAAAGCCCCATGGAAAATTCTATTTGTTGATAAATGGTGTTGTAATGAGGAAGCCAGGGCATGTTCTTGCCCAAGGTGCTTTCAAACTGATGCTTTGTGTTCTTGGTGATATTCGAATGCCATGATGATGTGTCCTTCGGTGAACATTCTTGAGATAGGATAAGCTTTGGGAACTCTTTCTCTTAGGTTTCTTGATTTCCAAAAATCTTAGTCATGGATGATTTATGATGGAATGTAGCCTAAAATTCAAACAAATTGGTTCAATGATCTTGTTCTTGATAGCAGGTGGTTCGTGATGGCCATGTGAATTGCAATGGCAAACTAAAATTTCAAATCAAAGGTGATGTTGTTATGTCTAGTTGCGAGGTAGAGTTGAGTTCTAGGTATTAGCATCTAGACTCCCTCTTCCATGGTTGGATGTGGTCTTTGGAGCAATTTTTGCAAGCATTGGGATGGTGGTCGATCCTTGGATAAATAACATTACAGTTACACTAATTGTGACTTCTCTTGGTGGCCCTATAGGGTGGACCTGTATGTGCACGAAAACACTTGAACCTATGCTCCCATGATTGGGGGCTTTTGGTGCTTTTGTGAATGATGGTGTGCTCTTGTGACTGGTTGCTTTTGCTACTTTTAAGGGCTATGATGTGCTTTCATGACTTGGAACTTATGGTGCCTTACGGGTTATGGTGGATTACCCCATCTCCCTCATGTACTCTGATGTATCACACCATCTCTCTCTAATGTATTGTCCCATTTCTCTAGTGTATTGTTAAATTATGATAGTATCCTAACTTCTCTGGTGGGATAGCATGACCAAGCACTCTATTGCATGGTGATTCTCTAGTCCTATGAGGAACCATTCTTCATTCCGATGGATACCCTCTTCAATTCCTAAAATAATAATACAAGTTATATCAAGACAATTGTTCCCTAGATGGGATCTAGAAGCAATTGATGTTTAGAACTTGTTCTAAGAAGTGGTCCCATGTTCCTGAACTCTTGGGGCATGTTTTCAAAGATAGGATGTTTTTACCATGGTGAAATTCATGAAATCTCCCTTATGAGGCCATGTTGTTGGTGTATCTTGAATGTCTATATTTCTTCTTTGGTAGGCAAGGTATGATCTTATGTACTCTCTCTTAGCTTTTGGGGCTTCAGAGGGACTTCCTTGTTGGGGTTATTTGGTAGACCTTTCTTATTGTAAACGCTTCGAGGATGAGTCGTGAATTATCTTGAGTTGGTAGTTGATGTTAGTGAAGCCCATTCTTTGTAAAATTGCCTTGAGGACCTAGTCCTCCTATGGGAAAAATGTTCTTTTTGACTCTTTCATTTGTTATTCAGGCCTAATCGTAATAGGCAGTGTGTGGCCTTATGCACCACAATTGTTGTAAATGGGATGGACTAGGATGTATGAAATGAAAACCCAGATATCCCATAATGAAACAAAAATCCCTCTTGGGAAAATTTTGAGGGATGAACTCTTTTGCTTCTCAAGTTGTTCTTAAGGTGGAATCGAATGTGGGTAAGATCTGTGAATCCATGTCTTCCCTCAGCTAGTAGCAACTTGATGATATGGTTGTGTTGGCTTTGTGGACTATCTGGGCATGTATTATGGGTAAGGTGCAGTTGGGTTGTTGTGCTTGCCTATGGAAGAAACCTCTCAAAGAGGATCTTTCTTTTGGGATCAAAAATCCAATAAAAACTATTAATCGTGAGTGGCAGTTGTTCTTGGCATGGCAAGAAAATTCAGATTCTAGGAACCTAGATGTTCCTTAGAGAATTCATGATTGTGGTTGTCCTCAGGGGTGATTCTACATGCTTCCTTGGACTAAGTATTTAGAAAATAGTGCCTGTGCCATATCTTAGAGTGGGAAGGATAGCTCGTAAGATGCAAGTGTGTTGGGTCCTTTCCCATGAACAAGACATTATGATTGCAATGGATGATGTGGTATCTATTGGCATGAGTTGTGTGTATGAAGGATTATCTTGGGGTTGGCTACCCAACATATCCTCAACTTGTTCCGACACTTGAGCAGGCATTCTCGATGTTGGATAATCCCAAAGGATGTTGATGATAGATTTGGTTTGTTAGCTATGATAGCCTCTTAGAGAAGTTTTCCAAACAAATTTTGGATCTTCTATTTTACTATGGAAATGGAATAGTGTTGGGTGATGAAATGTGGATTATGATGCTGGTGCATCTACAAGTGGCAAGGTTAGGTTAAAAAAATCTACCTCTGTACATTGTTGTGAAGGGAGATCATGCTTAACTCCTTTCCTACCAACCTAAACAAATGTGATGTGGGAAAACAAAAGAAAATATGTGAATGATATAGAGGTGGTGATTTAGTGCTTAGATGGTTGCACTAGTGAGACCCCATGGGTCTTGATGTAAGAAGTAGAAATGAAATTTTGGCAAGCTTGAGTTTCTTGTAGAGACATGACTATTTTGAAGTATGTTCTCCTTCTTGATTTTGGTTTCCCAAGTCCATCACCATGGGTAGTGGCCCTAGTGAGCCCTTAAAATTGATGGAAAAAAATCAAGGAAATCAATGGGTGTTGAGATGCCATTCAGAAGGGAACTCAGTTGGACTTGTGGAAGAAGAGCTTGTCCTCTTGCATAGGTATGGGCCTATGCAAGAAGATAATTCTCTAGACCTAATAAGGGATAGATCTAGGGGATGCCTTATAGATGTTGGCCCTTTAGGTTGGACTTCTCCTTCTTGTCACAGAGTAGGAAACGTTTTTTGGGTTCCTCCAAGTGCCCTTTTCATTTCATGTGAGGCCTTGGATGGAAAGATGTATCAAGTGTTGGGGTTGGGACCCTCCTTCAAGCCTAGCATTAGTTGAGTTGATGGATCCTCTGGAGTTGACAAAGTTCCAAACCCATACTCAAAGTGTACTCTCGAAGTCATCCTAGGCTCCACTTCGAGGACATTACTTCTTTTGTGTGAGGGACGATTGTGAGAGATGTCTTAGGATAACAATTCTTCTAGATCATCACCATGGTTTGGGGACCATGAAACACTCTAAGGTGTCCTTGGGTGGCACTGAAGTGTTAGAAAACCCATCCCAACTTGGCAATACCAAGTTGGTAGCAAGACTCCCTCCTATTGCATCCCTTTATAAGACCTCTTCATACTAGCCTCACTAGGAGAACTACATGGCCTTGATTCTGTGATGGTCGCAGAATATGTAGGTAGCTAGGACTAGATAGTTTTGGTGTGATGCCAAGCTAAACCTTGTACCATATCATTAGGGGTTTGTGGATGAGGCATCCCCTAGTAGATGCATTGTTCCGCTTCCACCGATGATGTCTACAAGGTTGCTTGTCTACTTTTATGCATGATCCTTGTTTGGAGTTTAGTTTTTCTCCTTGAGGTACATTCTCATTTATTAAGAAGCTATTGTGCTACTTTCTCCCATCCATGGGTTGCTTGCTTATGAGAGGCGTATTCCCTAGGTTTTCCACCCCATATCCATAGGATCTCCATGAATCCCTTGGGGTGTTAGACAACGTTCGGGCAATGTTGTTACAGGAAAACTAAGAAATTAGGATGTGAGGTGTCTTACCATAGGCATAATGAATTCTTGTGTGTGATGTATGGTTAAAGTGATCATAAGCCTTTTTGTTCAAGATCCAAACCAAGTCCATACCACTTACTGGTGACATTGCATTGTATCATCTCAAAACTAGCAACCATAAGACTACCACTACTGCAAGAAGCATTATCACTTGGCAATGTAGCTTAAGAAAGTAGTTTATTAATAGCACACTTTATTTTTTGATATTTCTAAGAAGCTATCTACCTTTAGGCATGGGTAACATGTCTTTCCAATGGGACCCCCAGAAATTTTATTTTGTGCATATGTCGACTGTACTAGAGGACTACCTTCAGGCATGGATAACATGTCTTTCTAGTGACATGGTAAGGCAACACTTATTGTATTCATACTTGCACTTTTTATTAGAAATTAAGTAAATAATACAACCTAATAGTAGGATAAACTTATAGTAGTAGTCTTAGTGAATCAACAAATTCCCTTGATGTCACACATTTTTCATTTCCACTTGGTTCTTCACTTTTATATCCAGGCATAATGATCACAAGTTTATTTTAGTTTTATTATGAAAAAAATATTATTATGAATATGGTAAGAACCTATTATTATTGCAAATGCGTGGATGGATGATGTGGTCTCACTATATATAGAATCAATCTTCTAATGATTTGATAATATAGGGCAATTTTCACATTATTAGGACTACATCTTGTTTTATTCCTTGCACTTTATTAGAAAAATTAACAAAAATATGTACAAGAAAAATGAGGAAAGATAATAGAAAAATGATAAGAATAGAAAAATGGAGAAAGAATTTAAAAGATATTAAAGAATATAAAATGATTAAGAAATGAGAAAAGTATAAAAGAATAGAAAAGATATCAAAGAATGTGAAAAGGTAGTAAGAAAAGAAAAAAGAAAAATTTCAATGCCTACATGTCATACTAAACACCCCTATGACTATCATTAGAAATAGTTAACCAAAAGATGGAACAGGTTGAGGATAGTTTGGTAAACAAGGTAGAATCCATAGAGGAGTCGGGATGTTCATAGAATGATTTGACTTATGGAATATTGACTAGGATAAGCTTGTGTGGGCTAGTTGGATGATAGATCTACATGACACCCCATTGGTATGTTGCATGGACAATATAGGATCCTTCCCATAAGGTTTGGAGCTTACCCTTTTTTAGCACATGACTAGGATTGTAGTAGATGACTTTATTGCTTGATTATATTGACACTTGTCATATTATTGCATCATGCCTAGATTTGGAGTATTTATTGTATACCTCATTACTCATTAGAGCTACAAGTATATTTTATTCTAGAAGGTTAAGGTTCATAAGGCGTTCTTTCAAAGCTAATTTTAGATCTAGGTCAAGTTTACTAGTAGTAGCTAGTGTTTGTAGCTCCACTTGGATTGGGAGTGTAGGAAGTTTTCCATAAACTAGTTCATAAAGTGAGTATCCTATTAGAAGTTTCCATCTAGATCTATATGCCCATAGAGCATCATTCATCTTAGTGCTCCAATCCTTTCTAAATCAACTAATTGTTTTACTTAATATTCTTGTGATTTCTCGGTTAGTCACTTCTTCTTGACCATTCGCTTGGGAATGGTATGGTATGGTTATTTTTTGATTCACCCCAAGTGTTTTTATTAGCTTGTTGAATGTAGCTCCTATAAAATGTGTTCTATTATTAGCTATAAGCATGTGTGGTACTCCAAATCTATTTAGCAAGTATTGTTGAAAGAATTTAGCAGTTGTTTTGGCTATGCAATCTTTGACTACAGTTGCTTCTACCCACTTTGTACAATAATCAACTATCACTATAATATATGATTCCCTATTAGGCATCAGTGTGATGGGCCCCATAAAATCAATTTCCTAGATATCAAATGGCTCTAATGGCTAGATCCATTGTTGATAACCTTCATTCCTGGCCATTAGTCCTTCATCACATTGACATCTTTCATAAGATTGAGTGAATATATGTGCATCCCTAAATATGGTAGACCAAAAATAGCCTACCATCATCAGCTTCAGTGTTGTTCTATGTCCTGCATAGTGACCACCACATGGTCCCTCATACATAGCTTGCAAGATTATTTGTTGGTTTTCTTTTCTAACACACCATCTGACTAGTACATTATCACATATATTGTAAGGATTTCCATTAATTTTTATATATTATTTAACTCTGTGGAGGAACTATTCCTTTTGTTTCTTATTCCACTCAACAAGAAGCTCTTGTGTAGTGAGGTAAGTCATGTAGTCAGTAATCCATGACTTATCTATTGAGTTCATAGCCATTGTTCTCTTTATAAAAAAATTTTGATTAGGAAATTGCTTTGATAATGGTTCATCTTATTCTTGCAATTCCCATCTTAGTCTTGATAAATGATTTGCTGCAACATTTTTAGTTTCTTTCTTATCTATCATTATGATGTCAAACTCCTCTAGTATCATGAGTCATCGTATCACCCTTGGACTAATCATTGGTTTATTCATCAAAAACCTAATGGCACTATGATGTTTGAATTTTCAAGCACATACACCATGATCATAAGCTCCTTTTCTATAGTGATGTAGTTGAGTTTTGCTCCAGTGATGCTTCGACTGGCACAGTGTATGTAATATGGTCTTTTCTTATTATTGAGCTGAGTAGGCTCAAAGGATTGGTGTTTCAATTAGCTTTTTCTTTAATGTCTTAAATTCCTTCCCACACTATTTTGTCCATTGGAATAATGCATCTTTCTTTGTTATTTCTACTAGCAGCTTTGTTATGTTTGAAAAATTTTCAATGAATCTTCTATAATATCTTATGTGGCCAAGGAACAATTAGACATTGTTAATAGTTTGTGACCTCTAGGTGATATTTTGAATTACTCTTATTTTATCCAAATCTACCTCCATTCCTTTTTCAGATACTTTATGTCCCAAAGCAATACCATCTTGGAGCATTAGATAGATCTTTTGCCAATTGAGCTTTAAATTAGTTTCAAAACATCTTTTTAAAAATTTCTCTAGTTAGTCTAATGCTTGTTTGAAGTCTAGCCCATAAATGGAAAATTCATCCATGAATACCTCTACTCCATTAACAATATGCTTTTGGAAGATGCTTAGTACTAGTCTTTGGAAAGTAGCGAGAGCATTACACAAGCCACAAGGCTTCTGGTTGTAGGAAAATGTTCCCTATGGATTGGTGAATGTGGTCTTCTCTTGATCTTCTAGTGCAATGTGGATCTAATTATACTCATTTTACCCAACAAGGAAATTATAGTACTGGTGTCCTACAATGGTGTTGAGGACTTGGTCAACAAATAGTAGAGGAAAGTGGTCCTTGAATGTTACTAAATTCAACAACTAAAAGTTAATGTAGATCCTTTACTTTCCACCTTTCTTTGGGATAATGACCAAGGGATTGATCCATTTACTATCTACTATTAAATAGATAAATCCTACTTTTAATAATTTCTCTAATTCTTGTTTAACTACTTTTATTTTAGGATTCAATCTTCTTTGAGGATGATGATGAAGTTTGATAGTTGGATCTATGTAAATTTGGTGTTGGTATATACGTGGATCTATTTCTATTATTTCATCCTGGGACCATGCAAATGCTATTGGCCATTGTTTCACCACTTCCAATAATCTTCTCTTCTGCTCTTTGTCAAGATTAATATTTATAATTATTTTTTTCTTGTTATTTAGAAAGACATATTCTAGTATATCCAATAGGGCTTTTAGTTCCAAGGATTCTAGTTCATACTTCTCTAGAATTTCTAGCTATCTCCATTTGATGTCTTCTTTAGGATGTGATTATACATAGGGGTGTTTCTTTCTTAACTATTCTAACTCATTAGTATCTTCAACATAGGTCCTTATTATTTGATTAGATGATTCCATGTACATTTTGGACTCTCCTTATTTTTAGGTAATTAGTCACTGGGTGCCTTCTTGTTTGATGGATGCCACATAGAGACATTGTTGCATACACATATCTTCTATACATTGATTACATGTTATATTGATTTCTTGTTTTATAGACCAAATTTTTTGCACATAATTACACATACTATCGATGTATACAATACATGGAACTTGGCATCTCTATATGATTCTAGCTTCATCTTCCTTGAAGATTTCCAAGGACAACTCTCTAATTCCTAACTTCCCCCATAGTGCTAAGCCATGCTCTCCCCATAATTATAGGAAATTTACTTTTATTTTTTCCCACATGTATCAATAAGAAGTTAGTAAAATAAGACTAGTAACCTATGGTAGTAATGACATCATCAACCTATCCAAATGGAATAATGATTGACTGGTCTGTAAGCTTTAATCGAATGTTGCTCTTCTTTAGTGGAGGAAGATTCAAGGCTTTGTACATACCTTGTGAAATCAGGTTTACTCCTAACTCAGAGTCTAGTAGAGCTTTACAAGGCTTCTGACCTACTATTTGGAGATATACTAAGGGACTTCTAGGATTTGTTCTCTTCTTGGAAGTGCTCCTGCCTTGATTCAGTGGGTGATAGTTTGAGGGAGTATAACAGTGATTAAATATGGGTCTATAAAATGTGGAAGCTTGAAATTCCCTTGAGGAGTATGTATGGATGGGGTTAATGTAGGTGAAGTCTCCATCCTTTGAACCTTTTCTAGACTTGTTCTAAAAAATGGATGTTTCCTAGATCTAGGTTCATTTATTATCACATCCTCTTGTGTATTTACTACCTTGGCAGAATTCTTTTACCGCAGTTGTGTTGGTAGTTGTCCTTGCATAACTAATGGTGGTACTAGTGGTAAAGAGTTAGGAGGTTAGATTAATGAACCAATTTTTTGTTGTTGTGTGTAAGGATTTAAATCCATTCTTGGAGTAGTGGGCCTACAATACTTGGTGGATAGTAGTGAGAGGAAGTATGGACTGAAGCATTTCCTAGAGAGATTGGACATTAAACATAATATCCATAATGATTTGGTTACCTATATGGATACTGTGTTGTGGTGGTGGCATTCCCCATGCTTGTGATTGTTGCCACTACTACTGGTATTACTTTTGTGGCTAAGGATAGGCTCCACTTGGATAGTATGTTGGTTGGAATGGCTGTTTGAGATTACCATATGGGTAAGGTAATTCTTTTGGCATCTACTTCTTGATAAATCTTGAGTTAAGTTCATATGCACCAAACTCTTGCAAGTGGACCATGACAAGACGACATCCCTTAGGATGTTCATATTAGCACACTTTACATCCTTCTTTATCTTTTAAATTGAAGTTTGTAAATTTCTCAACTGCAATAACTTTTCCTTTATGTTTGTAATTCTCTCATCTATTATCTCTTTTTTTCTTCTTTTATTTATTCTTGTTTAGTACTTTTTCAGTCTTTTCCTCTACTATCTTGCATGTAGTAGCAAAATATTCATCCATTGAGTTCCACATTTTCTCTACCATTGTTGTAATATCATTGAGTAATTTCTGAATGAGTAGAGTCTTCTTTTGAATGAAATCCTCTAAATTTTTGTCTTCTTGTCTATTGCACATTCTAACATCTCTTTTCCTTATTGCAAGATTTTGGTTGTATTTCTCAATTGATTCCCTTTTCTTCAATTCTCCTTCTTCTTTGGCCACCTAGTTTATCAATCTTTGAATTTGGTGGTCTATCATTTTTTATAATCTTCCTTGAGCATATACCCTAAGGATTTCTCTAGTCTTGTTCCTTAACCGATCAATAATATGCCTTAGTTGCTTCCTTTGCAAAAATCCATGGCTTAGGCATCTATGCAGTAATGAATAATATTTGCCCATTTTCGCATCAAGGGATTCATGTGTCCCTTGCTTTCATCCTTGGATTTGTTTTCTTAAATTATATATTCTCAAATAGGTTCGATACTTATCATTAAAGAGTTCTAGCATGATACTTCATCTTCGAATGGTTTTTGGTTCTAAGGATCGATACTAGCTTTCTACTTCCTTGATGACTATTCTAGAAAATAACTTTAACTTCTACCAATCATTTTCAATGTTCTAAAGGGTGCAACCATTAGGGAATACTTAGAATTTGTGTTTTGGATATGCATTGTATCCACCTTCAAATTTAGGAATGTTGTTCATGTCGAGTTTCTTGACGTGACTATCCCTTACATGCCTAGTAGGGATGTACACTACTTCTCTAATGTTAATCATACTGCGATTGACCAGTAGGAGTTCTTCATGATTGTTGGGTTTGTAAGCTCAATTTTAGTTTTTATTCCTTTGATGTTCATAGTTTCATTCCCTTTCTTCATGCTTGATTTTGTCTCTTTGTTGTTCATAATTGATGAGTGGCAAGGTATCCCTACATCCAACCATACGAATCACAAGCATTCACGCACGATCCAATTGAATTCTTTGAATGGGATTAGTTGTGCATATAAATCATTATGCCTTGCTTGTAGTTTGTTGTCTTCCCTCTTGGACTAGTGGTAGCTTTGTCACGTATGGTTTACTCCAAAGTGAGGCATATGATGATTGATGTTGTTCGACCCTAAACTACTCCTAATGATAATAAAAAAATTAATTGTTTAATCTAATTAAGAAGGGAAGGTAAAGTCTAAACTAGCCTACGTGGATGATTATCCATTCCTAACCATCCGTACATGCCTTGGACTTTATGTAATTACTACTAGGATTACCAAGTATACGTCATTGGGTGCACCAGACAATACACTACTAGGTTACTAAGTAATTACACTTAAGCACTTGCGATTAGTCGTACTCATTCCACCTAATGATAGAAATAATAAAGAGAAATAAATTGAAACATTAATTAAGGGAAACAGTGAACATTTAAGTAATTAAAAGAAATAATAAATCTAAGTGGATGCTGCAATGATGAAAGTAATCTCAATCTTTATTAACAATCATGTAACGCATCCAAGTACATCACACTTGAATAAGGATGATGTACAATCACTTAACATCATGCTCGGGGCATGCACTAAGAACTAATAGAACATGAAATAAAAAATCTATGAATCTATTCTACCTCTCTATGCTATCTACTATCCCCCAATGGTGCACCCAAGTGTGGTATTTATAGGCTTGCATGGAAGGGGCAATATCTGATGTCTGACATTAGAGGTTGTGCCCAAATATTGGATACCTAACATTGTAGCCCTGATATTGGATACCTAACATTGTAGCCCTGATATTGGATACATGATATCGTAGCCCTACAAAACATGACTCAGCATACCCTCACAATTGAATGAAAACTCATCCTTGAGTTAAACAAAATGCGGAAAAAGTTCTTTACAAAAAAATTAGGAAGGTATGGGATTATTGACTGACTTAAATAAACACACAAATTGACTTTTTCATGATACAGTGATGTTTTACAAAAAATATGTACACAACATGATAAGACACAAAATTAGGGAAGCTCATGTAGTTTCTGGAGGTAGTGGCTCTTCCATCGGTCGCTTCCCTTTGTTGCCAGGCTTCTAAAATTTGTAGTGGTTCAAGAGCACCTATAGCTTTTCCTCCTCCATTTTTGGATCATGTACTATCCAGGCTAATGAGCCAATGTGTGCTAGAACTAGTACATCCCATGAGCACGGTAGCTGCAGAAACATTTTATTTGCTTTCATGTACTAAGCTACAAACGGTCGTTGTTCCTTCTTGAAGGCCTTGGCCTTCTCTTTCAATTCATGATGATTCATCGATCTCTTGGCCAAGTATGAGGCTACATCTCTTTTTCCATGGTAGTGGGCCTTAATCACCTCCAATTCTGAGTTTGCCATGTGGAGTTTTTATTGAGCATTTTTCCTGTCTCCAAACTCTTTTTCATATAATGCATAGGTGGCCACTACTTACTACTCTAATTCATTTCTAGGTCGACCTACTATTAACATGTCAAGGTTGGCATATTGAAGGTTAGCCAATGTCATGTATTCTTTTAAATCTTTGATTTTCAGATCTTTGTTCTTTACTTTTTCTTGATGGATCAAGGCATAGCTATCCAAGATTGGCTACCAGTCAAGATTCTACACTGACATGGAATTGATGAAAGCATTTGCTATATAGATTTATTTTTCATTGATTTGTTTATACATGTCAATTTGGTCTTAGAAGTGCTCCTTCAACTTCTCATGTTTCTTGGCCTCATTTTGGCACACGCTTATTTCAATTGTAGATTTTTGATGAATTGCATGGAACTCCTCCATTAAGAGTTTTGATTTTCTTTGGCCAATATATTGATGTCTTGGTTTACCCTCAGAAATTTTTCTCTCAACTAGTGAACACTTTCTTCCAAAATGTTCTTCTATTTCTTAATAGTAGTTAACCTGGCATTATCAGCAACAAGTTGCTTGTTCTCTTCTTGTGTGGTGATTAATGCCTTCTTATGGGCATATGCTTGAGCTTCAGTAGCTGAGGTATTCTACCTTCTCCTTCTCTTGCTCAGTAGCTTTGTTTTGCTCAATTAATTAGTTCAACTACTCTATTTGGGATTGGTCCAGCTAGTTAGGTGCAACAAATTGGGTAGGATCCCATCTTTCAGCTCTCAAGGTGACCAACTCTTGTTGTAGTCGATGTACTTTTGTTTCTGCATGCTCCGCCCTAGTCTCTACCATGACCAACTTTTCTTTTGTGGTGATGAGGTCTAATTACACTGTAGTGACATCACTGGAGATGTTAAAAGGGTTGTCATTCCTTATCTAGTTTGCAGTAATCTATTAAGTACATCCTCATGGGCCATAGGAGTCATTAATGTCCCAACAATCATTTATGCATCTCTAATCCTAGTCAAATCCACTAAGGATACAACAGACACATTAAAAGATTCTTTGATGTGATATATTATTACCTTTGCTATGCTTGTTGCATTCTAATGTTGCATGACCATGATTTTGGCACCTTCTCTTGTTTTGAGCATCACCGAAAAAGATGTGACATTACTAGAGATTTGTTGAGACCATTGGACCTCTCCTCTTGATTGTAAGGAAAATTTTCCTCTTGATGGGTCAACAAAAATGTTGGACTACATGGCATCATTGATAACTATGAAGAGGTTTGATTCATCCCTACTTTCCCAACTAAGAGTTTCAACTATTCTTTACAAATGGCTCATTGTAGGCTAGTAATCTTGTGGTGGTGATAGTAAAACTTGTGGCTCATGTCGTTGCTCGGGCTCTTACTCTTTTTCTTTTTCTGGTTATAGATCCTTTGCTATTTCTTGTTCTTCATCAAGGTCTTTCCTTGGTGCTACAAGTTTAAGAAACTTAGCAAAAGAAGCATTTTGAGCCCTCTTAGGAATGTCATTGGTATATCCCAGGATTCCAGTGCACTTGCACAATTTCTTGATCAGGCAAGGAAACAGAAGTATTGGCTTCTTTGCCTTCTTTTCTTTGAACCGCTGTTGGATTTCCATGAAGTCCATTTGGAAAAGATTGGCATTGTATTTTTCCATTATTATGGCACTACCCTTAGCCATGTAGGTTGAGATTCTATTGAGCCCTTTAGTTGGAAATAAGTGGTATGTGCCTATCTTAAAATAGGTCCTCTCTTTTAAAGTCAACTCATTGTATGTCTTATTGTCTTTGTTGTATGCTTGCTTCAGCCACAACTTTCTAGTTTCTAGATCAGACCTTGTGGACAAATCCACCAACTTGGCCCCCACATTTGGTAGATTCAAAGCCTTTGCAATTGCTTTTCCTAACAAAGATACAGTGACTCCGCTGATGTTAACTATGGTGCCTTCTTCCTTGTTATGCCAAAATTGGTATGTCTCACCGAAGTACCATTCTCCACTTTCTAAAAGGATGTGCCATAATGGTGACACCTGGAGTTGAGTTCGAATTACCTTAGGGGAAAATTCCATAAATGGGTCGAAGTTCATTTCCACGATGATTGTGATCAACATGGATTTCTTCTAGATGGCTTCCTGGCATTCTTGGAATAATGTGAGACATTGTCCTTGCACTAGAGCTTGTGGTTTTTCAGCCTCCCCTTGGACTAACTACCCTATAGTAGGAGCCTCTTGATGAATGCTAATTGAACCTCTTATTTCTCATGTTTAGCTAGTGAGCCTTATTCTCCTGGTCAACCTCTACCATCTCTCAGGCATTTGGTTACACCTTGCGAAGGTTCTTTTATGCTCCTCTTTTTGGAGTCATCTACAATCATCTAAGGATTTGGTGTTACTAAGGTGTTTTCATTTATTGTGGACACATTTATACCTTACTCATGACCTTAGTTTGATTAAGTTTTTAGCTCATATGATTGTAGAGTTAGAAATATTTTCAAGAAAATGCCCAAAAAGTGTTAATCTTCTTTCATGACCCTTCACAATTGGTTTATTTTTCCTTATGTATGGCTGATAACGACAATTATTATCCCTTAGGCAAGAGAATTAAAGGTTCTAGCATCCATACGATTGATTATTCATTAAAACACTTAAGGTTTTTTAACCTTCTTACCATTATAATACCTTCTAGGTGATAACAAATTTTGAAAAAGCAACACAAGTTTTCCACACAAGCATCCTCCCCTAACTAAACTAAACACTCTAGGTTCAAATAGATTCAAAAACCACAAAAATCAAAGTGATATGGAGAAAAATACCGTAAGTGGAAGTTGACTGCGTAGAGCTCTTAGTCATGAGAGAAAAACTCAAAAACTCCCCCAGCTACAAATGATGATAATGAATTTTGGAGAACACCATGAGGGTCCTATATATAGTTTTGATGGACCCAATATCGAGTACCCAATATCAAGTATCCAACGTCATGTTCGACCTGATATCGAGTAGTCAATATCAGGGTGCTTGACTTTTCATCTTATGAGGGTAGTTAGCATGGAAAATAAATCTCTAGGGGATAGATGGAAGGGTTTCAAGTCAAATCCAAATTTCTAGGGATAAGTGAGAATTAACATTTATGCATCAGAAGTGTTAGAAGACAAGATCATAGGCATTAAAAGCTTTGCAAGATGCAAGAAAGGGATAATAGATCCATGGTGTAGAATGGATCAGTTATATGATAAGGGAAAGTTTTGAATTTAACATTTTTTATTTGAAAGGTATAAGATGATGCAATTATGTCAAATAAGTACATGTCACAATAGTTATACAAGTGGGTCCTCCCCAATGTAGGCTTTAGCTCGTAATGCAGTTGTATAACCACACCTAAAAATGTCTATAGGCACCAAAGCGGTTGAATGCAATGCATACCTATGAAACAAAACACACATGTTAAAACCACCAATTTTAGAAAATAACTCTATGTTACACAAAACCACAAGTTAAAATCATATAAATAGTGAGATGAAATGGATTTTAGAAGGGATTGCAAAAATTAGGGCATGAGGTGCCTTGAAATAGGCATAATGAATCCTTTTGTGTTATTAATGGTTAAGTAATCATTAGCCCTTATTTCCAAGATTCAAACCAAGTTCATACCATGTTCCAGTGATATCGCATTGTTTCATCACTTCATTCGACAACCATAAGACTACCACAATTGCAAGGAGTAGCATCGCTTGGCATTTTTGTCCAAGGAAGGAGTGTGTTCCTAGCACTTTTTTTTTTCTTCTTCTTCTTTGATGAATTCTGAAAAGCTACGAACCTTCAGGCATGGGTAACATGTCTTTCCAGTGGGACCCTCAGAGATTTATTTAGTGTCTTTTTATTTTACTCTTACTTCCATTTTTCATTAGATCTACATGAATATAATTACAACCTTATCAATGGAACATACAGAAGTAGTCAAAGAAAATCCACAAATCCCCTTGATGTCACACCCTTCACATTTCCCCTTGGTTCTTCACTTTTCTATCTAGGCATAATGATTATGAATTTATTGTTGGTTTGATGATGGAAAAGAATACCATTATGATCAGGGTAAGAACCTCTTATTAATGGAATGGATGGATGAATGATGTGGCCTCACTATCTAAATAATCTGTCCCTTATGACTTGACAACATAAAGAAAACCTTAACTCAATGTGCTACATGAGTGTTTTATTCACAAGTGAGATTAGTCATAAAGGGAATGAAACTAAAATGTGAAAAAGTTGAAAAATTTATATCAAGAAATAAGAAAAGGATAAAAATTATAAAATAAAAAGATGGAAAACACCTCTTAATTTTGAATGTTAGAATGGGGTGTCTCCCCCATGGCTAAGTGTTTGGCCATGACAAGAATTAATAAGTGGATAGGCAGGCTTCATGCATGTGTTAAATAGTATTAACTTTTCATTGTTGAGCTACTGGGTGTCTCTTGGTTTAGTGGTGGCTATGTAGATAAGTTGTTGTTCACACACTCGGTTGTTAAATGTACGGTGGATCAAAGTATGAGTTGTGTCAATGTTGTAGACGTATATCCCATGACTACACCCTTGATCATGGTTAGGCATGCATGGATTTTTTTCTCTCCATAATCCTAGATTCATTGCTTCTGGTAGGTCTTGGAGTAATGATAGATGGTGGCCCTTACATAGGATTAGACACTGGTTGTGAAAAGGAAGGCATTACACTGGATTGACATTATGCTAGTTTAGATGATGTAGTAGGTCCATGAGTGTTGCACTTATGCATGGGAGCCATCCTAAAGAAAGGATGTTTCTGAAATTGTGGTGGGGACCTAGTAGCATTATCATGCCTATGCACATTTGTAGCACAAGTGACATTCTTTTGTTGATGTTGTGGTGTTGAACCTTCCTATGTAGTTGATGATGACATGTGATAAGGTGGAGTATGAGAATATCAATGGTAGGATGAAGGGTAAGAGGTGTAAGATGGTGATCCTTCAGGAGATGTCATGGGTTGATGATACTCAGGAGAGTGATAGTAGCAATTGGAAGTAGAACTAGTTGGGGAAACAGGTTGTTGAACATAATATCTGTATGGGTTTTGCTGGTAGTAAAGGTAGGGCTAGTTTGGTGATGGCCTTCCCCACAACTATGGTTTTTCCACTGCAATTGATGGCAATGTTGACATTGGTAAGAAGTCCCTTTAGGATAGTATGATTAGTTGTAGGACTATCTATAATTACCTTGTAGAAAAGGTAAGTTTCTAGGCATGTGCTTTTGTACGAACTTGGGGTTTAATGCAAAATCCCAATACTCATGTAGATGCAACATGACTGGAAAATAACCCTTCGAATGGTCATATATGAAGATGTCACATCTATCATCTTCATCTATGGTTGAGTCTATAGCCTTGCTTTCTTTAGCCATTTTCCCTATTTGTTGATAAGTGTTCCTAGTTGTTTCTTGGTTCTTCTTCCTCCATTTATTATGATCGCTTAATTTGTTTTGTGTTACTTTCTCCTCTACAATTTCTATGAAAGTTGTAACTTTCTCATTTATCCACTTTGACATCCTATCAAACTTTGCTTCAAGTTCATCAATAAACTTCTATATCGACAAAGTTTGTTGCAAAATCACCTTGTCAAGAGCTACCTCTTTCTCCTTACCATAAATGTGGACCTTTTTCTTTTGAAGAGTTGGGTCCCAGTGATATTTCTCAACATTCTCCCATTTGCATAGCTCTCCTTCTTCTTTTGCCACACACTCAATTAGCTCTCGGATTTGATGGGTTCGTAGCTCATATAATTGACCTAAAGCATCCCAAGGGTCTCCCTTGTTTCATTACGAGGCCCATCTATGATGTGGAAAAGTTGCTTTTTCTCAAAGAAACCATGGCCTAGGCACCTATTCAGTAGAGAATAATATCTATCTAAGGTCATGTTCAAGGGTTCACATTGTTCTTGTCTCCATCCTTGGATCTATCTTCTCAGGTTGGACACCCTTACATAGGCTTGGCATTTCTCGTTGAAGAGTTCCAGCAATGTGAACCACCGTCAAATTGAATTTGGTTTCAATGATCTATACCAAACTTCGGCTCTATCAATTAGTATCTTGGAAAAGAGCTTAAGCTTTTTCCACCAACTTTCAATGTTGTAGAAGGCACAGGCATCTTGGAAGGCTTGTACATGATGCTGTGGATCCGAATCATAGCCTCCTACATATTTAGGGATATTATTTATATTAAGCTTGGGTAGGCGACTTTCCTTGTGATGCCTGTGATGTATCTTAACAGCCTCTATGATCTGCATCAGGCTCTTAGTGGCCAACAAGGATTCATCATCATCAGACTTGTTGTGATGAAAATTTCTATTTCTCTTTGTTTGATTGTGACAATTTTGTCTATGTTCATTTTGATGTCTTTGATTTTTCCCATGGTTTCGATTTCTTTTCTTTCTTTCTTTTTTTGATGCCAATGATGAGAGTGGTATCTATACCTACATTCATCTTCATCAAAACTAAACGTTGAAGAGGAAGAGAAAGATGAGGAACTGGGAGGATTTCCATGGCTTCTATGGTGTTCCCCAAGGTCCCTTGATTTATCTTTCCCAAGTTATGAGGTTCTAGGCCTTGAGGCTTCCCCTAGTCCAAGACTTACTTTGTTGCCTCTAGGGTTGTCTGCCTTAGGTAAATGTAGTCCTTGAGTGTTGTCAAGGTGGTCATGAACATATGAAACTCCTACATGAAGTTGTTCACTCCAATTTTCTTCGTCATATATCTCGTTAGTTCTCTAATGAAAGCCTTTGCTATACAATGCATTATCGTCTCCTTGTGAAAGAGACATTGTTTTGGTTAATGATGTGTGTGACTTAATATATTAATATTTTCTGAGATAGATTGTTAATACCTTTACAGCAACCGTGTATAATATAACTAATCTAGATAACTAGCACCAATGATGAGCGGTGAGGTACCCTTACGTCCAACCATATGAATCACAAGCATTCACGCATGATCTAGTTGAATTCCATGGATGGGACTAGTTGTGCATCTAAATCATTATGCCTTGATTGTAGTTCGTTGTTTTTCCACTTGGACTAGTGGTAGCTTTGTCACGTATGGTTTAGTCCAAAGTGAGGCATATGATGATTGATGTTGTTCAACCCTAAGCTACTCTTAATGATAATAAAGAACTTAATTGTTTAATCTAATTAACAATGGAAGGTAAAGTCTAAACTAGCCCATGTGCAATGAGCATCCATTCCTAATCGTCCATACATGCCTTGGACTTCACGTAATTACCACTAGGATTACCAAGTGTATGTCACTAAGCATACCCAACAATATACTATTGGGTTACCAAGTAATTACATTTAAGCGCTCGTGATTAGTTGTACTCATTCTGCTTAATGATAGGAGTAATAAAGAACAATAAATGGAAACATTAACTAAGGAAAACAGTAAACATTTAAACAATTAAAAGAAATAATAAATCTAAGTGGATGCTACAATGATGAAAGTAATCTCAGTCTTTATTGCTAGTCATGTAACATGTCCAAGTATGTCACACTCGAATAAGGATGTCGTACAATCACTTAACATCACACTATAAGCATGCACTGGGAACTAACAAAACTTGAAATCAAAAATCTATGAATCTATTCTATCTCTCTATGCTATTTGCTATCCCCCAACCATGCACCCAAGTGTGGTATTTATAAGCTTGCATGGAAGGGTTGATATTGGATGTCTGACATTGGAGGTTGTGCCTAATATCGGATACTCGACATCGCAACCCTGATATTGGATACTCAATATCGTGGCCCTACAAAACATGACTCATCAATAATCATGTTCTTCTTCAAAAGGATACCTTCTCAATTATTAAATTTGACATATAAGTATGACATTATTACTTAAATGAGCTAGTGAAACAATCGTTGATAAATTAGATGTTAACTAATAAATTACAATATGGAAAGATTATTAATCCTTCAATTTGATGATGATGAGCAGTTGGGTATCCCAACACTCTACCATACAAGTCACAAGTGCACATGAGTGACCATATCATAATCTATGGATGGCCAATGTAAGTATGCTAGAAGTTGATAATCAATTCATGATTGTTATCTTCCCACTTCAAGTTAGTAAACTACAAGTGTATGATTTAACTCTAAGTGAGGAATATGATATCTTAATGTTGTTGACTCATATTACTCTTAAGTGCAAACATAATGAAAGTGAGAATAAAATCCAAGTCTAAGTAATAACAGAAATGCAAGTCCATTTTGTCCTATGGCAATGAGCAGTTGTTCTTGGCTTACAGGATACGTCTTGGGCTCATGTAACTATTACTGGATTATCCAATGTTATGCTACTAGGCGAACTAAGCAATAACACTATTGGGATGACCAAATGATTACACTTATACACTCGAAACTAGTCATACTCATTCCACCTTACTAATGAACATGAAAAAAGTAAAGTGCTTGAGAAATGTAAAGGACTAAACTAATGTAAGCATATTAAAGAAATAAAAAATTAAACTAAGTTAAGAAATTAGCTAAGTAAAACAAAAAAACTAAGTGGATACTACAATGGTGGTAAACAATCTTGATCTTTATTTCCATTCATGAATTATGCCCAAGTACAATCCACTTGTATAAAGATTCTATTCAACTATTCAACACCACGCTATGGGCATTCACTCTATTGCTAAGTGTAAACTATGAAAACAAACTGGAAGAGTTTTGCTAAGGGTGGAATGAAAGTTATTCATTGGTGCGACCAAGTGTTGGTGTTTATAAGGGTGAACAAGACCCACTACATTACATCAATGATGACATATGTAGGGTTGCGATGTGGTAGATACAATATCGTGGCTCACCAAAAATAGGTTTTATCATATGGTTACCCTTGTCTATCATACCATGTTTTGAAGACATAATAGTTTTTTAGAGTTTTATATAAGAATTTTGTAAAAATCGCCTTTTATGCTCATCCAACCAAGTAGGTCTTGAGCCAATTAAACCCAAGTCTTGTAACTTCTAAAAATAAGCACCTTAACATCACTCTAAATGAGGTGCCTATATTATGTACAAACTATTTTGTCTAATAATTTCTTTGAGTGTAATTACACCAAGGATCAACTTTGAAGGGTACATCATTTTTTATTGAAAAGCAAATTTTGGTTTGCACTTTAGTGTGTAGTTAAAAATTTTCAATTTCCCCTTTACATAAAAGAACGATGTTTTCAATTTTATCATTTAAACATATTTTAAAAATTCTCATGCCCAAAACACTTTTTATCCACAAACTTTTTTTAAAATGAGCAATGGACACTAAGAATACAACTCTGAGCTTAGCTCCCAATCTACTTAGGGCCTAAAATTTCCTAAATGTCCAACCATATGATTAGGTGCACAATGGAAAAGCTATGGCTTTCATTTATGGTTTATTTGGTTAGTTTTGGTTATGGTTTCTTTTGATGCCTTTGTCAAGTTGTTTTGTTTATGTTTGTCAACAAGCATTTTGTTTTCATTGCTTTATGTTTACCCTATCACAAGCACTTTTATTTAGCATACCTGGTTTCTCCTTCTAGTTTAATCCTTTTGTGATCTCTTTTTGTCTAGATTTTTCTTCCCATTTATTAATATAATCACCCTAAATTTTCTGTTAAAAACACTAAAATGACTCTAGTATTTATTCAAAAATGTTGTCCATCCATTATAAAATTACTATTCATGTTGCTCAAGTTCAATCGGTAGCTTGGGGTTTAGGTCAAGAAAATCAAAGAAGACATTACCTAGGAAAAAAAACCGCATAAAAATGAAATAAAAAATTGCAAATATATCAACATTTAGCTCTTTATAGAGGCAAAAGAAAACTTTAGTGGACTCCATATTGGGACAAGGCTAAGATGATGATATTATTGATGATAGGTCACTCATAGTTCAGATTTACCTCTAATTTAGAGCAACAAGAGGTGGCTCAAGTGGTTAGCTCATTATCTAACAAGAATTTGGAACAATCACACTTGTTATGAATCATGTTCATTGAGTTATGATTATATTCTTTTAAAATCTCCTTTTTGAAGCATATCTTTTGCTTGGTCCACTCTCTCCACTATAATTTCATAAACACCTAGTATACAAATATTAGCCTTTCAATTAAACAAAAAATAAAAATCAGATATGCTTCATAGTTGATAAGCAATTAATTTTTAAAGTTTCATTTTAAATTAAGTAACAATTTTAACTACCACTTTTAAAGGGTACGAATCATTAAATCCAAGCCTAAATTAAATGAGAGAAAAATTCATATGAATGAAGCAAGGTTTAATGACCTATATTACTTTAGGTCACCAAGGAAAGATGGCCTAGTAGCTCAGTTGGTTAGTAACAAACATTTTGCATGTTGGTTAGTAACAAACATCATGCATGCAACTTTAGGCACCTTTATCGTTTACCTAAGTTCTACCAACATATGGTGTTGGGTATTGCAATTCCAATACATATAAATACATATAATTCTAAAAATGAGGTATTAACCGAAGACTGGATTTGGAGGGGATGTCAAAACCTGAAATAATTTCACTATAGGTTTCATTCTATTTAGAGGGGATTGTCAAAACCCAAAATAATTTGACTATAGGTTTAATTCGTGTGGGCAATGATCTAATTTGCAAAAGAAAAAAAATCCAAGATTCATTACTCTTAGTCACCCTGATTGATAAAAAAGCCAAATTTATTTTTTTTATCTAAAAAAAAGAATTTGTATACCAAACCAAATTTCAAGTCACATAACACACTAGATCTATAAAATAGATCCAATAGCAATGCTTTTTAACATTTCAAAATTGCAAATAAAAGGTGAATATGTAACAGGATATTGCTCCACTTTTCATTACAGTACTACAAAGCTCTTGCATGACAATTATCTCAACATTACAGTAGAGACACAATACAAAGATAAAAGGAAACAGAAGACAGTTGATTGTGTACTTTGGAAACAAAATAAAAAAAAAACGAAACAATATCAAGATTACACGCCAATCAAAACAGTTGACAGAAAGTCTCAGATAATTCAAAGAATATATTACTTTTCCAGGTAAATCCCACGATTCAGAATAGAATCATTATCAAAACAGCTAGTATTACATAGAAAGACAATGACTCGGGAAAAACTACCATTTATCCTCCCTCAGGTTACACGAGCTCAAAAACAAATTGTCCATAAAAAGAAAAAAAAATATCCATCATCCTTCCATGAATTTGCAAGTTAAATGGGTCAAAAATATCAGCCGCCAAAAAGAAAAATGGAAAACTGCAGGAGCAATTGCAACATGCGAGAACCAACATAAGATATTTGGGGAAATAGAAAACTCCATCCCCTAAATGTTTTATTTCATTCCGAAGTCATGACGAAGTTATGACAAAAGTCCTTGACTTACTTCTCTGCACCAGCAGGGGGTGTGACACCGCCAGTTGTTGGCCTGTTCAATGGCAGGAAAAAAAAACACAAGCCCACATTATTTTAAATTTTAAAAGGTTACATAAAACTAACACAAGAATGCAAATAACATAGGAATGGCGCCTTCGGCATAGGAAAGGTGGCATCCCATGACACTAAATCAGGAAACTCCATTGAAAATGTTATAAGGTCATTGAGATTTCCAGGTACAGGTACTTACAGCCCAACAAACACCTTGAAGGCGTCATAGATACCCCATTGTGCTCCGGTTAGAGTTCCAATCATCACAATTCTCAAGGGAAGCCCTCGGGTGAAGAGTCCAACAATTCCCATTTTCTTAACAGCCTGTACAGAACAAATACATAAGCAGCAATATAAACAGAGATAAAAGCTGCATTAAAAACTAAAGAGGCATGTGCATAGCTGTTACATACATCACCAACAGTTGCACCCTTTGCATTGTTTAGGAAAGACACAAGGTTATCTGCCGGGTGAGAGACAATTGCACAGAACACTCCTGCAATGTATCCTCCAGCAAAACTAATTCCTAATTGTAGTGTCTTGGGACACTGGTCCTTCGGAGTTGGAATGGCATGTTTGTAGATCAACTCCACAATAGTTTCAAATGAGGCAAACTTCATCATAGTGTCTGCAGAACAAAAAGAAATATCAACATAAATTAGTTTGATCCATATGGTTCTTACAAGCAGACATGCACAGTATAGTTCATATCAACAATATACAAAGCCCTACGGAAAAGGCATCAATAGTCAGCAAAAATCATGCAAAAATAAAAACAACAAAAAATTTCTGCTTACATGGAATTTGTCGTCCCCAGAGCGGCACAATGCCTTTGTACAGCCTGTAGTTATTGAAACGTTAAAGAATATTCAGTGACCATTTTCTTTGAAAGGAATTTATTTAACTGAACGATAGAGAGGGATCACAATAAAGAGTGGAAGAAAGCTTACCCAAGGGCTCCTTCGGATTTTACAAACTTTGGAAATCCATCAGACATTCCTCTAGCAAAGCCAGGTTGCGTTTGCACACGAACTTTAACTGCTTCAAATGGGCAAAGTGCAATATCAGCTATGAATTCTGCAGATGCAGATCCAGCCAAGTAAACCAAGGTCTTGTACTTTGCAGCATATTCAGGTCCAGCGATGTCCGAATACAACTTCTTGAAGTATTCATAAAATCCAAATTTGCAGGCTCCTTGGGCACTGTATCCCAGAAGAGTTGGCACCCAACCCTTAAATAAGGATCTCACTCCCTGTTCCTTGAGGAGAACGCCAAAGCCAGTAGTGATGCTCTTGTACTTTACAGGGTCAATCTAAAAAAAGAAAACAAACAAACAAGAAGCAAAAAATTAAAAAGAAAAAATTCATCACATTAATTGGCAATAGTTCATGGAATCGTTACCATTTCAGTGTCTGAGGACGTGATAAAAAAACGTTTCCTTTTGAGTTTCACTATTTTGTTTCACCTACAAACGCTTTCCATTTATACATAACAATATGCAAACACGATTTTATTCTGGGCAGTGAAGAAACTAAAAAATAAAATGTGATTCTTTCAACCAAATGGTATTATAGCAGTGAATTAACACTCAAAGACACACAACCAAATTTGTGTTAACTCTAGGAAAATACTCTCAAATATAACATACAAATTGCAAGCTGAAGTGCCAAATTAGGTGTGAACTACGTCACATAGATTTTTCCAAGATTAAAAACATTATATTAACTACAAAACCAAGAATGCAATCTCAATACTGGATCCAAGAATTCCAAACGTACCTGAAGTTCCCTGAATAATGACAAATTCAAACAAATTCTCTACTGTAAAGGGTGCAAATAAAAAAACGAATCAAGAAAACTAACATGACATATTATTAACCTTATTTCTGTAAGCAAACAAATCTACATGGACATCATACAACAAATATCTTCACAATAAAAACTCTTAGAACGCCGTGAAGAGAGACTGCTAAAATAGACCGCAACACACTCAGCCCAAACCTAAGTAGCAAGGAATTATATTCAGTTTTTTTGAAGAGAACATTTTTATGGAATGTAATTATAGATAACAATATCTTAAACAAAGTCAACATGTCAAAGTCGAAGATCTGTAAGCATATCACCTAACCGCATATAAGAAATATTTGTCATCTTATCACCGCATCAAAAGTAAAAATTTAAAAGAGATATTTTTATCAAGATACCAGCTTCTCAGGCACCAACAAACGGTAAAAACAGAAAACGCCAATAATGCACATGTACACGCCCAATAATTTTCTTAGAATACATTTTTTTAAGAACGGATCCCAACAAACAAACAGTTAAAAAATAAGATACATACTAAATGTCTTAACTTAACGCGCAACCATCAAGCTCTGAGAATTCTCTTTAAAATTTCTAATAAACATCACTATTCCCCACCCAAATCTAATTCTCATGACATACACTCTTCAGCTAGACACAATCTTCTCCAAGCGCATCCAAACAGAGGACTTCATCAAAAGTCCCTACGCCTTTCAAACAACACTTAATCCACGCAAATCTAAATTTCATGACCTAAAATCCTCCACAAAACATCAATCTTCTCCAAACGAGTCAAAAGTCCTCGAAAACATCATCCTCGTAAGAACCTACAACGTCTAAAACACGTAAATCTAAGTTCCATGGCCTGAACTCGTATCCTAGACAAAGATTTCATCTCAACGCTTGAAAATCTGTACATCGGACAAGCTAAAATCGGAAAAAGAGACATCAAAACAAAGAAAGCTTTTTTTCCTTTCTTTTTAGAAATCTGACCTGCATATTGCACTTGACGAGATCGAGAGGAGTGACGCCGGTGTGCGTGAGACCGCAGCTGAGAATTCCACCCATGGTGCACGCGGCGTAGAACGAAGGCGAATACATCTCGATCTTCCCGGGCTCGCTCGGCGCTGCAACGATGAATCGATCCACCGATTTGGCCGCCGTCGGCTTCAGCAATCCTCCGCCATTGGCGAACACCGGATTCCTGAAGCTCCGCAGATTACCGGCAGAATACAGAAAGCTCGGAAGAAGAGCGTTGTTGCTCTGATTTCTCTCGGCCGCCATTGCAGATCGAAAAACAGAAACTTGCGATATGTACTCCGCGCTGCTGCTTCTTCTTCTTTCTCTGGATGTGCGAGGGAACTGCAAACAGGTTCTGGCGTTTAACTTAAGCGGATCTGCAGAAAAATGAGAGACTTATAAGGGCAGGGTTTTGGTCGGCCTGGCTAGGGATTGTGGCCGCCGTGGCATCTGCTGAAGGTTGGGAGGAGGGGTGTTTCTTTCTTTTGAATCTAATTTTTATGGAAGACTGAATTTCGGGATATTCTGAGATTCTTTGTTTGTAGTTAGGCCTTGTAAAATTGATCGTCAAAGTCTTTTGGAAAGTAAGCGGCAGCCAGAGCCAATTCGTTTTGGTACGCCCGGCGCTTTAATTGTTTGCTTTAATGTTTGGTTGTGTACGTGTCCAATTGGCCATGGATACACAGCACGGCCATATGGACTTTGTTCCGCGCATTAAAAATAAAATAAAATAAAAAGGAAAAAGAACACTGTAACATGACTGACTGGGGCGTCCTTTTTGGAATATGCCGTTCTTTTGCCTCTCTCTCTTTTTCTTTTTTTTGACTTGCAACCTGATTCTTGTAAAATAATGAGGCCCTTGATTTAGGTGTTAGGTTCAATTGTTCTAACCATATTCATCTTTCAATTGGCAGGTTGTGGGTTCAGTTCTTGCTTTGTAATGAAATACTTGTATCTAGTGGGTCAAATCTACTTGATGTGTGTATAAGGGTTATGCTACCAACCACTTGTTTTCTTTGTTTCTCTACCACTTACCCAATTTAGTTTTACCCTCTCGATCAAGTTTGCTCTTTCTTTCTTTGTTCATGGCATTTTTGAGAAATAAACTCTTGCATAAATAATGCTCAAAAATGCTATGAACAAACAAACAAAGAGCAAAATTGACCGAGAGGGTAAAACTAAATTGGGTAAGTGGTAGAGAAATAGAGGAGGGATGAGTGATTCTATTTTTAGTTATCTTGTTATCTCGTCCACTAGTCGGGCTTGGTTAACATCATTTTTTAAAAAAAATCATCTCGACTAATTTATATATATATAAGCTAGTGGAGCATTTTCGCAGGCTATGAGTAGAATTTAATTATTTTTTTACTTTTTTTAAATTATCATCACTATTTGCATTCCAAATAATATATACTGGTAAACATAAATTGGTTAAAATAAAAGTTTATATATTTTGTATATGTTGATGAAGGAATACATTGCACAATTATTGCAACAAACATTACTGTATAATAGGATTGAGCAAAAGGAAAAATACTATAATAAGTGTGAACTCAATATGTCTAATCCTCCAATTAAGCAAAAGGAACTTCTTGTGCAATTCTACCTTGGAGATGTTTAGCATCTAAAATTTTTTTATATCTTTACACATGGAAAGGGGGATGAATCTTTAAAAAATCAACGGTTTTGACTCTAGATAATGCAATAAACGTTAGACCCGTAA
This sequence comes from Gnetum montanum, assembly GCA_015680685.1. Taxonomy (NCBI): domain Eukaryota; kingdom Viridiplantae; phylum Streptophyta; class Gnetopsida; order Gnetales; family Gnetaceae; genus Gnetum; species Gnetum montanum. Next base: position 480,030 of record MNCI01011625.1, read on the forward strand.
GTTCTCTTGTGTAGCGGTTTCATGGGCTATCAGTAGAATTTAATTTTTATTTTTATTTTTTAAGTTATCATTACTATTTGCATTCCAAATGATATATAGGTTAAAATAAAAGTTTATATATTTCGTATATGTTGATGAAGGAATACATTGCATAATTATTGCAACAAACATTACAGAGTTGTATAATAGGATTGAGCAAAAGGCAAAATACTATAATAAGTGTGAACTCAATATGCCTAATCCTTCAATTAAGCAAAAGAAACTTCCTGTGCAATCCTACTTTGGAGATGTTTAGCATCTGAAATCTTTCTGTATCTTTGCACATGAAAAGGAGACAGAGACGAAGATAGAATGGAAATGGAATTCTCATTCCAATTCCCATTCCCATTCTACATTTGGTTGCATTTGGCCTTTTTATGTGTGCAACGGAAATATGAAAAGCTATGGCTCTTTGGTTTACATTCTGCGTAACGGGAATACGAAAAGGTGTGGCTTTTCGGTTCATGTTTTTTCCCATTTTATGGGATCTTATGTGGTGTGTGATGTGGAGGGCGACAAATGCACTCCCCCCTCCCCTCCTATCCTACGAGACAAGTTGGCTGCTCGACCAAAAAAAGTGAAGAAAATTAATTGACAAATATAGGATGGCTCAAGTGATTAACTTTTTATTGTCTTAAATGAGTATGTGTAGGTATTACTATTTGGGTATGATTATGGAAATGCTTCTATTTGGGTAATGAAGTTTCGCTTCATAGTCAAATAATGTGATGCAAATGCATAACATTCAAGCCATTCATGTCACATGCTATTCTCGTTTTATTCTAGTTGTTGAGCCAAGTAATACTTCAATGGTGCAACCTACCCAAGATACAAGGTCATTCATATATAAGTATGTAATGTTGATAATTCATAAGTAGATTTCAAATTTGGATGCCTAATTAGAAGAATATTTTAAAGTTTATGTTTTGTTGAGCTATTTAACCTTTCTTTGATTTTTCAAATTTGAACAACAAATTGTTAGTCTTCTTAGTCCCATTAAACATATGAAATTTATTTGTAGAGGTTTTTTAAAAAAATGAATTTAATTTTCTAAGCTGTAAAAAAGAATTGATATTGTAAGTAGGTGGGAAAACTTACATTAGTAATTGCATATTATAATGTTCATAAATATTGCAAATTTTTTCATCATAAAAGATATTTGTTAGAAATAAAAAACATATTAAAGTTGAGGATAGTAAAGAACAAGTTAATGTCAAAGATAAGAATGATCAAATGATAATTTATTTAAAAAGAAAACTATAGATAATAAATGCTTCTATAAATGTGTTTACTTCTATTACTTGAAGTATGAAGTATGGATCAATTTGAGTAAATAACTTATGATGAGCGACGAGATACCCCTACACCCAACCATATGAATCACTAAGGTGTTCACGCACAATTCGATCGAATTCCATGGACCTATAGTTCTCCAATGCACAAATTCTCTAGGAAGTGAAATGGGTGTTGAGAATGTTCATTGTCTTCCCAACTACACTTGTGAAGCTCAAGGATATGGTTTAAGTGTAATTAAGGTACATGACTTTTATCATTTTTATATTTTATAAATTTAATCGCCTACAACAAGAATAAAAGGTAGAGCAATTTAAAATCTAATTCATCTACTACCTAGCTAGCCTAACACAAGTATCCATTCCCACTTTCCAAACACATCCTGAACATATATAGTGCTACTAGGCTACCAAATGTTAAGCATTTCTAGGTTACCAAGTGCTACATGTATACTTGAGGTGGTCGTGCTTATGTTCATTAACAACTAGGAATTAATTGCTTAATTAAAGTGCATTAAAGTGAAGTGCATGAAAAATAAAGTACATGAATATTAAATGCATCAAGGAAACATTTAATCTATTCTCAATGCTGCAAGGATGATCAAAAGGATTCATTCTTATTTTCATCACACTGCTGTGCTTAGGTACATTAGTGTTTGAACAAAGATCCTTACACACTCAGACTCCTGCTATGAGCACTCAAAAAATATTCTAACTTTGGAGAAAAAAAAACTACAAGAGCTTCTCTATGCTATGACAAAAACTATATGAAAATTGTGAGCCCATATGCTATATTTATAGGCTAGCATATACCCCATGATATCAGATATTTGACATCGCATCTTAGGCTCTAACATTGGGTATCCAATGTTGAAGCTTTGATATCGGAGCCAATCAAAACATGATTCACCATACCCCCATGACTAAATGAAAACTCATCCTTGAGTGAAGAAGAGGTGAAACAAGTTCCTTACAAAATATTAGGAAGGTATAGAATTATTAACTAACATACAAACTAGCTTAGATGGAACAACAGACTTTAAGTGCCCGAGTGTATGGATATACAATGTTTTACAAAATTTGGATGTTCATGATAAGAGAACAAAACACTTTGGATATAACTAACATCCAATGCCTCTTAGCAGCTGAAGAACAAGAGAGAAGATCCAACGATCATGAACGGTCCTCATTGTATGGTACTATTGCATCATCTTTGGTGAAGATAGTTCTGCTTCCAATCCATGCTTCCCACTACAATCATGACAAAATCATGAATTAGTATGCAATGTGTAACACATAGTAGTTAAGTACCTTGTCTCATCGGTGGTTACACTTCACTAGGTTGTGATTGTGGTAGATTGATTCCTTTAGAAGTGTTAGTGAGAAGACTAACAAATAGGATCAAATAGATAAGTGGTCCATTAAATTTGAAAAAGTTCTACACAAGGAAATATTTCAAGAGGATGTAAGAATTCACAATAATAAAAAGGAATGTTCATTAAAAATGTTGTGAAGATGTGCACAATTGGATGTCATTGTTAAGGTAAACAAAAGGATTTGATTATAAGAGTGTTTAAGGATAAAGAACTTAACTAACTCAACCAAAAGATATGCAAGTGTGTCCTTCCTAAAGTAGGCACAGGCCTTTTATTACCCTTGCATAACTTCAAATTGAGGAGTTTGTGGGCCCTATGGATGATTAATGGTTATGGAAGGTTAAGTACAAAATCCCAAAAGAAACTACTTAAGAATTTTGACACATCAAACTAGGACGTCAAACAAGAACATGAAACCAACATTGACGTAAAACATGGAAAGCATAGATGGACAAGAGAGTGGAATGGAGTTTCTGATTAAGGTCACATGTAGTCCCTTGTGAATTTTATGGTTAAATGACTTGATAAGATCCATCCTTAGTCTTAACTAAAACCAACCATGTTTAATGACTTCTCATCACCATTCTAAGACTAGTCCACCCCCCTAAGACACAAGGGTGCTCCCATAGAACAACCGCCATTCCTTATTAGAGAAGAAAAGAGAAGTAGGAAGTGAGAAAGGGCCTTAGTGAGAGGGGACCTTCAAGCATGGGTAACATGTCTTTCTAGTCCCATAACTAGTGCTTGTAGCCTATTTTGTCTATGTGCTTTGAATTTCCATTAGTTTTTATTTTCTTTTTTGAAATGGGAATCACACCATGCAAAGACTGATTTTTTTATTGTGTCTAAGGGGTGTGCTTTGAATTCTCATCCTTTTTTTATGAGAACCACACCATGCAAAGATTTATTCAACTTCCTTTATTAGTTGACACAGAATGGTAAGAAATCCATGAAAACATACATGCATCCAAGCAAGTACAAAAGCACAAAGAATACCGAATTCCTTTGAAGTCACACCTTGTTCAAACCTTTGAATCCTTTCCAATTTTAGAAACTACCAAAATCAGAAATTCGTTATAGTTTTATAAATGAAAAAGGGACTACACATTTCTAGAATAAGGAAAACCATAAAGTTTGTGGATGGGTGGATGTTGTGGACTCACTGCATGTTGCATGAAAAGAAACCATGTTCTAATCATTCATAACAAAATTCAAAGCTAGAATCCATACACCAACAATCAAAGAACAACATAGTACATACCACCATCAAGTAACAAATTACCACTATGCATGGCAATTATTAACAAAAGGTTAAAACATGACACCAAAATAAAAGAAAATGTAAAAGAAAGTGTAAAATATTCAAGAAATAACAAATGTACTAATGATGTTGTAAAAAAAAATTAGAAAAGATTAATAACATGAAAACAAGAAGATGTAAAATAAAGAATGCGTAAAACAAAGAGTTGCAAAACAAAAATGTTAAAACAAAAATAATGAAAAAATAAGGAGCTGCTTATATAGTTAGCGTGGATGGCCATCTCCCCTACAACTAAGTTGAAAGGAGGAGATCTGAAATATGGAGTGTGGTTGTCCATCTGAGAGGCATTTGTTGTATTTTCTAGCTTATGCTCATGGAAAGGTTAGACTTGTTGTATGTTGACCAGCTATTTCTTGTTTGGGCTCTCAGGTTTGTAGATCATCATGGCCCATGAAAGAAAAGTTTTATAAATTATATAAGGTCCTTTCCACAATGTTTGAAACATAGTTCATTGAGGTACATGTGTGGGGTTCCAACAGAGAATCTTATCTCTTAGTTGAAATTTGACTTTCCTAATTTTAAGGTTATGGTGCTTTTTGTTGAATGCCTTGTGCAACTCGTTAAATGATAGGGCCATCAATCAATTTTGTTCTAGCAAGTTGAGATTTATCAATATTTCTTTTTGTGCTAGACTTAGGTCAAGGTCAAGGTCACAAGTTATTGAAAGTGTATAGAGCTCGGATTGAATAGGGAGTGTTGGTAAGTTTCCATACGCAAGCTCATAGGGAGAGTAGCCTATAGGAAGTTCCATGTTGAGTGGTAAGTCAAAAGGGCATTGTTAAGTTTTGTGCTCCAATCTTTTCTATATTTGTTGACAGTTCTTATTAGAACCCTTGTGATTTCCCTATTGGTAACCTCAGCTTGACCATTGGCTTGGGGGTGGTAGGATGTTGTGAGTTTATGTTCAACTCTCAAGTGCTACATGAGCTTCTAAAAGGTAGTGCCTAAAAAGTGAGTTCCATTATCAGATTAATGCAAATGGCATACCAAACCTATTTACAACATTTTGTTGTATAAATCAAGTAGTAGTAGAAGATTTACAGTCAGTGATAGCTGTTGCTTTTGCCCATTTCGTACAATAGTCAACAATGACTATGATGTATGCCTTTCCATTTTACATGGGCATGATTGGACCCATGAAGTTAATGCCCCAAATGTCAAAGGATTTCAGTGGTCGAATCCATTGTTGAGGTCCCTCCATTTGAGCAGTAATTCCACCATCTTGTTAGCATCATTCACAAGAGTGGACATATTGATGAGCATCCCTAAAGATTATTGGCAAATAGTACCCTACCATCAAGATCTTAATGGTCATGTGTCTCCTAGCATTGTGGCCTTTGTAAGGACTTTCATGAGTGTCTTGGAAAATGCATAGTTGATTAGCATCAAGGACACACCATTGAACCAGGCTATCGATGCACACCTTGTAGAGGTGTCCATTGATCTCCATGAAGCATTTTACATGGTGAAGAAACTAATGTTTCTTCCAATGATCCAACCCTTGTGGCATCTCTTGGGTAAGAAGATAGGTGAGTATGTCATCATACCATTTAGGTTCATTGGGTAATTGTTCAGTTATAGCCCTAGTAAAGAGGAGTTTGTCAGGAAACATATTAAATAGTGGGCTTTCTTCCTCTTTGTTGTCTCATCATAACTGAGACAAGTGGCTAGCGACCACATTCTTAGTACCCTTTCGATCTACCATTGTAAGATTAAATTCTTGTAAGATCACTAGTCACCATATGACATGGGGCTCACCATTGGCTTGTTCATTAGGAAGTAGATGGCACTATGGTCTGTGTGCACAAACACTTTGTATCCAAGCACATAATGCCTAAAAGTTTCTAGAGCAAACACCATTGCCTTCGGTTCTTTTTTCATAGTGGTGTAGTTCAATTGTGCACCCATAATGCTTTGCCTAGCATAGTGGATGTAATATGGACGTTTCTTGTCATCCATCTATGTAAGCACAACTTCCAAGGCATAATTTGATGCATTTGTCATAACATGAAATGGTCTGGACTAGTTGAGTGCTTATAGGATTGGCGTTTCTACAAGCTTCTCTTTCAGCTGTTGGAATGCTTGTTCACATTCCGTGGTCTAGACAAATGGAGCATCTTTTTTTGTTAGCTCCTACAACGATTTTGCGATCTTAGAGAAATTATCTATGAATCACCAATAATAGCTAGTATGTCCAAAGAATGACCGAACATCTTTGACACTTTTTGGTTGGCGGGTTATTCCTTGGATGACCCTTACTTTTTCAATGTCAACCTCAATTTGTGCTTGTGATATTCTATGCCCCAATACAATGCCTTCTTGGACCATCAGGTGACTCTTTTGCTAGTTGAGCCTAAAGTTTGTTTCAACACATCTTTTTAGCACTTGCTCAATGTGGTCCAAGGATTTTTCAAATGTAGCTCCATAGGTGGAGAAGTCATCCATGAAGACTTCCATACCACTACCAATTTGTTGATGAAAAATGCTTAGAAGCAAGCATTGAAAAGTAGTAGGGGCATTGCACAGACCAAAAGGCATCTTGAGATATGCAAAAGTTCCCCAGGGACTTGTGAATGTTGTTTTGGCTTGGTCTTCAGGAGTGATTTGGGTTTGGTTATAGCCACTATAACCATCCAGAAAACTATAGCAGCAATGCCTGGATATTGTGTCTAACACTTGATCAACAAATGGCAATTGAAAATGATCCTTAAATGTTGCCATATTCAACAACTGAAAATTGATGCAGACTCGCCACTTGCCACCTTTCTTGGGCACAATAATGAGTGGACTAACCCACTCACTATCTGCAATGGGATAAATAAACCCTACATTGAGGAGTTGTTCAATTTCTTCCTTGACGATCTACTTCAGTTTGGGATTCAGTCACCTCTGTGGCTATCTCTTTGGCTTCATGGTTGGATTAGTGTAGATGTGAGGTTGGCATATCCTAAGATCAATCCGTGTGAGTTCAGGATATGACTAGGTAAAGGCTGTTGCCCATTTTCAACCACATTCAACAGCATCTTTTTTTGTTCTGGAGTAATATTTGCATTGATTATGATCAGCTTTCCATTTTTTAAGAACACATATTCCATGTTGGTTGGTAGAGTTTTTGGTTCAAGGGGCTCTTGCTTGAAATTTTTAGAAATCTCCAACTCTTCTTAGTAGATATCATCATTTGCATTATTAGAGAGTTGGTAATAAACTTGCTTTAGTTCATTCATGTCTGCAACATATGCGCATGTTAGGCTCTTACTTGGTTCCATGCAAAGTTTGCTACTCTCAAAATCAGTGGTCAGCCACTGGGTGCCCTCTTGTTTTGTGGCTGATGTGTACAAACACCTTTGAATTTCTACTTCTGGTGCATACTACTTGCATGCAGAGATGGATGCTCATTTCACTACCTAAAGTTTCTGCACATAATTGCACCCTGTATTGTTATACATGATGCATGGAACTTGCTTCTTCTCGATCTTTTTGAATGCATTTTCTTTGGATATTTCTAGAGAAAGATCTCTGATGTCCATCCTTGCATTAATAATGCTTAGCCATGTCCTTCCCATGATGATTGGGAAGTCTCCTTTGCACTTCTCCACCTTGATCACTAAGAAATTAGAAAGATAAGACCACCCATAGATAATGGTCACAATGTCTTCTACTAGTCCCAATGGAATAGTGATGGATTAGTTTACCACTTCTAATCTGATGTTGCTCTTCTTTAAAGGAGGTAGGTTCCATGTAGTATACATCTCATGAGACATCAGGTTGACACCAGAACTGGAATCAAGAAGAGCTGTACATTACAAATAAATCAGAGGACTTCCAAAATCTGCTAACTTCCTGGGAAGGTTTCTAGCATGGATCCAATCAGATACAATGTGAGTAAGCATCATAGTATGGATCTTGGGTGATGTTTAGTTTGAAGAGGACTTGAAGGAATTTGATACAAGGAAAGAAGGAGGAATAGGGTTGTCAATTGCAGGTGTATTTGAGGGTTTAGGCAAACTGCGTGGTCGAAAGAAAGGTCTTTTCTTTGATTAAGTATTCAAGCCACTCGGATGATGAACCGGTTGTAGATTAATAGCCCTGGTAGTGTTGCGTTGTTGCGGTTGAGATAAGAGTTTACCTTGCATAGGTGGAGTAGGTGGTAGCTGTGCGGTTGGAGAAGGAAGATGTGCAGGAACATGAGGAGGATGAGGGTAAGAGGTGGTATCCCTTATTGCATTTGGAGAATGAGTTCAATAATAATAATCAAAAAGGTGGTAGTGAGATTAGAAAGCAGAAACATGATTGGAGGAATCATGTGGAGACAAGGGTTACTGAACATAGTACCCATATGGATTAGGTTGTTGGTAAGGGTATTGCTACCTTGGTGGTGCCAACACCCATGACTGTGGTTGCTACCATTGTTGATATTGTTCATATGGTTGCAATGGAGTTACACTTGGATAATACTATTGTTGCTGGTGTAACTACCTAGAATTGCCTTGAGGATAAGGTAATCCTCTGGGTGTTTGCCTTTGTGTGAGTTGTTGATTCAAAGTGTACACCTTAGACTCCTATAAGTGTGACACTATGGGATAACATCCCTTAGGATATTCATATTGGTAGACATCACATCCATAATCATCATCATTTGATTTGCTATTTGTAACTTCTTTTATTGCAGTACTTTTTCCCTTACCTCATTAGTAAGCATGTTTAGCTTTCTTGTGCCTCCTGCGCTCACGATCACTACCTCGTTCTTTGGACTCTTCAACAATTTTTAGGATAGCTTGAAATCTACTATCCATGGAGTCCTATAACTGATCAACCTTGGTTGTAAATTTAGATTGAAATTTTTGAAGTGGCAAGCTTTCTTATTCACTACCTCATCAAGTGCTGATTCTTCCTCACTATCACAAAATCAAACCTCCCTCTTACAAATGGAAGGATCGTGGTTATATTCTTTTGTACTTTCTCCTTTTCTTAATTCACCTTCCTCTTTAGCTACTCACTCAATCAATCTTTGGATCTGATGGGCTCTTAATTTTAATAGTTACGCTTGAGCGTAGATGCCAAGGATTCTCCTCATTTTAGATTGAAGTCCATCTACAATGTGACAAAGTTGATCCAGTTGAGAATAACCATGGCTAGGACATCTATGCATTAAGGAATAATATGGACTGATGGTGGCATCCAAGGGTTAGTGTCTTCATTATTTCCATCCTTGGATTTGCCTTCTCAAGTTGGACACTATGGAGTATATTTGATATTTTTCATTGAATAATTCAAGCATTGTACTCCATCATCTGATAGATTCTAGTTTTAAGGACCGATACTAGTTTTCTACTTCTTTAATGAGTGTCTGTGGGAACAACTTAAGCTTTTTCTACTCATTCTCTATGTTTTGCAAGGCACATGAATCTTGAAAACCTTGGAGATGGTTCTATGGATTTGAGTTATATCCCCCTTCGAACCTAGGGATATTGTTCATATCTATCCTCTTGATTTAACTATCCTTCACATGCCTTATTAGAACTCATATTGCCTCTACAATGTTTAGCATATTCTAGGTAGCAAGCAAAGGCTCATTGAGGCCTTGATTTTGGTGCTTATGATGCCCTCTACTATCCCTTCGTTTATGGCGATGTGCCTCTTTTGAATGTCTACATTTGTAGTCTTACCTTGCTTGATGGTCCCTTCGATCATTTTGGTCTTGTCAGTCACCTCCATCATGGTCACGCCTTCTATGATTGTGATCAGAGCCAGAAGAAGAAGAGGAAGGAGAACTAGCACCATCATGGTGCCTGGTACCACCTCTTCAATGATCATGACTATGATCACAATCTTGTTTCTTATTTGCATCCTTGCCTTGACTTGCCTCTTTGGATCCTTCTTTGTCATTGGATCCATTTTTACTAGAACTAGGATTGTGAATCATGAACTACAAGTTCTAGTTTTGACCTCCTTCATTGAAGTCAAAGAGAGGAATTTCATTGAATGGAAAGACCCTAGAGAAAGGATGTCCATCATCTTTTTGGTATAGTAGGAATGGGGAATCATTAAATATTTTTTTCCTCACAGATTCATAACATTGTTCTAACTAGTGATCCTTGAGACGTTGTGTCTTAGTGGGATGATAATCCCTGGCATCACTATCCTACACCACGTACTTAGCATGAAGTCCTTGGAAACCCCATTGTATAAGCATTTGTTGGAGCATTGCAAGAGTGGATCAATCAGGTGACAATACAATGTTGCCCTCCATATCACGCCACTGCAGCTATTCATCCTAATGTAGCATGAAGGTGAAATTTGGTACATACTTATCAGGATGAGCATATACCACTCAATATTGTTAAGGCACTAGTGGATGTACTTCGTCAAACCTAGGCAAAGAATTGCTTCTGTGAGAAGAAGACATTTTATGTTAGAAAAATAAAAATGCAGTGTGCTTCTTAAAATTGTTATAGTAATCTTAAAATGTGATGTGACTCTAAGGTTCGTTTCAATGATTTGAATTATTTTTTTTACTAAATCTTAGAGAGCGCATGAAGCAACCAAAAGGTCCCTAGCAACAATGCCAATGATGAGTGGCAAAGTACCCCTACGCCCAACCATACGAGTCACTAAGGCATTCACACATGATCTGGTCGAATTTCGTGGACTTATAGTTCTCTAGTGCACAAATTCTCTAGGATGTGAAATGTGCATTAAGAACATTTGTTGTCTTCCCAACTACACTTGTGAAGCTTAAGGATATGGTTCAAGTGTAATTGAGGTATATGACTTTTATCATTTTTATGTTTTATAAATTTAATCATTTACAACAAAAATGAACGGTAGAGTAATTAAAAATCTAATTCATCTACGACTTAGCTAGCCTAACACAACTACCCATTCCCACTCTCCAGACACATCCTGAACATGTATAGCTCTATTGGGCTACCAAACATTAAGTGTTTCTGGGTTACCAAGTGCTACACATATGCTTGAGGTGGTCATGCTTGTGTTCATTAACAACTGGGAATTAATTACTTAATTAAAGTGCATGAATATTAAATGCATCAAGAAAATGTAGTGACCAAAAACATTAGCAACTGGAATGGTCACATCGAGGGGTCTGTGACCGCAGAATAGCCCTACCCCACCACTGTGCAAAGGGCCATTGCTGGAGAGAAAAATAGAGGTAGAGTGCCTAGGATGGTCTTGTTGATCGAACTAGGACTTATGGGATGTTTCCACAAACAAGTGCTAGGGGTTTGCATAGTGTCTTTGGTGGTACTGGGATCAACTAAGCCCAAGCGTAGCAGGGTTTCCCAATGTAAAAATGATGATGCAAATGTGCAAATCCATGCAAAATAGTGAAAAAATGTGAGTGCAATAATAAATGCCAAAGAAAATGCTTGAAAATGCAATGGAGAGATGAGGAGGTATGTAGTGTATAGAAAAGCACAGTAGGTAGCATAGTCATAGTCTTTGTGGTGTTTGGGCTATGAAAACTAACATTTATCGTGAAGTATATGCCTATCGGGTTGGTTGCTACAATGTGCTATGGGCTGCAATGTGCTGTAGTGTGCAAAGGTGTTGCCAAGGTGCTAAGTGCTCTAGGGTGCAAGGGTTCTCGATTTGCTTCAAGTTTGTCACATGAAAAATGCCACACAAATGCAAAGTTGTTGACTGAAAAATGCCCACTAAAGTTTGAATTTTACCAACCCCTAAAACATGAAATGCTAGGGTATTTATAGGGTTAGGGTTGACGTAAAGTGCAGATTAGGTAGCATGTGGCATGAGGGTAGTTAGGGCTATGTTGACCCAACTACACTCCCACTGGAGCAACTAGTGCTATGCTCTGGTGTGCTCCAATGGAGCCCAAGAGACTGTTAGATTGTGACTACGTTGCCAAGATTACATGTGGCAGAGTCAAAAAGACCACGATGTACTTGTAAATGATGCAATTTGGAGGCTACGCTTTGGGACTACACTCTCCCCTCTTTCAAGTGGTATCGAGTGTAGGTACAATCTTGGGACAAATAGGGGGTGTAAAAGAAATGAAAATTGCTAATCTTGCTTGCTGAAGGAGTGTTGAGGCTAAGATGTAGGTTGGTGTTGAGCTTTAGAAGCTTTTGGAGGCTGTCTTGCATTACTACGCTAGCTACGCTCTAGAGCATAGCCCAATAGTTAGGCAAATTTTGCAAAAATTGAAGTCTAATGCTAGCTACGGTCTAGAGCATAGCAGGGGAAAGTGAGAGCATAGCACAGACACATAGAAAAAATTTGGCAAAAATTATAGTTCTCATCTAGGCTACATTGGATACACTTTGGAGCATAGTAGGAGGGGTAGCCTCAGGAGTCAAGAAATCTGCAAAAATGTTTCTTCCATTCTGAGTTAGCCTAACAGTTCCTGGCTTGATACTTATGCAAACTAGCCATTAAAGTGTATGCTATGCTGGCTATACTCTAGAGTGTAGCAGGAAGAATAGGAACATAGCACAACACTTTGAAAATTTTTTGTAACTACTTAGAAAATTTTGCAAATTTGGCTCTATGCTACGTGCTATGTTGACTACACTTTGGAGCATAGTCCCAATAGTGGAAGCATGGGCTAAACACTTAGAAAAAATGTACCTTGTGTTGACACAGATAAATTTTTCATTGAGGTGATGTCACCCAAATTTGGTGGTGTTTCATTGGCTCCTATTTGTTGATGTCTGGAGGACTGGCCCAAGAGACGTTGACAAAGAACTTGAAACATCATAGCAGGCACGGCACCAACATCGCTTGTCAGTACCTAGTCAGTTGGTGCTTGGCTGGACTCAAGAGTATTAAAGGTAATGGTATGCTAAAGGTAATGGATGTAGGGAATTAGCTTGGGATAGTAAGGGAGGAATGAGATGCAAACAATGTATGATGCTACAAAATGCAGAGTCAACATGGCTAACCATGATCATGGCACTAGGGTGGCTTGTTCCCAAAATGATGACCTCTTGTTAAAATGCTTGTGAGTGAGCCATTGCCCATAGCACTGGAATGGCTTACCCTTGACACGTGGACCTCTTGTTGGAGTTCTTATGAGAAGGTCGATGTGAATTTAGGGTTGGACTGGTTGCCAAATTGAAGCTTTGCTAAATTCTACTTGGGGACATTTTTACACCCCCTTTGCTCTTTTTTTTTTAAGTTTTATAATTTTTTTCTTTTACTTTTTTTTTTTGTGAAATGCTAGTTGTAAAATGCTTATCATTGAGTGGACTGTGTGCCACTTGATGGGCTTTACTTAGAGGCAACCACGTTACACCTGTAGGATAGGTGTTTCCTCCTTAGGATGAGTTGCATTACATCTACTTAGGCTTTGACTAGCCCACAAAGGCTTCTCATGGGACAAATTGTGTTACTTAGGTCATGGGTTCTATGGTTGATTGAAAGAAGGGTGCTATGTGCATCAGAGAGGCTTGTAGGGAAGGTGGGAAAATACAAAGTAAAGGGGTAAATGTAAGTAGGTTATAGTGGGGTAAGAGAGATGTGCACTCTTGAGTAGCTTGGCGAGTCTGACCAGGCACATCAGAGTAATGTGGTAACTTGCTGTTGTAGTGAAACGTGTCCTTGAATGAATGTCTTCGGGGCTTCATCCTACAACAAAATGTAGAGAAAATAAGAAAATAACCACATAGCATGAGATGGTAGCAAACTGCTAGTTGCGAGGGCACTGCATGTGCCATGAATGCTAGACTTGTTATAAGGGCTTGTAGTGCCAAAGTAGGAAGGCTAGAGCAAGTGCTCGAGCTAGAAGGTTGTAAAAGCTCTAGTAGCCACACCGAAAGTAAGCATCCCAAAGAGGCCAACAAAGCAGCAGAGGGCGATGGCAATGTAGGTGCTCAAGACTCCACACCAAGGATAGGAGGTTGGAAATCCAACAAAATGGTGGAGAGCTAGGATGCTAAATGCACTTTCAAGCCTGGGCAATGGTGAGGGCTGGAGGATGGCAGTAAGGTGGTTGGGCCATAATACTACTAGTACTTCAGCGGGTGGTGTTGATGGTGAGAGCTCCAACTAATAATGAAATACCTAAGGTTGGTAATGTTGTCGGTGCAACCTAGGATGGTACTACTAGTGATGGTGGCAGAAGCTCCAAAAGGTTAGAAAAATGCTCGAGGGCATCTCTGGAGGATCAAAAAAATGCCAAGGGTGGTAACACTACAAATATTCCAGAGGTCTCTTTCTTAATGACGTGAACTTCATTCTAGAACTACAATGCCCTACCTCACCCTGCCTGTGAGGTGTGGGCAAATAACGAAGGATTAGAAATATTTGCACTTACTTGTTCATAGAATTGTGCATGTTGAGCTATGTGTGTTGAACTGTGAACCCAATTTAAGGTCCTGGAAAACCATGATGTACTAGTTTATAGTCCTAGTAGATTGCTGTGTGTTAGTTTAACATTGTAGTGAATGGTGGATGTTGTGCTAGGTTAACTTCATGATGCAAGGATGAGTTGTGCCAGTTTATATTCATAATGGACTATGCTCTGGGTACCAGTTTTTAGCATCATGGCCCAAGGATAATTTGTGCCAATTTCTAATCATAGCAAACTTTCTATGATAGTTTAACATCATAGTAGACACTTGTTTACCTTACTTTTGTTGATGTGGTGCTACATGTTAGGCATAGTAAGGCTTCAGGTATGAATGGTTGATTGGATTAGTAAACTCATTACCATCTAAGTTAGTAAGTGTGAATGCTCTGTTGTGATAGTCCTTGGTGACCAAGAAAGATCCTTCCTAGTTGGCTAAGAATTTATTCACGGGTTCACGAACAACCTTGAGGACTAAGTCCCCTCTCCTAATCAAGAGTTTATGCTAATTGTGGTACTACTTTTGTTGCTTTTCTTGGTACCATTCGATGTAATCATGTGTTTGCATGCGTTCCTCCTCTATAAAGTCAAGGTTGATGGTTCTTAACTCATTGTTCCAAGCCTTGTTAATGAAGCTCAAGAGGATCATGTGGAGCGTTGGAACCTACAATTCAAGAGGTAAAATTTCTTTAGACCCTTAGACAAGGCTATATGGTGTCTTACCAATTGCTGTTCTGCACATTGTGTGGTAGGCCCATAGTGCGTAGACCAGTTGCTCGTGCCATTACCATTTGCTATTGTTAAGAGTCTTCTTTAGAAGGTTAACAATGAGCTTGTTTGTAACCTTTTCTTGGCCATTCGCTTGCAGGTAGTATGGTAATGAAAAAGGAATGCTTAATGCCAAGGTATTTACAGAAGGCTTTGGTTTTTGCACTGCTAAACTATGGCCCATTGTTTGTGACTATAGTCATGGGTAGACCAAATTAGGTTACTATGTTGTTAAGGATGAATTTGAAAACCTGTTGCGACGTTGTCTTCCTAAGGGGAATAACTTCAACCCACTTGGTAAAGTATTCAGTTGTAGTTATGATGAAGCTATGTCCTATGGAAGGCTTAGGTATGATAGGTCCTATGATATCCAATCCCCAACATTGGAACAACCATGTGATCTACATGGTGTGTAGTTCAATAGGTGGCATGTGCATTAAGTTGTCATGCCATTGACACACATCACATGTCTTGATCTTGGAAATGCAATAGTGCTCCATGTAAGGCCAATAGTATCCTAAGCGTCTGGTTTTTGATGCCATTGCCCTAGGTGTTATGTGACTTCTACACAATCCTTGATGGACTTGATCAATGATCATTTGCACTTCACTGTTGCTAACACAGGTTAGTAGTATGCCATCATAGGATCTGCTACATAGTATGTTATCCTTTTTTGCCATGACCATTTTTGCAGTGCATCTTTTGAGTAGTGGTTGGATGTTGCAGAGGCTCACCTTGTCAAAGGTACACCTTAATGTTGTTGTATCATTCTTGTGCATGAGTTGTACTTGTTGTGGCTATGAATGCAATGGTAGTTGTTTGTGTAATAGGTTTGGTGCAATCCATTACTAATGCAGGCAAGGCATGAAACATATTAGGTGCAATTCTTAAGGCTAATGTAGCTAATGCATCAACAATGGCATTCTCATTGTGGGAAATGTGTTGGATATCTATGGTTGCAAATTGTTTGAGCAAGTGCTTTGCCAATTCATAGTAAGGTTATAAGTGTTGTGCTTTCCAAGCATAAACCTCTATAACTTGGTTAACGACTAACTATGAATCACCTTATATTGTTAGGTTTTGGATTCCTAGGTTGTGGGTTGTTAAGATACCCCTAAGAAGGGCTTCATACTCCACTACATTGTTAGTGTAAGGAAATGCAAAGTGATAAGGGAAGGGTCAGATCTCTCGAGAGGGAAGTGTGATTACAATACGAGCATTGCCCCCTTAAGAGGTTGAAGCACCATCAAAGTGTAAGACTACCTCAAAGCTAGTAGGCCCTTAGCTTATGCTGTTAACATGCTCATCCAAAAATTCTGGATCTATCATTGCTTGATCATTTATTGGTAAAGCTGTGAGTTGTGTGGCTATTACTTGACCTTTAGTCAATGCTTGTGCTATGTAATGTAGGTCAAACTCTATGGTTATTGCTTTTCATTATGCAATTCAACTACTTTCGTAAATGTTTGTAATGATTGCCTGAAGTACATTGCTTTTGTAGATGATGTTTACCTAGGTATAGAAAAGATAGTGCCTTCACTTCTTAAGTGAAAAGACTAAGGTGAGGCAGTTCTTTTTCACATCATTGTACTTTGCTTCATGGGCTACTAATGCATGGATTAGGTAGTATATAGGGACCTTTGAGCCATCATCTTACTTTTGGCAAAGCAAAGAAGTGATGGACATGTTGGAGGTTCCAAGGTAGATATAGAATGGTTTATCTCCTTGCAGAGGGAAGACTATAGGAAGTTGGGCTAGCTCTTGTTTAAGGTTATCAAATGCCACTTAGCATTGAGGTGTCTACTCAAAGTGGATCCCCTTTTTGAGCAAATGCTGCATTAGCTGCAACTTGTTAGTCAACTGTGTGGTAAATTTGTGAATGAATTACAAGCTACCTTATAACCCATGTAGCTCCTTAAGGTTAGTTGGTGGAGCTAAGTTGATGATGACCTTAACCTTCTCGAGGTCTATGCGCGTGCCTATTTATGAAACTATGAAACCTAGCATGCAACCTATCTTGATGCCAAAGACACACTTCTTAGGATTCAATTTAAGGTCATGTCTTAGGCAACATTGGAGTATATGGTCTAAGTCATCTGCATGGTTGTGTGCTGCCTTGGACTTAACTGTTATGTCGTCAATGTAGTCATTGAGAAAATCTAGCAAATAATTGCTAAAAATGTATGTCATAGCACATTGATAGGTTGGTCCTACATTCTTTAGTCCAAAAGGCATCATTATGTAGCAAAATGTACCCCAAGGAGTCATGAAGGTAGTATTGAGTTGGTGCTTTAGGTTGATCCAAATCTGGTTGTAACCAGAGAACTTGTCCATAAAGGACAATACGGCATGACCAACCATGGTATCAACTAGTTGATCAATACTAAGCAACGGGAAGTCGTCTTTAATGGTCACCTTATTTAGGTTCTAGAAGTCTATGAAAATGCATATGCTTCCATTTTTCTTAGGCACAACCACGATGTTGGAGACCCAGTTTGCGTAGTCAATGGCCCAGATGAAAATAGCTTTGTAAAGCTTGGTGATTTTATCGCAGACTACCAATGCCACCTCAGTCTTAACCTTGCGGGCTTTCTGCTTAACTGGTTTTACACAAGGATCAAGGATTATATTGTGCTGCACTATGTGAGAATGTAGGCATGGCATGTCTTTGTAGAACCATGAAAATGCCTTGATGTTATCATTGAGGACTTCAACAATGTTTTGGGTATGTTGAGGCTCTAATAAGGAACTAACTTTCAATGTTTTCATCTCAACACTAAGTGTTGTTACAAGGACTTTAACAAGGGGACCCATAGTGATGTCACCTGCCTTTAGATCTAGAGCTTTAACTAGATGGTCCAACAAATCTAGTGGCACCTCTATGGATGTTGTATGTTCATCATGGGCTCTAGACTTAAGGTCTAAGCATTTGGTATCAATGCATTGTGTGAGTTCACCATGAGGACTGGTAAGGACTAGAGGTGAATGAAGATTCCCACACGTGCTCATGTTGTGATCCTACCAAGAATCCTACAAAACAACCAGAAGCAACTTGTCTTAAAAGTTTTGCCTTTATTTTAAGGGTCACAACACATGGAAATGGAGAAAGGGCAGAAATGAGGGTTTTTGGCTACGGCTAGGGTGGCTGCGGCTTGGGAGCAAGTGGTCATGGAACTCCCTTGTCCTTCTATTTTTTGTCTTTCTTGGTGTGTAGGGCTAGGGACGGTAGAACAAGAGCACATTGGGGTTTTTCCCTGCCATTTTTTGCTTCTTTTGATGGCTGGGAAGGATGTAGGTTTGTGCAATGTTGCAATATTTTATGTGGCTATAACATAAGTAGAGTAAAGGATAAGGGTTTAGCAAGGTAGGGATGAAAAGGGGACTATGTTTTTTTTGTTTTCATGGCTACACAAGTGGAGGAATCAAGGTTTTGTGGTGGTCCTAGGGTTGCCACCTACAAGGCTAGGGGCAAGGAAAGTATGGGGAGCCATGGGGTGAGCATACCTCATAGTGCGGCTAAGGGTTGATGAAGAGAAAAAAGAAGGGCTTCAAGGCACATGGTGCTAGGGAAGAGAGATTTTTTTTGTGTTCCCCATTGGCCCGAGGCTAGGGTAGGGTGAACGATGCGGCCATAGAGGAGACAACCATGGTGGGAAAGCAAGGGGCAGGGAGAGCTATGACAGGTCATGGTCATGATGAGTACTTTAATGCATAATGTTAGAGCACAACGGGGTTGGGTGGTGCTGTGAAGGGGGCATGATGCTTAGGGTGAGGGTGCAACATGGCAATGGAAGTAGTAAATTTTTTTGGGTGTTTTGGGGGTATGCTCCCAACCATTATAATTTTTTGTTGATTTTTTTCATGTTTTGGGGCTACACTCCTTGGGGAGCATAGCCAATAGTTGAAAAGAATTTCATAATTTTTGAGGGCTACAATCTCTGGGGAGCATAGCTGATAGTTAGAATTTTTGGACATTTACCTGGATTATGCTCCTAGGGAGGGGTAACTCAAAGTTAGAATTTTTTTAGGTATCCTAGGCTACACTACCCAAAGTTAGAAAAAATTCAAAGAATTTGCCAAGTACAGGAATGGAATGCCAAACATGAAAAATGCTAAATGTGAGAATGAAAAGTGTTAGAATGCCACATGTGAAACAAAATGCAAAGTGTATGACAGCTTTACCAGAATGCCAAACTTGCAAATTGAACATGTCAAACATGCGAACTGAGTCAATTTAAACAATGCGAATGTGAAGTGAAAAGCCAATGCTATGTTAGTGCTGTACCTTGATGAGCACTAGGCATGTCAAATGTGTGTACTAATGTCTTACGCCCGTGGGGCTCATAGGAGACCCTAAGGATATATTTTTTGTTAAGTTATGCTATCCTATGTTAACTTTGCTAATTTTGCTAAGTGTAATTTAATGCATTTTTGTGCATCCAATGTATACTAATGCTTTTTTTTTTGTTGCTTTTGTGGTTGCAGGGTATTGTTGAAGCCAATCCTTATCATGGTGGAGCTCTTTGGCATCCTTTTTTGTATAAGCAAGCTTGTTCCAAACACGCTTGCAGCGGACACATAATTGGGTCACCAGGTGATATGGTTTTGGCCAGGAGCATGCAAGTTCCTAGAATTCCTGCTCCAATACTTTAGCATGATGATGTGGTCACACTTAGTGGTGGAAGCTACTAGTGTCATCACAAACACATTACTGCATGGGGAAAATTAAAGCATTTTGAGGTTCATGTTCGATGAGCCCACTATCAGTGATGGCAAAGCAGAGGGTTTAGGCTAAGGCCCTAGGGACGTTAGGCCTTTGTCTAAGATCTGGGAGATGCCAGAATTCAGTTGTTATAGCAAGAGCAACACCCTCTTTGTTGCTTGGTGCGTGCATATCTTGTTTCAGAACCCACTTGGGATGGTGTACTATGCTAGAGGGTAAGTGTTCCTATGCTTTTTGCATTATTCCTTTGGTTATTGGCTCATACTAAGGTGCTAACTACTCATGTTTGTGGCTAGGTTTATCATTGATGAGCATGGCCTGCATGATGAGGAGG
>MNCI01011625.1:500319-552925 GCA_015680685.1 Gnetum montanum
GGGGGGGTGATTAGGAAAATTGGATACGACTTGATAGACTACCCTAATTGGTATCCAAAGGCCTATGAGAGGTCTTGGACCCATGGCTAGTTGGATGTGGAGTGGGTGGATGGTATACCTAACATTGAGGAGGCATCGATTTCACCACCACCATCACGCATACATTTTTTCCCGCATAAGCAATTTATCATTTTGCTTTGGTGCATTTGCTACGTTACCTTTTTGCATGATGCTAACATTGTTTTTTCCTGTATTGTAACCATAGTCGCTTTGGGAGAGGTCACGGTGGTTGCTATAGGCTGCACTGAGGCCATCCTCATCATGAAGTATGGTGATGTTGAGGATGTGTAGCATTGGTTGTGCCACTAGGCCCCAGTGGAGTTGACTAGTAGGCTTACAAGGGTTGGGCTGATGGACCTTGGTCCTTTGAAATGGTCACTATTATTAATTCCTTCAGCAATGATGCTGATCACTTTGTCATGTGGATACATGGTGTGAGGGTGGTCCTAGACCTTACTAATGACTTCTTTGTGGATCTGTTTGGCCTCCCCTCTGATGGCCCATTGGTTGTTGATAAGACTAATAGAGAGGTGGACCACCGAGGTGATATCGAGGAGTGGCTAGGAATCTTTCAATTGCGCAAAGGCATACTCATTAAGGACATGTAGGTGCCTATGGTCCATGAGCTTTACCCTCTCTTCCATGCTCGTGTGTTTCTAAAGCTGCTCTCCCAAGGAAAAATCCTTAGGGTGAAGCAAGCTTCAGTGATGAGGGACATGCTGGAGGAGGGCACAAGGTACAATTGAGCTTCTCACATTGCCAGTGGCTTGCATGTTGAGATCATCAAGTCATGTCACAACCTCCAAGTAAGGTCACATGTGCACTTAGCATTCTTCGTAGGATACCTGTGAAGGTTTGTAGAGTTTCTGATGGTTCGAAAGGATGGACAATGGATGGTGCAAGACTACACATAGCTCTTGAAGTTGTGGGTCATGCAAGCGTAGGACCCCCAAGAGGTGATTGGGGAGTCATTTTCTATAATGAATAAAGGTCACTTAGGGTGATCTCACTACTCACATGATAGTGCAGGTGAGGCCCCATTGGCTAGTACTGGGAATGTGGCCAGGGTGGAGCATTACATTACCGAGATAGTGGGATTGTCTAAGGCAAAGATTAAGAGGCCACATCTAGTAGAGGAGCTTGCACAGAAGGTTAGAAAGGCAGGTAACAAGAAGATCCACTTGAAGTTTTGCGACTTGTGCACAAATGTTGTAAGTTAGTATGAGTTATTGGGTGCATTTTTGAATTTTACGTATTTATATTTTTAGGCTTTTTGCGCTATGCTATATTATGCTAGGTTGTTATGCTAAGTGTTAAAATGCTAATCTTGACATGTGTGTGAATTGTTGGAATTAGGTAAGAGGGTTGTCGGAGTAGCGACAAAGGTAGTAGTAGAGGAGGTCCCTCTTCAAATTGAGGAGGGAGAGGCATAGGAGGAAGAACTATGCAAGGCTAAAGAAGTCCTCCAATAGTTGGAGGAGGAGGGGCTACTTCACCTTGATGGGGGTGATTTTGATAACCTCTTTGATGGTGTGTAGCTAGGTGATCCCCCTGCTCTCATACTTGAGGGCTTACTAGGTATGTGCTTTGCATTGCCATTTGTCATTGCCCTCTTTTTGCTCTTGCATCTTTGGCTGTTTAATTATTGCTAAATGTGTTATTGCACTACAACTGTAGAGGTCCCTGTTAGTGATCTAGTGTCTACCTCTACTTACCACATGGAGCCATGGGTAGAAGTGCCCAAAAAATTCATCTTCATGAAAGGTTTTATTGAGGACACAGTGGACTATCTATAGTAGGTGGATCTCAAGCTTGGTATGCATGTGATGTTGCTTTACTTGTCTTGCATTATTGATTTGAAACTTAGTCTATGGCTAATGTTGTATGCCAACAGGTTCTAAGCTTCACTAAAATTCAAGTAGGATGGCCAAGGTGGATAACATACTTGAGTTTCCTCCTGAAGTGGAGCAAGTGCCCCACCGCATGTATGAGGAAGTGAGTAAGTGCATGCTTTCATGTGTGAAAGCATTATGGGTTTGTAGGTGCACAAATGAGCACTTGTGGAAATGGGTGCATGAGCTCTAGGATAGGGTGACAAGCTACGATACTAAGATGAAGGACCTACAGTCCTATTACGATTTTCTTATGGCTCATGCATGAGGGGATAGTACCTGGTGGACAGCCGAGATTGAGTATGCAAGGTATTGGTCAGTAATCTAGGGTAAAAACAAGGCCACCAGAGAGATTATCGAGCAGAGGTTGCAGATGAACTTGCTAGCCCAAAAAAACTAGGATTGGAAGGATTACAATGCAAAGGTGTATCAGTGGGGGAAGACTTAGAAGAACTACAAGCACCACTACAAGAACAAGCGAGATGCATACCTTAAATGGTACAAGGAGGAATCTATCACATGCCATTGCCATGAGTTGTTCCTTGAGGTAATAGGTGGGACACGAGCCTATGAGTTATTCGCTCATCATGTTGTGATGAGTGGGTCTCTAGAGGGGCAAATTACTGTGCCCTCAGGGGAGGATTCCTCTACTATGTTTTCAATGGAATCACTCGCATGGACCACCATGGATGAAGGCAAGACTCTTACAGGTATTAACTTTGTCTAGGAGGACTAGACACAACTATTAGAGGCCAAAATCCTACAATGCTTGAAGGAGGGCCTTGATAGATTACCTCTAGAGATGGATGTGGGACCCTCTTAGGTTAGTTATTTTTTGTTATTTTGTACTTTTTACGTTAGTTTTGCATGTTGTGCATTTGTTGACTAGTTTACTATTTTGCATTGCTTTGAGTAGGCACTAAGAGATGTTGTAGGCCCCAACGGAGTAGCAGAGAAAGAGGAAGAGGAGCCTCAACCCCCACAAACACCACTGGCTGAGCAGTCTTGATGTAACCCTGTTTTTGGGAAATTTTGCATTTCTTGGAAATTTTCACTAGACAGTCATGCCATGTATTTTATTGATAGATTAATAGAGATGTAATAATAAACTATTTTTTGCTATGTGGGTTGCATATCATGTAGAGGTTTGCATTTATTTGCTAAGCATTGCATGCCAATAATGCAGTGGTTTGATGTGATTAGGCCCTTTGTGGGCCCCGTGAAAATTTAGGGCCATGGCGGGAGGGCCATTGCTAGTTTAGGGCCATTTTGGGCCATGACGATTGCTAGTTTAAGGTCTTTTTGGGCCACGAATAAAGAGAAAAAGTGTTGTTAGTTTTAGGCCATGGTGGGTTGTAGTGATAGTTTTAGGTTGTTTTGGGCCATGAGCTGCCAGTTTAAGGCCTTGGTAGGTTGTAGTGATAGTTTTAGGCCATTCTGGGCCAATGTGATGAAAGAAAAAGGGTTTTCAATTTTAGGTTGTAGTGGGCTGTAGCATTATTTTTTTTGCAATTTTGATTTTTGTAATTTTTGTGATATTTTAATGCTTTTTAAAAAATGCATAAGAAAGCTAAGTAAGTGAAAATGCATAAGCAAAGAGAAAAAAATGCACGATGAAGTAAATAACATAAAATATAAGCAATCATGGCAAATGTAAATGCACAAGCGAAACACAAGTGAGGCATGCAAAGATTAGGAGCAAGTAGGCACCTAGCACTTATTGTATTAAGGGACACCTTAGTCATGTAGTTGCTTCCCAACCTGATGTGGGTTAGGAGGTGCATAGGGCCTAGGTAGCATGAGAAGATATTCACCTAAACCCTCATTCATGATGTTGAAGGGGGAAACTCTGCCTAGAGAGCTTCCTTGGGGAGGTCATTAGCTTGTTTGGTTCCTCAGGTGGGTTTGCTAGACAAGGTTGATCCTCATCCTTCACGAGCGATGTGTCATCAAGGAACTCTACCTTCGACCCTTGTTCTGTGTCAACATTGTTGATGGTTGGAGGGGCCGCATTGTCACCATATATGATCACTTCTCCACCTTCATATAGAAGGTGGATGGGTGAATAGACGATCCATAATTAGGCTAGCCAAGGCCTTTCTAGGATTAGCTTGAACCCAAGCATCTCCTTGATGACAATGAATTCAGTTGTAGTGGGGAATCACTCCCCTACCACAAAAGCTATCATGACCATCCCCTTTATGATAATGCGTGACCCATTAAAGGAATTTAGGCACGTTTTCTTCATGGGTTTGATTTGGTTGATGAGATCGAATTTGTCAATGATTGGGAATGGGATGACATTAGTTGCTGCCTCATCGTCAACGTGCACCCTGTGAATCTTGCATTACCCTATGTGGATTATTATGAACATTGGCGCAGTGATGACCTGATCCTTTTTAGGATCAACTTTCATCACCTCGTCATGAAATGCTAGGGGCATTAAACCTGAGTCCTGTGGTGTAGGGGAAAGCATCATAGCGTGGCCACCTTGTTCATCTACTAGGATGTCCTCCTTAATAAGAATAGAGGTCAACATGTGAACTAGTGCTTCATGGTGAGTGAAGAAGGTCATGATTAAGTCGTATAGGTCTAGGGTTGTGTTTTTTTGTTTTAGAGCCTATTTGACTTGCACCAATGCATTAAGGAAATCTTTATCACTGTTAGTTGTCTTGTTGGCCTTCACCTCCTCCATTTGGCCTAGGAGACAGATCTTCCAGGGAGGAGATCTGGGCTGGCTTGCTTTTTCTACATTTGAGCCTTAGTACTTGGTTATTAATTGCTCATAGTGGCTATTTCAGTCGACATGGCCATAAGGATGGAAGATAAGGGGATGTGCTTAGGTAGACCTAGGTCCATGCATTCCCTAATCATTTTTTCAATGAGGTGCTCATTGGGCCTCCCAGGATGTCACCGAGACTACTTGTTGTATGCAAGATGAGGCTTTGGGCAGGCAGGACCTGATGCACTCCCCACCAATGGACTCTGAGTAGGTAAGGAGTCTGCACGTTGAGGCATGCTAATGAAAAAAGGTATTTGGTATGTTGTCATGGCAATGTGCTGTAGGGCCCTAATCATAAAGGGTGTCATGAGCACTTGAGGTGGTGCTCTGATGACAAAAGGAAACCTCAAATTGGTTGACGCTGAGGAGACCCTAGTATTGCTAGAGGGCACACGAACCACGAATGGCTCTTGTGCAGGTTCTAAGTCATCCTTAATGTTGATAGCATTGATAACATAGCCTACACCACTTGCATTAAGAGGGTCTTTGTAGACCCTCATAATTGATTTTCTAGGCAAACTGGGTTGGTTGCATTAAGGACCAGTTCACCTTGGTCAATCATGCGTTGTATGTCATCCCATAAGGCCATGTAGAATTCTGTGTCATGGCTAGGCAATTGATGGTAATGGAAAAATTGGTTGAACCTGAAATGTTTGGGGATCAAAGGATTGTTTTGTGTAGCAACTAATGGATCTCTAAGGAGCTTGCAATAGCAATCATGGCACTTGTGAGCATCTTTAGACATATGCTTATACTAGATGTGCCTAGCATTAAGCAACTGACCCAAGAGGTCCAATGGCTTGATGGGCAATGATGTATACTTTGAGTAGTCCTTATGATCAAGGTTGGCCTTAGGGTAGCTTGCCCCATGGTTGCCAATGGTGCAAACTGATTGGTTCCCATAGTGCCAAAGCTAGATGCCTTGTTGTTGGTTGGGGCCTTAGGTGCCTTGGCTATTGGTTTGGCATTGTTTGGCTTGGCCTCATTGGCCACGGTTGCAACAATTGTGGTTGCCTTGCCCTTTTTCTTGTCTTTTTTTGCATGCATATTTTTGTAGGCCATGTAGCCTGGGTCTTTATTGGCCTTCACCACATCCTGAATGCTCTTTGTTTGAGTAAACTCTTAGCTCAAGGAGTGCGGGGCAAGGTAGTAAAACTTTAACTTGATTAATTTGTTCATTGCACCTTTGAAAATGACTAGTAGATGGGTTTTTGCAATGGGCTCACAAATTTCATTGAGGGTGATGCTCCAACATTGGATGAATTTTTGCATGGGATTTAAGTGGCCTTGCTTGATTTGCATTAGTTGATCCAAGGTCGCCTTAGGCTTCAAGTTGTACTTGAAGCGAGTGACGAACTGACTAAGCAATTTATCTAAAGAGGACATGGAGGCCTTGGGGAGTGTGCAGTACCAATCTAGTGCCTTGTTGGTCAAGGACATGGCAAACACATGGATGATTGCATGTAGTCATGCTTGTAATAGAAGGCATTCAAAATAGAAGATACTAGATGGACATTAGGATTCCCTTCAGCATTGTATTTAGTAAACTAGGGAAGTTGGACTCCAGGAGGTAGGATCAGTGATGGGATCATAGGATTGATTGGGTTATCCTGATAAAAGTCCATCACATGGACCATTTTAGAGGAGGCGGCTTTGAGTCACTTAACCTCCTTGGTGAGTGACTGAATGAGTTGGAATGCTTGGTCCAAGCTCAAGGTGGGCACAGTAGGCTACACCAGTTGTATTTCCTACTATGCTTCTTAAGTGATCCACAACCATGTTATGGGTTGCACAACCATGTGAGATGTCTATTGCATGTGCTACTATGTATACTGCTATATGTGTTGCATCATGGACACAGAGGTTAGGATTTACCACATAGTCATGGTGTGTGCCCTTGTAGGTGGTGCTAATGAGATAGGTAGAACATACGATGCCTAAGTCAGTGGTAGCTGGGACATCTACACAGTGTGTATGTAAGGTTGCATGGGCATGATGGATGCCAATAGGGAAGATTGCATAGACTGTGTTGATGTCATGAAGGGGAGGGTGGCAAATGGTCCTACACCTTGATGCACATGCACTTGATGACTTGCCACCATAAGGGCTGACTTGGGAGGTGACAAAGGGGATGTAACCACCTAACAGAAGGTAGATGGTTGGGATTGCAAAGGGATGAAACTAGAGGTAGCCTATTGGAAAGAGGTGTAAAGGGATTCTCATTCTTTGAATGGGCTTCAAACTCATCCTATCCATCTTGTAGGAGCTCCTCATAGTTGGTTGCTGCATCATGCTTGTTCGACCCACTTAGTCGAATGAGTTGGTTAAGTAGCTATTGAAAGGTCTCAGTGAGTGGAATGAAATCATTAGGGGTAGGGAAGTACTCCCTCCCATTCTGGTATATGATTTCATAACCCTATTTATTGTCCATTTCTTGGCTATCTAGGGATAGACGTGCCTGGAGTTTTGTGCAAAGGAAGTTATATTTTTTATCATCGAGTACCATGTACTTGGGAGGTTGGTTGAATATTCTGAGCAACTACCTCTCTACCAAAGCGAACCCCCTGGCCCTAGGAAGATCAATAGTGATCTCTTGCTAAACAAGTTGAACAACAATCGTGCATAGGGTGGATGTCGAGGACTACTCAGGGTTCATGATGCTATGCAAAAAATGCAAAAGTTGCAGATGCTAAAAAATGACTAAGTATAGAAATGCTAAAAAAATGGCTAAGTCTAAAAATGCTACTGAAATAAAAAAACTAAATCTAGTGTGCTATACTCACTACATTGAGGTCTGCTACGCTCTCACATTGAGAGCCAACTACACTCTCCTGAGCATATAGAGTTTTGCTTAAGTGCTAAAGATACGCTTTGGCTTTTATCCAATGGGGTTCCAGGGGAATTGACAATTGGATCTAATATGCACTAATCAACTCGTAGATAACTCCTACATTGGCCTATGATCTAGCTACTACCATGGTAGGTCCATAGGGGTGTTGAGTCTATGTTAGCTTGAAGTTAGTAACGAAGGTGCAGACAGCACATGGGCCTACCACTAAACACAGAAGAAAATGACAGAGTCCTCATTCTAGTGCCACAAAACTGTAGCAACTAAAAACGTTGGCAACTAGAATAGTCATGTCAAGGGGTCTATGACCGTGGTATAACCCTAACTCTACTCTCGTCCTAAGGGTTGTTGGAGGAGGAGAAAATGGAGGTAGAGCACCTGGGATGATCTTGTCAATTGAATTGGGATTTAAGAGATGTTTTGACAAACAAGTGCTATGGTGGTATCGGGGTTGACTAGGCCTGAGTGTAGCAAGGTTTCCTAGTGTGAAAATGATGGTGCAAAAATGCAAATCTGTGCAAAATAGAAAAAAAATGTGAGTGCGATGCTAAATGCCAAAGAAAATGCTTATAAATGTAATGGATTTTGAGAGAGAAAGAATGGCACCACCCTAAATAGGGGGAGTGTAGCAATTGCAAAGGAGAGATGGGGGGGNGGGGGGGGGGGGGGGGGGAATGTACAGAAAGGCGTAGTAGGCATTGTAGTCATAGTCTTTGGGGTGTCTGGGCTATGAAAATTGACGTTCACCATGAAGTCTGCACCTATCAGGTTGGCTGCTATGGTGTCCTATGGGCTGTAGTGTGCTACGATGTGCAAAGGTGTTGAGCACTTTGGGGTCTAGGGATTCTCAGTTTGCTTTAGATTTGTCACTTGAAAAATGCCACACAAATGCAAAGTTGTCGATTGAAAAATGCCCACCAAATTTTGAATTTTATCAACCCCTAAAACATGAAATGCTGGGGTATTTATAGGGTTAGGGTTGACATAAAGTGTAGATCAGGTGCCACATGGCATGAGGGTATTTGGGACTATGCTATGCTTTGAAGCAACTGGTGCTATGCTTTGGTGTGCTTCAATGGACCCCAAGAGACTACAAAACTATGACTATGTTGCCAAGATTGCATGTTCCAGAGTCGAAAAAACTATGATGTACCTACAAACAGTGCAAAATAATGCAATCTGGAGGCTATGCTCTAGGACTATGCTCTTCCCTCATTTGAGTGGGATCGAGCATAGGTACAATCTTTGGATAAATAGGGGGTGCAAAAGAAATGCAAATTGTTGATCTTACTTGCCGAACGAGTGTTGAGGCTAAGATGGAGGCTAGTGCTGAGCTCTAGAAGCTTTTGGAGGCTATCTCACACTATTATGCTAGCTACGCTTTGGAGCATAGCCCAACAGTTAGGTAAATTCTGCAAACATTGAACTCCAGTGCTAGCTACGTTGGCTATGCTTTGGAGCATAGTAGGGGAAAGTGAGAGCATAGCATTGACACCTAGAAAAAAATTGGCAAAACTTGTAGTTCTCATATAGGCTATGCTAGCTACGCTCTAGAGCATAGTAGGAGGTGTAGCCTCAAGAGTCAAAAAATTTGTAAAAATGTTTCTTCCATTCTGAGCTAGCTTGACAGCTCCTGGCTTGACACTTAGGTGAACTAGCCATTGAAGTGCATGCTACACTAGCTACACTTTAGAGCGTAGTAGGGAGAATGGGAGTGTAGCATAACACTTAGAAAATTTTTTGCAACTACTATTGACACTTAGAAAATTTTGCAAATCTAGCTTTGTGCTACATGCTACACTAACTACACTTTGGAGCATAGTCCCAATAGTGGAAGCATGGGCCATACACTTAGAAAAAAGTTGCCTAATGTTAACACTTGGACAAATTTTCTATTGAGGTGTTGTCACCCAAATTTGGTGGTGTTTCAAAAAACATTAATCTATTCTTAATGCTACAAGGATGATCAAAAGGGTTTATTTTTATTCTTGTCACACTGCTATGCTCAAGTACATCAATGTTTGAACAAAGATCTATACACACTTAGACTCCTACTTTGGGCACTCAAAAAATATTCTAACTTTGGAGAAAACAAACTGTAAGAGCTTCTCTATGCTATGAAAAAAACTATATGAAAATTGTAAGCCCAAGTGCTATATTTATAGGCTTGCATATAACCCATGATATCAGATATTTGACATCACGTCTTGGGCTCCAACATCAAGTATTTGATATCGAGGCTTCAATATTGGATATCTGATATCAGAGCGAGTTAAAATATGATTCATTATCTTATAAGACAAATATATTCTTATTTGACATCCCTTCCCCTTCCCCCCTCTTCCCAACCCCACCATTCGTTGCACTAGCCCTACCCCTATAGAGGCTTAATACTCATCCCACTAAGGAGTCGTAGGAGGATTCATTGATGAAACATTTTACAAAAGGACTAAAACATCATAGCTCAGTATACAATACTGTAATGTAGTGGGCCATCATCATGGCTATAAATACAAGCCTATTATCATGTCAAATCATACATTTTTGCTAAACTTTAGGGAAATTCTTGCAATTTGTTTTTGTAAATTTAGAGTTAGTTGTGAATGCCCACAGTGTGGTGGATGAGAGTTGTGCAACATCTTTTTTCAAGTAGATTATTCTTAGACACAATTCATGAATGACAATAAAGATCAAGATTATTCTTTATCATTACAACATTACACATAGAATAGATTTATATTCCAATGTCATTTACATTTCCTAAGTCATTTACTATTACCATGTTCATTAATATGGGTGGAATAAGTATGTTTAGTTTCAAGCATAAGTGTAGTTGTTTGGTAACCAAGTAGTTACTTTACTTGATTCGCTTAGTGGTAAAGTTACTTGGTACTATCACATCAGTTCAAGATGTGTACGACATGTCATAACCAGATAATTATTGTTAATAGGCTAGAATAGCTTTACATTTTTATTATTCTGAGCTAATAGAATTCATATTCATTTTCACTATGTTTACCCTTAGCCTACTTAAAGCTAAATAATGTTATCTAATCATATATCTCACTAATAGTTAAACCATACATTTTTCGCTTTTCCAACTCTAAGTAAGAAGACAACAATCATGAATTTACCATCAACTTACTATTATACTTACATTATTCATCCACAAATTATGATTTGGTCACATGTGAGCACTTGTGAATTGTATGATTAAGTGTTAGAATTTTCTACCATTCATCATTTGTGGATGAGCAAAAGTCTATCCATATTTGACAAAAACAATATTAGCTCAAAGATTAAAACTAATGTTAACAAAAGGTTATAATCGATAGTAAAGATTTTTAACATAAGAAAACATTAAGTGGCAAAGTAATGGTAATGCAAAATACTTATCATCATTTTCTAGAAATATTGGTGATGAGCAGTGAGGTACCCCTATGCTCAACCATATGAATACGAGCGTTTCACACATGATTCGGTTGAATTTTAAGGACTAAGTGCCTATGCACCTGTGTGGATTAGTTACAGGTTGATAAATTGTTGTCTTCCCAAACTTACTTGTATGTCATGGTTGTATGGTTAAGTAAGCTTGAGGCATATGATTTTTATGGCTTTTATGTGTTTTATATCTTGTGCTAATAAGGAGGGAAGAGAGAGATAACTAAGTAACTAATCTAATTTAACTATTCATTAACTAAGTTCCAAGTACTCCTAACACTAGTATTCATTCCCACTTGTCGTACACATCCTGAACTAGTGCAACATTGCTAGGATTACCAAACGCTAATTGTTACTGGGTTACCAAGCGCCACACACATGCTCGAAGTGGTCGTACTGAATGTATTTAACTAAGAGAGTTGTAGGGTGAGAGAAATCATTAATTAACTACAAAAGCATTAAATAATAATTAACACTAATTAATCTATTCTGTATGCTACAAGGTTTATCATAAAGTTCGTCTTTATTGCTATACACAAAGTGTGCTCAGGTACACAATGCTCGAATAAAGATCCGTTCACTCTATGACTCCTACTATGGGCATGTAGAAATAATTCTAACTCTGGAGGGAGAAAATGGCAAGAGTTTGGCTAAGGGACTAACTTCTTAACTGTGGGAACCAAGGGTGTCACCTCTTATTTATAGATAAGGAGGCAGGTCGCGATATCAGGTATCCGATATCACATACCCCCATGACTGAACAAAAACTCATTCTCGAGTTCCTTACAAAATATTGGGAAGGCATGGGATTATTGATTGAATGACTATTGATAGTGGAACAGGGTGACTGACTCAACGTGCCTAGTGAATGGATCAATAATACAATACATGACAGCATTAGTGTTCATGAACACAAAATTGAACACTGTACATAAATGACATCCAGCCTTATTGGCAGCTGAAATAGAAGAAGGAGATAGAGAGAAAAAAGAATAAGATGTGTTGCTACTGATGCCAAAATTGTGCCTGTCATTATTCATCCATAGCCACTCCACCAATCTTGCTCCTTTCGTAAATTTTTTAGTTTTGGTCCATCTTGAGTGCACCTTCCAAGCCTAGTCCATTGTTGTATGATCGCCATCTACACATACAACATAGTTACAAATGAGCGAGGGTAGATAAATCACAATGTAGTTGATACCTTGCCTCAATGTGAAATGCATTGGTTGAGTTGTGGTTATCGTAGATATTGGTTTTGGTGTTTTAACATTGGTGACTACCTAAGGTGTAGGGGTTAGGAAAAATTGAAAAATTTGTGCCTAGGCCCCCATGACGAAGAGCGAACCTCCGGTAGCAGTAGGATGGAAAAAGAAAAGGAATAAGAAAGATGGAGAAAAAGTAACAATGAGAACACCAATAAAATAGGTGTCATGGATGGGGATGAAACAAAAAATTGGTGATTGCAAAAAATGTTTAAGGGAAAGAAGTTAACAAGTGCATCCAAAAAGGAATGCTAGTGGGTCCTCCCTAAAGTAGGCTTATGCCCTTGATGCCCTAACAGACCCGCAAACTAAAGAGTCTATAGGCTCTATGAATGTCATTGGGAAGCAACAGTTAAAAACTTACCCATAAGAAATTACCAAGGAAGAACAATGCATCAACAAAGATACAGACTAATGATAAAACTAGCAATGAGGTGAGAAATGGAAAAGAAAGGTGGAGAGGAGAGAATGAAATGGAAACCCAAAAACAAGGTTGTGTAAAGTCCCTTGTGTGTTTCACGGTTAATGTGATTGGGTAGAACTCATTCCAAATCTAGACTCAAACCAACCACATTTAGTGACCTCGCATCAACACATGTGACCAACCTATCCTCTTAGAGTAACAAGAATGCCTCTACAAAAAGTCACCACCATTCTAGGAGAGCAAGATGGAGAACCAGGAAGTAAGAAGGGGCCTTAGTTAGAGGGAACCTTCAGGCATGGGTAACATGTCTTTCTAGTGCCATAACTAGCGCATGTAGCCCAAGATCATTATTGTGTCTAAGGGGTGTGCTTTGAATTCTCACTTTTTTTTTGTGTTTTTCGCATGAGAACCATACCATGCAAAGACTTATTTTTATGAACTTAGCTTCTGATGATTTGATGAATGGTCGGAATGACGGAAAACCCAAAGAAAAAGCATCCAAGCACTCAAAAGAATACCCAGTACAAATGCATAGAATCCCTTTGAAGTCACACCCTTTTCATCCTTTGAGTCTTTCCTTAGTCTGAGAAATACCCAATCACTAATTTGTTAACAATTTTATTAAAGAAAGGGACTATACAGTTCCAAGCCAAGGGAGACCATAGGATTTTATGGATGCATGTATGACATGGACTGATTGTCTATTTAATTAAAAGAACCATACCTTAATATTAGCATTGTAGTTCGAAGGTAAAATCCAAATATTAGCAATCGATATGATATTATTCATACCACCATCATGAACACTTATTGGGTGACGAACAAAGTAAAGTAATCACACAAAGAAATGGTAAAAACATGAACGATGGTGTAAAAAAAAAAACAAGAAGGATTAAAGAAATGTGCAAAACTAAGAATATGCAAAACAAAAAATGTGTAAAACAAAAACTTAGAAATAGCTGAGGATCTTTAATGATTAGCAGAGGTGGCCATCTCCCCCATGATTGAGTTGGAAGGACACATTGACTAACAGTCTCTTATCTGGGCTCTCAGGTTTATATATGGTCATGGCTCCTGAAGGAAAAGTTGCATAGATTATGTAAGGTCCTTCCCAAAATGTTTGAAATTTGGTGCCTTGTGACACGTGTGGGGTTCTAGTAGAGAACCTTATCTCCTGGTAGGTACTTAACTCTCCTAATTTTCAGGTCTGCTATTGTTTATTAAATGCCTTGTGCAACTTATTAGATGATAGGACAACTAGTTGGTTCTCATCTAGCAAGTTAAGAGTCATCAAACTTTATTTTTGTGCTAGATCGATGATGAGTGGCGAGGTACCCCTACACTCAACCATACGAATACGAGTGTTTCACGCACAATCCGGTCAAACTCCAAGGACTAAGTGCTTACACACCTTAATGGAACACTCAGGGTTAATCAATCGTTGTCTTTCCAAACTTGTATTGTCACATTTGTATGGTTAAGTAAGCTTAAGGTATATGATTTGTATAGCTTTTGTATTTTTTATGTCTTCTGCTAATAACTAGGGTCCCCATGACTAAGAGCGATCCTTCGGTAGCGATAGAATGGAAAAGGATAAGGAATAAGAAAGATGGAGAAAAAGAAACAATGACAACACTGATAAAATGAATGTCAGAGATGGGAATGAAAAAAACTAATGTTGATTACGGAAATGTTTAAGGGAAAGAAGTTAACTGATGCACCAAATAGGAATGCCAATGGGTCCTTCCCAAAGTAGGCTCATGCCCTTTATGCCCTAACAAACCAACATTCAAAGAGTCTATAGGCTCTGGAAATGTCATTTGGAAGCAAGAGTTAAAGTCTTAACCACAAGAATCCACAAAGAGAAAACAATGCATCAACTAAAATATAGACTATTGATACAACCAGCAATGAAGTGGAAAATGGAGAAAGAATGATGGGGAGAAGAGAATGGAATGGAATCCCAAGAACAAGGTGGTGTATAGCCCCTTGTGTATTTATGGTTTATGTAACTGAGCAGATCTCATTCCAAATCTAGTCTCAACAATCCACATCCAGTGACTTCGCATCAATACACTTGGCCAATCCATCCACTTGAAGTAATAAGAATGCTTCCACCAAAGAGTCACCACCATTCCAAGGAAACAAGAAAGGGAAAAGTAGGAAGCAAGAAAGGGCCTTAGTTAGAGGGAACACATTTGTTTAGTTCCATAACTAGTGCTTGTAGCCTAGATGATTATTTTGTCTACGGGATGTGCTTTGAATTCTCACTATTTTTTTTTGTGTAAGAACCACACCATGCAAAGACTTATTTTTATTGGCTCAACTTCCCGAAAATGGAGCAATGTCAGAATGGTAAGGAAAACTCAAGAAGAAAACATCCAAACACCAAAAAGAATAGCCAGCACAAATGCATCAAATCCCTTTAAAGTCACACCCTTTTCAGTCCTTGAGTCCTTCCTTAGTTTGAGGAATGCCCAGTCACTAATTTGTTAATTGTTTTATTATTAAAGAAAAGGACTATACAGTTCCAAGCCAAGAGAGACCATAGAAATTCATGGATGCATGGATGACGTGGACTCATTGCCTGTTATATCAAAAGAACCATATCTTAGTGTCAACATTATAACTCAAAGGTAAAAACCAAACATCAGCAATCAATAGAATATAGTTCATATCACCATTAGGAGCACTTATTAGGTGATGAATTTAACAAAATCAAAACAACAAACAAAGGAAAAAACAAGAATAAAAACAAAAACAAAAACAAAGAAAACAAATAGTCACACAAAGAAATGAAAAAGTATAAATGATGTTGCAAAACAAAAACAAGAAAAGTTAAAGAAATTTGTAAAACAAAAATGTGTAAAATAAAAAGAAAAACTTAAAAAGGAACCGAGGGCCTCAAATGGTTAGTAGAGGTGGCCATCTCCCCATGAATGAGTTGGAAGGAGGAGATCTAAAATAGTGAGTAGGATCATCCCTTCTTAGAGGTATTATGTACACTAACTGTTCTAAATTCATGGAAGGGTTAGGTCTATTGCACATTGACTAATATTCTCTTATCAGGGCTCTTGTTTGAATTTTTTAGGAATTTCCAACTTCCCCTAGTTGATGTTTTCAAGGTTAAGGCTTGGAAGTTGGTAGCGAACTTGCTCTAGTGCATCTATGCTTTCAATGTAAGCACAAGTTATTCCCTCAATTAGTTCCATGCATGTTAGTGAGTTGCTCTCTTGATCAGCTATTAGCCACTGGGTGTCTTCTTGTCATGTGGCTGCTGCATACAAGCACTTTTGTATATTAGTATCTTATGCACACCGGTTGCATGCAGGCAATGCTAAACCTTGCACAACCCATGATCTCTGCACACAATTGCACCCTGTATCACTATATACGATGCATGGAACCTTCTTCTTCTCGATCTTTCCAAAAGTGTTCTCTTTAGATATTTTTAGGGAAAGATTGTGGATTCCTAGGCGTGCATCTATAGTACTTAGCCATGTCCTTTCCATTATTATTGGGAAGTTCCCTTTACCGTTATTCACTTGTATCACTAGGAAATCGGCTAGGTACAATCACCCACACACCGTGATGATGATGTCCTCCACTAGTCCCAATGGAACAGTGATGGACTGTTTAGCCAGCTTTAGGAAAATATTACTCTTCCTTAATGAAGGTAGGTTCCAGGCTTTGTACATTTCTTGTGATATTAAGTTGACTCTAGAACCTGAGTCCAAAAGAGCTTTGCATGGCTCATTCCCAATGATTTAGTGATAGATTAGAGGGCTTTTAGAATCAAAGAATTTCCTGGGAAGGTGGCCAACCTTGATCCAGTCAGTAATGGCATGTGTTAACATAACTATATGCATTGAGCTAGGTGTTTGGGTTGAAGGGAGCTCTGTAGCTTTATTTGATTGGGAGGCATTCAGAGGTTCAACCACTTGTGGTCGTAAGGGCTTGGTTGGACTGTTGGTTCTTAAGACATTTAGTGTTCGTGGGTATCAGAACCAAGGTTGTGAATAGTTGAGTGGAGGTTCTAATATGCTACATCTTGACCAATGTCAAGAGGAGGAACATCATTTCATGGGAAACCTGTTGAAGTAGTTTCACCATCCCCAATTTTACTCAAAACGTGCAGAGCGTCATGGGGCCATTTACCCTTCAAGGATGTATGGTATCTCTCCTATCGCCAGTCCCTTTGACATTGTGCTTCTGTGGGATGATAGTCCCTCGTGTTATGATCACATGCAACGTATTCTACATATAAAAGCGACAAGCCTATTCGTGTGAGCGCATGAAGGAGCATGTTGGGGATTGATTGGTCTGGATGTAACACTATGTTACCCTCCAAGTTTCTCCAATGTAGTTGTTCATCCTAGTGGAGAATAAAGGTGAAATTAGGTACATACTCATTGGGATGAGTATATACCACACGAAACTATTGAGGAATTGGTGGATGTTGGTTACATGTATTATGCCGCTGATTGCCTCTTGTGTTAGTCCTAGGTGGTGAAGTGCTCTTATGAGAAGAAGAAGACATCTTGTCTTGTTCAGTGTGTAATGTACCATTATGTTGTCTTTCTTGGATTAACCCTAAGGGTTCGTTCTAACGTTCCAATGATATGAATGATATCCTATGTTCTACACAGCGCACAAACAACTAAGTCCCTAGCAACGGCCCCAATGATGAGTGGCGAGGTACCCCTATACTCAACCATACAAATATGAGCGTTTCATGCATGATATGGTTCAACTCCAAGGACTAAGTGCTTACGTGCCTTAATGAAACACTTAGGGTTAATCACTCGTTGTGTTCCCAAACTTACTTGTATTTTCATGGTTGTATGGTTAAGTAAGCTTAAGGTATATGATTTTTATAGCTTTTGTATTTTTTATGTCTTCTGCTAATAAAGGAGAGGGAGAGAGAGCTAAGTGACTAACTTACATTAACTATTCATTAACTAGTTTCTAAATGTTCCTAACACCAATATCCATTCCCTCTTGCTGTACACATCTTGAACCAATGCAATGTTGCTGGGATTACCAAACACTAATCGTCACTGGGTTACCAAGCGCCACATGCATGCTTGAAGTAGTCGTATTGAGTGTATTTAACTAAGGGGGTTGAAGGTTGATAGAGATATTAATTAACTAGGAAAGTGTTAAACAATCATTAATTACTAATTAGCTTAATTTGTATGCTACAAGGTTTATCATAAAGTTCATCTTTATTACCGTACACAAAATTATGCTAAGGTATAAATTTATTGAATAAAGATCTGTTCACTCTATGACTCCTACTGTGGATACATAGAAATAATTCTAACTTTGGAATAACAAAACTGCAAGAGTCTACCTAAGGGTCTAAGTCTAACTTCCTTGGAACCAAGGGTGCTGCCTCTTATTTATAGAAGATGAGGCAAGACGTGATATCATGTACACGGTATCGTAGCTCATCAATTGAGGTTAATGTTGAGGTCACATGTCGTGGCTAGTGTACGGAGCTCTGTTTGGACAGGAAGCATTGGAAGTTTTCCATACACTAACTCGTAGGCAGAGTAGCCTATAGGGAGTTTCCACGTGGAGTGGTATGCCCAAATAGCATCATTCAGTTTAGTGCTCCAGTCTCGCCTATATTTGCTAATAGTTCTAGTTAGTATCTTGGTAATCTTCCTATTGGTGACCTCGGCTTGACCATTTGCTTGGGGATGGTATGGTGTAGTCAATTTGTGCTCAACCCCTAAGCATTGCATTAGCTTTTGATAAGTTGCACCTGTGAAGTATGTTCCATTGTTGGAGATAAGTGCACATGGCACACAAAACCTATTGACGACTTATTGTTGAATAAATTGGGCAACTGTAGATGATGTGCAATCTTTAACAGTAGTTGCTTCAACCCATTTTGTTAAGTAGTCTACAACAACTACGATGTAAGCTTTTCCATTGGACATTGGTGTAATGGGCCCCATGAAATCGATTTCCCAAATGTCGAAGGGTTCTAATAGTTGAATCCATTGTTGCAGACCCTCCATTCTAGCAGTCATTCCCCCATCATGTTGACAACGCTCACAAGATTGGATGAATTGATGGGTGTCCTAGAATAAAGTAGGCCAATAATATCCTGCAAGTAGAATCTTAATAGATGTTCATCTCCCAGCATAGTAACCCCCACAAGGGCCCTCATGAGCATCTTGGAGAACTCTCAGTTGATCTCCATTGGGAACACACCATCGAACCAAGCCATCGGGACATACTTTGTAAAGTTGTCCATTGATTTCCATAAAGTACTTGGCTTTGTGAAGAAATTGTTGTTTCTTCTTAAGGTCTAAGTCTTGTGATGTTTGTTGGGTAAGGAGATAGATCAGAATGCTACTGTACCAGTTTGTCTTTCTGGGTGATTGGTCATTCACTACACTAGCAAAGAGGAACTCATCAGGGAAGTGATCAGAAATAGGATACTCGTCCTCTTTGCTGTCCTAGCACAACCGAGATAAATGATCGGCAACTACGTTTTCGGTGCCTTTACGATTGACCATTGTTAGATCAAACTCTTGTAGGATTACTAGCCATCGTATAATACGGGGGCCTACCATTGGCTTATTCATGAGGAACCGGATTGCATTATGATATGTGTGTATGAATACTTTGTATCCTAATACATAGTGCCTAAATTTTTCTAGTGCAAACACTACAACCATTAATTATTTTTCTGTAGTAGTGTAGTTAAGTTATGCACCAACTATACTTCTACATGCATAGTGGATGTAATAAGGACATTTTTGATCATCTAATTGTGTAAGTATGACTCTTAAGGCATAGTTGGACGCATTAGTCATGACATGGAATGGTTTGGACTAGTTAGGAGCTTGTAGAATGGGTGTTTCTACCAACTTCTGCTTCAAAGCTTGGAAGGCTAGTTCACATTCCTTGGTCCACTCGAAGGGTATGTCCTTTTTCGTTAACTTTACTAATGGTTTGG
The DNA here is from genome assembly GCA_015680685.1 of Gnetum montanum. Lineage (NCBI taxonomy): Eukaryota > Viridiplantae > Streptophyta > Gnetopsida > Gnetales > Gnetaceae > Gnetum > Gnetum montanum. The sequence goes on from MNCI01011625.1 coordinate 520,008, forward strand.
CAACCTTCAAAAAGTTCTCTATGAACCTTCTATAGTAGCCAGTGTGTCCAAGGAATGACCAAATGTCTTTGATAGTTTTTGGTTGATGAGTAATTCCTTGGATGACCTTAATTTTCTTAGGGTCTACCTCTATCCCTGCATGTGAAATTTTATGCCCAAGTACTACGCCTTCTTGGACCATTAATGGCTTTTCTGCCAATTGAGCCTTAGATTAGTCTCTACACATCTCTTCAGTACTTGCTCTAACTGGTCCAAGGCTTGATCAAAACTTGCTCCATAAGTGGAGAATTCATCCATAAAGACTTCCACACCATTTCCTATTTTCTCCTAGAATATGCTTAGAACTAAGCGTTGAAATGTCGCAGGGGCATTGCACAAGCCAAATAGCATTTTTTTATATGCAAAAGTTCCCCAAGGACTGGTGAATGTAGTTTTGGCTTGGTCTTCTGGGGCTATTTGTATTTGGTTGTATTCGCTATATCGATCCAGAAAACTATAATAACGATGCCTTGTGATTATGTCTAAGACTTGGTTAATGAATGGAAACAGAAAGTGATCCTTGAATGTTGCCATGTTTAGCAGCCTAGAATCTATACACACCCTTCATTTTCCTCCCTTTTTAGGCACGATTACTAAGGGGCTAACCCATTCGCTATTAGTGATGGGGTATATGAACCCAGCCTTTAGAAGCTGTTCAATTTCTTCTTTTACTACTTGCTTCAACTTTGGGTTCAATTGCCTTTGTGCTTGCTTTCGAGGCTTCATGGAGGAGTCAGTGTAAATCCTATGCTGGCATATCCTAGGATCTATTCCAATTAATTCCAGATATGACCAAGTGAAGACTTTTAACCACTTGTTTATTAGTTTGAGTAGACTTTCTTTTTATTGTGGCGTAAGTCTCGTGTTAATGATTACCGGTTTTCCATTCTTAAGAAACGTGTATTCCATACCAGTGGACAATGGTTTTAGCTCTAGGGGTTCTTGTTTATATGTCTTGGGAATTTTCAACTTTTCCCAGTTGATGTTTTCTAAGTTAGGACTAGGAAGTTGATGGTGGACTTGCTCTAATGCATCAATTCTATCTATGTAAGCACAAGTCAAACCCTCAATCAGTTCCATGCATATAAGTGAGCTGCTTTCTTGATTAGCCATCAACCACTGGGTGTCTTCTTGTCTTATGGCTACTGCATATAGGCACCTTTTTATGTTTATCATTTGTGCACACTGATTACATGTAGGCAATGTTAAACTTTGCACAACCCATGATCTCTACACGTAAGTGCACCCTGTGTCACTGTATGCGATGCATGGAACCTTCTTCCTCTCGATCTTTCCAAAAGTATTTTCCTTAGATATTTCTAGGGAAAGATCATGGATTCCTAGGCACACATCAATAGTGCTTAGCCATGCCCTTTTCATTATGATTGGGAAGTCCCCCTTACTGTTATTCACTTGGATCACCAGGAAGTCAGCTAGATACAACCACCCATAAACAGTGGTAACAATATCCTTCACTAATCCCAAGGGGACAGTGATGGACTGGTCAGCTAACTCTAAACAAACATTGCTCTTTTTCAATGGGGGCAAGTTCCAAGCCTTATACATTTTTTGGGATGTTAGGTTGACACCGGAACCTGAATCCAAAAGAGCTTTGCATGGTTCATTCCCAAAGATTTGTAGATAGATTAGAGGACTTCTAGGATCAGAGAATTTCTTGGGAAGGTGGCCAGCTTTGATCCAATCAGTAATAACATGTGTTAACATGACCGTATGCATTGAATGTAATGTTAAATTCGAAGGGGACTCTGAAGCTTTAGTTGATATGAAGGTGTCCAAAGGCTCAACCACTTGAGGTTGCAAAGGCTTGGTTGGATTGTTGGTTCTAAAGAAAGATCTCTTCTTTGTACGATTGTTAGAACCAATAGTAGGTTAAGGATTAACATCCCTTGTGGCATTGCGTTGCTATGGCTGAGCAGGGAGTTTACCTTGCATTGTTGGAGTAGGTGGTAAGGGAGCGATTGGTGGAAGAGATTCGACTAGATTGGAAGGATGGTATACTTGTGGAATGCCACCCCTAGGAGAGAGAGTCCTATAGTATTCACTGGCTTAGTAGTGATGTTGGGGCGTAATGTGACCAACAGAGTCACGTGGAGAGATTGGATGTTGCACGTAATATCCATATGGGTCAGGCTGCTCGTAAGGGTATTGTTTCCTTGGTGGTGGCATTCCCCATGATTGTGGGTGCTACCATTATTGATGTTGCTCAATTGGTTGTGGTGGAGTTCCACTTGAATAATACATTAAAGGTTAGTGGAACTGCGTTGGGTTACCTTGGGGATATGGTAACCATCAGGATGTTTACCATTTGTTTAGATGTGGATTAAGTGCATACACCCCAGACTCCTGTAAATGTGAGATTACAGGGCAACATCCCTTCATATGGTCATATTGACAGATATCACACCCACTATTATTGTCTGTATCTAAGCCCATAATCTATTCAATAATAGCCACTTTACCCTTACCCTTGTTATGTGCATTTTCTACTTCTCTGTTTTTCCTTTTGCCATAGTCTCTACCTCGCTCCCTAGACTCCTCTACTACTTTGAGCACAGTTTGAAAACTACTATCCAGGGAGTTCCACATTTGGTCTACCTTTGCTGATACTTTTGACACTAACTTTTAGATAGGCAAGGTTTTCCTATTCACCATCTCTTCAAGTGATGACTCTTCCTCATTCTCACAAAATCTTACCCCCTTCTTTCGAAGGGAAGGATCTCGGTTATATTCTTCTGCACTCTCTCTTTTTCATAGCTCACCTTCTTCCTTAGTTACTTACTCCAATAGTCTATGAATTTGATGGAACCTAAGCTCAGATAACCTTCCTTGGGCATAAGTCCCAAGGGTCCTTCTTGTTTCATGTTTAATCCCATCTACGAGATGGTGTAGTTGATCTCACTACGAATAACCATGGCCAGGACAACGATGTAAGAGTGCATAATAGCGGCCCATGGCAACATCCAAGGGTTCATGACTTCCTTGTTTCCATCCTTGGATTTGCTTTCATAGGATAGACACCCGGGAGTACATTTGGTACTTATTGTTGAACAGTTCTAACATCATACTCCACCTACAAATGGATTTCGGTTCTAAGGATCGATGCCAGCTTTCAGCTTCTTTTATTAGTGTTCATGGGAATAACTTAAGCTTTTTCCACTCATTTTCTATGTTTTGTAAGGCACACACATTATGAAATGCTTGTAAGTGATTTTGAGGATCAACGTTATATCCCCCTTCAAATCGTGGGATGTTATTCATGTCTAGCCTCTTGATCCTACTATCTTTTTGATGCCTTGTTGGAACCCTCACGACCTTAGTTATATCTAGCATGCTTCACATGGTGTGTAGGGGTTCATCATGATCATCTCATTCATAGCATCTATGGTGTCTACGCGGTTCCCTACTCTCCCTTCTTCTATGGCGTGATTCCCTAGAGTGCCCTCGTCCTCTATCTTAGTTGTTTTGTCTATGACTTCTACTTTGTTTGCCCTTATCCTCACGATCTATTTCTCTATGGCTACGTCTAGACACGGAAGGAGAGGGTGAAGGAGATGATGAAGGTGAAGAAGAAGGAGAACCACCCCCATGATGGTGTCTACTACCTCCTCTTCTGTGGTCTCTGCCTCGATAATGATTGCGATCTGAATGCCCACCCTTATCATGGGTTCCTATTCCTTTTTCAAACACTTTGTGTCCGTTGGTATTAGCACCTGGATCATGAATGGTAGAATGAAGGTTCTGATACACAACCCGTTGGCCAAAGTCAAGGGGAGGAACACCGTTATGTGGGTGACTACCTAAAGTAGGTTCATCACCCTCAATTTCACTTAAAAAATGTGGGGCATTCTTAGACCATTTTCCGTTCAAGGACTTGTGGTGTCTCTCCTATTGCAAGTCCCTTTGACATTGCACTTTTGTGGGATAATAGTCTCTTGAATCGTAATCCTGTGCAATGTACTTTGCGTGTAAGTGTTGCATGCCTATTCGTGTGAAAGCATGAAGAAGCATACTTAGGACTAAACGGTCGGGAGGTAATACTATGTTACCTTCCAAGTCACACCAACGTAGCTATTCCTCTTGGTGAAGAATAAAGATGAAGTAGGGTACATATTCATTGGGATGAAGATATACCACATGAAACTGTTGAGGAACTGGCGGGTCAACGTCATGTGTATTTTGCTGCCAATTGCTTCTTGTGTTAGTCCTAGGTGGTGAAGTGCTTTTGTGCGAAGAAGAAGTCATCTTGTCTTATTTAGTGTGCTATGTACTATTACCTTTTCTTAACCAACCCTAAGGGTTCGTTCCAAATATGTGAATGATTTCCTAAGTTCTACTTAGCGCACAAACAACTAAGTCCTCAGCAACGGCGCCAATGATGAGCGACGAGGTACCCCTATGCTCAACCATATGAATATGAGCGTTTCATGCACAATTCGGTCAAATTTCAAGGACTAAGTGCCTATGCACCTGTGTGGAACAATAACGGGTTGATTAATTATTATCTTCTCAAACTTACTTGTATGTCACAGTTGTATGGTTAAGTAAGCTTGAGGCATATGATTTTTATGGCTTTTATGTGTTTTATATCTTGTGCTAATAAGGAGGGAAGAGAGAGATAACTAAGTTACTAATCTAATTTAACTATTCATTAACTAAGTTCTAAGTACTCCTAACACTAGTATCCATTTTCACTTGCCATACACATCCTGAACCAATGCAACATTGTTGGGATTACCAAATGGTAATCGTTACTGGGTTACCAAGCACCATACACATGCTCGAAGCGATCGTACTAAGTGTATGTAACTAAGAGAGTTGTAGGGTGAGAGAAATCATTAATTAACTATGAAAGAATTAAATAATAATGAACACTAATTAATCTATTCTGTATGTTGCAAGGTTTATCATAAAGTTCATCTTTATTGTTGTACACAAAGTGTGCTCAGGTACACAATGCTTGAATAAAGATCTGTTCACTCTATGACTCCTATTGCGGGCACACAAAAATAATTTTAACTTTGGAGGGAGAAAATGGCAGGAGTTTGTCTAAGGGACTAACTTCTTAACTATGGGAACCAAGGGCGCTACCTCTTATTTATAGATAAGGAGGTAGGCCATAATATCGGGTATTCGATATCGCATGGTCGATCCAATATCGCGTATGCGATATCATTGTTCATCAATTGGTATTTCACTCTAACTTTCTATTAATACCTTAAATATTTTATTATTTTAAGTTTGATGAGTGGCAAGTAGTCCATCCACCCAACCATATGAATCACAACTGTTCACTAGTGATATGGTCAAATTTTGTGGACTTAGCCCCTAAGTGTACCAATAGACAAAGATAGTAACTTGGAAAATGATGATTGTTGTTTTTTTCCTTTTTGGCTCGTACTTGTGTAAGCTCATTTGTATGGTTAAGTATACACCAAGATGATGAGTGATGAGGTACCCGTATGCCCAACCATACGAATCACAAGCATTCACACATGATCCAGTGGAATTCCATAGACCTTAAGTTCTTAAGTACACTAGTTCTAAGACATGAAATTTAATTGTGACAATCATTGTCTTCTCAACTATCCTTGTGGAGCTTAATTATATCGTTAAGTATAATTGAGGCACATGATTTTTTATTATTCTATATTTTATTTGTTTATCATTAATAACAATTTGAAACTTAATTTATGAACCACTTTAATTAATCTAATTGCTAATCAACAACTAACTATATTAACATAAGTATCCTATCCCACTTTTTGTGCACATCATGAATATGTATAACACTATTGGGTCACCAAACATTAAGCATTACTAGGATTACCAAGAGTCATACGCATGCTTGAAGTAGTCGTACTTATGTGCTTAATTAATTTTGTTTAATTGAACTAGCTTACTTTAGCTTAATTACTTGAAAGCATTAAAGGAAATTGCATAGAACATTAAATGCATAAATAAAATATTTAAGTTGGTCAAGGTGCTGCAAGGTTTGATTAGAAAGCTCGTCTTTACTTCTGCACACACTGCCATGCTTAGGTACAATAGTGCTCAAATAAAAATTTGTACACTTAGTGACTCCTGCTATGGGCACTTTGGAAAATATTCTAACATTGGAGAAAAGAAACTGCAAGAGCTTTACTATGCTATGACAAAAACTATATTGAAATTGTGTGTCCAAGTGCTATATTTATAGGCCAACACATACCTTGTGATATCAGATTTTCAACATTGCACCTTGGGGTCTGATATCGGATACTTGATGTTGAGGCTTCGATATCATGTATTTGATATTGAAGCTAGACAAAAAATTATCCATCATATCACCACGATTGAATGAAAACTTGTCCTTGAGTGAACAAGAGGAGGAATAAGTTTCTTACAAAATAGTGGTAAGGTATGGGATTATTGACTAACATGAAAAATGACTCAGATGGAATAGACAAATTCTAAGTTCCCAAGTGTACGAATTTAGCAATGTTTTTACAAAATTGGGTGTTCATGACAATAGAATTGAACATCCTAGACAAAACTAACATCTAGCTCATTTGGTAGCTAAAGAGTGAGGGAGAAGATTCAATGATCATGAAGAGTCCTCATCACATGGTGTTATTACTTATCCTTTGGTGAAGATGGTCCTGCTTCTAGTTTGTACTTTCCACTGCAATCACAACAAAATCGTAGATTAGCATGAAATGTGTAACATATAGATTTTAAGTACATTGTCTTATTGGTGGTTGCACTTGGCCATGTTATGATTATGGTGGATTGATTCTATTAATAGTGTTAGTGGGAAAATTGAAGAATAGGGTGAAATGGATAAGTGGTTCATTATTAAATTTGGAAAAGTTCAACGCGATGAAATGCTTGAAGAGGGTTTAAGAATTCAAAACAAATAAGAAAAGAATTTCACTAAAAAACATTGTGAAGATGTGCACAATTGGATGTCATTGATGGGGCACACAAAAGGATTTGATTGTGAGAATGTCTAAGGGTAAAGAACTTAACTAACCCAACCAAAAGATATGAAAGTGGGTCCTCCCCAAAGCAGGCATAGGCCTTTTATTGTCCTTGCATAACTTTAGATTGAGGAGTCCATGGGCTCCATGGATGATTAATGATTACGAAAAGTTAAGTACAAAACCTTGAAAGAAACTACCTAAGAATTTTGACACATCAAGCTAAGACATCAAACAAGAACATGAAACTGGTAGTGAGGTGAGACATGGAAAGCATATATGGATAAGAGAGGAAGTGGAATGGAGTTCCTAATTAAGGTCACATAAGGTCCCTATGAAGTTTGTGGTTAAATGACTTGATAAAATCCATCCTTAGTCTAGACCAAACCCAACCACATCCAGTGACATTGCATCACCATTCTAAGACCAGTTCATCTCCTTGAGACATAAGAGCACTCCCACAGAACAACCACTGTTCCTTATTAAAGAAGAAAAGAGAAGTAAGAAGTGAGGAAGGGCCTTAGTTAGAGGGAACATTCAAGCATGGGTGACATGTCTTTATAGTCCCATAACTAGTGCTTGTAGCCTATTTATTCTATCTAAAGGGAATTCCCATCATTTTTTTGATGAAGGGAACCACACCATGTAAAGACTTATTCAACTTCCTGTTATTGGTTGACACAGAATAGTAAGAAATCCATGAAAACACAAATGCACCCAAGCAAGTAGAAAGGCACAAAGAGTACTGAATCTCCTTGAAGTCACACCCTATTCAAACCTTTGAATCCTTTTTAAATCCAGAAACTACCAAGGTCATAAGTTCGTTAAAGTTTTATTAATGAAAAAGGGACTACACATTTCTAGAACAAGGAAAACCATAGAGTTTGTGGATGAGTGGATGTTGTGGAATTATGACCTATTTTATGAAAAAGAAACCATGTCCAATTATCCATAACAAAATCCAAAGCTAGAATCCAGACACCAATAATCAAATAATCAGATAGCACATGCTCACATCAATCAAACCACACTGTGCCTAGTCGGCAATAAGGCACATTATTATTAAAACATAATAATAAAATCACATCCAAAATAAAGGAAAATATATAAAAAATTTTAAAATATTTAAGAAAAATAAAACATACTGATGATGTTGCAAAATTTTTTTTTTGAAAAATTAACAATGTAAAAAAGAAAAGGTGTAAGATAAAGAATGTGTAAAAAAAAAGTTGTAAAAATAATAAGGTGTAAAACAAAAACATGTAAAACAAAAAGACGAAAAACTAAGGAGTTGCTTATATAAATAGCATGGATGGCCATCTCCTCCATGACTAAGTTGAAAGGAGGAGATCCAAAAGATTGAGTGTGGTTGTCCATCCAATGAGGCATTTGTTACATTGGATTGCTTAGGCTCAGGGAAAGGTTTAACTTATTGTATGTTGACTAGTTGTTTTTTGTTTAGGCTCTCAAGTTTGTAGATCATCATGGCCCTAGAAGGAAAAGTTTCATAAATTATATAAGATCATTTCCATAGTGTTTGAAACTTAGTTTGTTGAGGTATGTATGTGGGGTTCTAGTAGAGGGCTTTATCTCTTGGTTGAAATTTGACTTTTCTAATTCTAAGGTCATGGCACTTTTTGTTGAATGCCTTGTGCAACTCGTTAGATGATAGGGCCACCAATCAATTTTTGTTTAGTAAGTTGAGATTCATTAGTCTTTCTTTTTATGCTAGACTCAAGTCAAGGTCAAGGTCATAAGTTGTTAAAAGTGTACGAAGCTCAGATTAAATAGGAAGTGTTGGTAATTTTTCATACACCAGCTCATAGGGAGAATAGCCTATAGGAAGTTTTCATGTTGAGTTGTAGGCTAAGAAAGCATCATTGAATTTTGTGCTCCAGTCCTTCCTATTTTTTATGATAGTTCTTGTTAATATCTTTGTGATTTCCCTATTTGTAACCCTACCTTGACCATTTGCTTAGGGGTGGTAGGGTGTTGTTAGTTTATGTTCAACCCCCAAGCATTGCATGAATTTTTGAAAGGTAGTGCCCATAAAGTGGGTTCCATTGTCAGAAATTAATGCATGTGGCACAACAAACCTATTTACAACATTCTATTGTACAAACTAAGTAGTAGTATAAGATGTATAGTTGGTGACAACTATTGCTTCTACCCATTTTGTATAATAGTCAATAGTGATTATGATATATGGATTTCCATTTGACATGGGCATTATGGGATCCATGAAATCAATGCCCTAGATGTTGAAGGGTTCTAGTGGTTAGATCCACTATTGAGGTTCCTCCATTCAAGTAGTCATTTCACCATCTCGTTGGCAGCATTTACAAGAGTGGACATATTGGTGGGCATCCTTGAAGATTGTTGGCTAATAATGCCCTACCATTAGGATTTCAATAGCTATGCATCTTTCAGCATAGTGGCCCCCACAAGGACCCTCATGAATATCTTAGAGAATGTGTAGTTGATTAGCATCAAGGACACATCAACAAACTAGGACATTGGTTCACACCTTGTAGAGATCTCTATTGTTCTCCTTGAAGCATTTTACCTAGTGAAGAAACTATTGTTTCTTCCAATGGTCCAACCCTTGTGGCATCTCTTGAGTTAGAAGATGGGTGAGAATGCCATCATATCATTTAGGCTTAGTGGAAAATTGTTTAGTTATAGCCTTGGCAAAGAGGAGTTCATTAGAAAATAGATAAAATAGTGGGCTCTATTCCTCTTTGTTGTCACATCACAATCGAGACAAGTGATTAGCAACCACATTCTTAGTTTCCTTTCGATATACCATTGTAAGATCAAATTCTTGTAAGATCACCAGCCACCGTATGACATGGGGGCTCACTGTTGGCTTGTTCATGAGAAAGAAAATGACATTGTGGTCTGTGTGCATAAACACTTTGTATCTAAGCACATAATGTGTAAACTTTTGTAGCACAAACACCATTGCCATAAATTTTTTTTGTGGTGGTATAGTTCAGTTGTGTACCCATAATGCTTTAGCTTTTGCAATGGATGTAATATGGATGTTTCTTGTCATCTAATTGTGTAAGCATAGCTCCAAAGGTGTAATTTGATACATCCTTCATAACATGAAATGGCCTAAACTAGTCCAGTGCCTGTAGAATTGGAGTTTATACAAGTTTCTCCTTTAGTTTGAATTCTTTTTCACATTCATTGGTCCAAACAAATGGAGCATCTTTCTTTGTTAGCTTAACTAATGGTTTTGCGATCTGAAAGAAATTCTCTATGAATTTTTGGTAGTAGCCAATGTGTCCAAGGAATGACTAGACATCTTTTACACTTTTTGGTTGGCAGGTAATTCCTTGGATGATCCTTATTTTTTAGTGTTTACCTCAATTCTTGCTTGTGAGATTTGGTGCCCCAATATAATGCCTTCTTGGACCATTAGGTGACTCTTTTGCCAATTGAGCCGCAAGTTTGTTTCAACACATTTTTTTAGTACTTGCTTAAGATAATCCAAGGCTTGCTCAAATGTAGCTCCATAGGTGGAGAAGTCATCGATGAAAAGTTTCACATTGCTACCAATTTTTTGCTGAAAAATGCTTAAGACCAGGTGTTGGAATGTAGCAGGAGCATTGCATAGACGAAAAGGCACCTTATGATATGCCAAAGTTCCCCAAGGACTCGTGAATGTTATTTTAGCTTGGTCCTCTGGGATGATTTGGATTTGGTTATAGCCACTATAACCATCCAGAAAACTATAGTAGTAGTGCCTAGATATTATGTCTAACACCTAATCAATGAATGACAACAAAAAATGGTCCTTGAATGTTGCCATATTCAATAGCTAAAAATCGATATAAACCCACCATTTACCACCTTTCTTTGGCACAATCACAAGTGAGCTAACCCACTTACTCTCTGCAGTGGGATAAATGAATGCCACCTTGAGGAGTTATTCAATTTCCTCCTTGATGATCTACTTCAATTTGGGGTTTAATTGCCTCTATGGATGCCTCTTTAGCTTCATGGTCAAATCAGTATAGATATGATGTTGGCATATCCTAGGATCAATCCTTGTGAGTTTGGGATATGACCAAGCAAAGGTTGTTGACCATTTTTAACCACCTTCAATAGCATCCATTTCTATTCTAGAGCAAGATTTGCATTGATTATTACCAACTTTCCATTTTTTAAGAATACATATTCCATGCTACTAGGTAGAGGTTTTAATTCAAGGGGCTTTTGCTTGAAATTTTCAAGAATTTCCAGCTCTCCCCAAAAAGTATCATCATTTGTGTTATTAGAGAGTTAGTTATGAACTTGCTCTAGTTCATCGATGCCTGCAACATATGAGCATGTCAAGCTCTCAATAGGTTCCATGCAAAGTGTACTACTTTCAGGATTAGTAGTTAGCCATTAGGTGCCCTTTTGTTTTGTGGTTACTACTTATAGACACCTTTGAATATCAGCTTTAGGTGCACACTGCTTGCATGCAGAGATGGATGCTCTCGTTTCATGAACTAGAGTTTCTACATGCAATTTCACCCCTTATCACTATACATGATTTATGGAACTCTCTTCTTCTTGATCTTTCTGAATGCATTTTCTTTAGATATTTCTAGGGAAAGATCTCTGATTTCCATTCTTGCATCAATGGTACTTAGCGATGCCCTTCCCATGATGATTGGAAAGTCCCGTTTGCAATTCTCCACCTTGATTAGTAGAAAATCAGTAGGATAAGACCACCCACAGATAGTGGTCACAATGTCTTCCACTAGTCCCAATGGAACAGTGATGGAAAAGTCTACTAATTATAATTTGATATTTCTCTTCTTGAGAGGAGGTAGGTTCCATGTAGTATATAAAGTAAGTTGACATCGAACCTTGAATCATGAAGAACTTTACATGGTCCATCCCCAGTAATCTGCAAGTAAATAAGAGGACTCCTAGGATCTACTAATTTCCTGGGAAGGTTACAGACCTAAATCTAATCAAATACGACATGTGTGAGCATAATAATATGGATTCAGGGTACAATTTGGTTTGAAGGGGACTCAAAGGAATTCAATACAGAGGAAGATGCAGAAGCAGGGTTGCCAACCACATGTGTATGTGAGGGCTTAGGTGGATTGTTGGGTTGAAAAAAGTATCTTTTTTATGTTCTATTGTTTGAATCACTCAGTTGATGAACTGATTGTAGATTTATGGTCCTAATGGCATTGCATTGTTGTGTTGGGCTGGAAGTTCACCTTGCATAGATGGAGCTGGCAGTAGCTATGTTGTGGATGGAGGAGCATGTGTAGGAACATGAGGAGGATAAGGATAAAAGGTGGTATTCCTTCTTGCATGTGGAGAATGAGTTTGATAATAGTCAAGAGGGTAGTAGTGAGATTGGAAAGTAGAAACGTGACTAGAAGAGTCATGTGGAGATAGGGGTTGCTAAACATAATACCCATATAGATTAGGTTGTCTATAAGGGTATTGCTACCTTTGGGGTGCTAGTATCCATGACTGTGATTGCTGCCACTATTGATACTGCTTGTATGATTGTGGTGGAGTTCCACTTGGATAATATTGTTGTTGCTGGTGGAACTACCTAGGATTGCCTTGGGGATAAGGAAATCTTCTAGGTGTTTACCTTTGTGTTAGTCATGGATTTAGAGCATACACCCTAGACTCTTATAAGTGTGACACAATTGGACAAAATCCCTTAGGATGATCATAATGGTAGATGTCACACCCACCATCATCATCTAATTCAGTTTCCACAACTTCCTCTATTATAGCAATCTTTCCCTTACCTCTTTAATTGGCATGTTTAGCTTCCTTGTATCTCATGCGATCACGATTACTACTTTGTTCTTTGGACTCTTCAACAATTTTTAGGACAACTTGAAATCTGCAATCCATAGAGTCCCATAATTGATCAACCTTGGCCAAAGTTTCTAAGGTAAATTTTTGAAACAGTAAGGTTTTCCAGGTCACCACCTCATCAAGTGTTGATTCTTCCTCACTATCACAAAATTGAACCTCCCTCTTGTGAATGGAAGGATCACAGTTGTATTTCTTTGCATTTTCATGTTTCCTCAAGTTTCCTTCTTCTTTTGCTACTTACTCAATCAACCATTGAATTTGATGGGCTCTTAATTTCAACAATTGCCCTTGGGCATAGACACTAAGAGTTATCCTTATTTTTTATTGGATCCCATCTATGATGTGGCAAAGTTGCTCTAGTTAAGAATAGCCATGGCTAGGACATCTATGCAATAAGGAATAGTATCAGCCCATGGCAACATCCAAGGGTTCATGTGTATCTTGTTTCCATCCTTGGATCTGCCTCCTCAAGTTGGATACTCAAGAGTACATTTGATATTTGTCATTGAATGTTTGAGCATTGTACTCCACTATCTGATTGATTCTAGTTTTAAGGATTGGTACAAGGTTTTTGCTTCTTTAATGAGTGTCTTAGGAAACAACTTAAGATTTTGCCAATTATTTTCTATATTTTGTAAGATGCAAGCATCATGGAAAGCTTGGAGATGGTTTTGCAAATCTAAGTTATATTCCTCTTCAAACCTAGGGATATTGTTGATGTCTAGCCCCTTGATATAACTATCCTTACTGTGCCTTGTAGGGATTCTTGCTACGTCTACAATGTTTAGCATACTCTAGGTAGTAAGCAAAGGTTCATCGAGGCCATGATTCTGGTGCCTACGATGCCCTTTGCTACCCCTTTGTTCATGGTATCGGGTCTCTCTTGAATGCCTATGCCCTAAGTATTGACTTGCCTGATGGTCCCTTCTATCATTTTAATCCCATCGGTTACCTCCATCATGATTGCACTCCCTACAGTTGCATTTAGAGCTAGAAGAGAAAGAAGATAATGATGAAGGTGAAGAGGAAGGAGGACTAGCACCATCACAATGCCTACTATCCCATCTTCAGTGATTGCAATCATAATCACAATTAGACATTTTTTCTGCATCCCTGCCATGACTCTCCTCCTTGGATCCTCCTTTGTCATTAGATCCATTCTTTCCAAAACCTAGATTATGGATCGTGCATTATAGGTTTTGGTTTTGACCTCCTTCATCGAAGTCAAAGAGAGGAATTTTATTGAATGGAAAATCTCCAGAGAAGGATTCTCCATCATCTTTTTGGTATAGCAGGTATTTGTAATCATTGAACCACTTTTCCTTTACAGATTCATAGTGCTGTTTTAGCTATCGATTCCTTAGATGTTGTGCCTTAATCAAATGATAATTCTTGACATTACTATCCTACACAACATACTCAGCATGAAGTCCCTAAAGACCCAATTGTATAAGCATTTGTTGAAGCATCGTAGGAATGGATTGATTGGGAAACAAGACAATGTTGCCCTTCATATCTCGCCACTGCAGTGATTTGTCTTGGTGTAGGATGAAGGTGAAATTGGGTACATACTCATTAGGATGAGCATATACCACTCTATATTATTGGGACACTTTTTGATGTACTTTGTTAAACTTGGATGGAGAATCACTCCTATGTGAAGAAGACATCTTATGTTAGAAAATAAGAAATGCAATCTGCTTGTTAAAATTGTTGTAGTTATTTTAAAGATGATATGACTCTAGGGTTCATTCCAACGATCTTGAATAATTTTTCACTAAGTTTGAGATAGTGCATGTAACAACTAAAGGTCCCTCGCAACGATACCAATGATGAGTGGTGAGGTACCCCTATGTTCAACCATATGAATCATAAGCATTCACGCATGATCTAATCAAATTTTGCAAACTTTAAGTTTTTAAGTACATTGGTTCCAAGTCATGAAATCTAATCATGAAAATCGTTGTCTTATCAACTATACTTTTGGAGCTTAATTGTATGGTTAAGTATACATGAGACTCATGATTTTTTATTATTTTGTATTTTATTTGTCTACAGTTAATAACAAGTTGAAACTTAATGTATTAACCACTTTAATTAATCTAATTGCTAATCAATAACTAACTATCCTAACGCAAGTATTCAATTCCACTTTCCATGCACATTTTGAATACGTATAATGCTATTGGGTTACCAAGCGTTAAGCATTGTTGGGATTGCTAAGAGTCATACGCATGCTCGAAATAGTCGTACTTATGTACTTAATTAATTCTATTTAATCAAACTAGGTTACTTTAGCTTAATTACTTGAAAGCATTAAAGGAAATTGCATAGAACATTAAATACATAAATAAAATATTTAAGTTGGCCAAGTGTTGTAAGGTTTGATTAGAAAGCTCATCTTTATTTCCACATACATTGTTGTGCTTAGGTATAATAATGCTCGAATAAAGATCCATACACTCAATGACTCATGCTGTAGGCACTTTGGAAAATATTCTAACTCTAGACAAAAGAAACTGTAAGAGCTCTGCTATGCTATGATAAGCACTATATCAAAGGCTTGTGCCCAAGTGCTATATTTATAGGCTAGCACATACCCTGCAATATTGAATATTTGACATTGCATCTTAGGGTCCAATATCAAATACCCAACATCGAGGCTTTGATATCGCATATCCGATATTGGAGCCAAACAAAACACTATTCATCACAAGGCATATGATATTTATTTATTTATCTAATCTAGGTGTTGAAGATAATTGCTTGAGAAATTAACTACTTAGCTATTGAATGATTCTTAAGCTATCTAGCCTAACATAAGCATCTAAGCTCACTTTTGGTACACATCCTAAATATGTCTTAATGCTACTAGGTTACCAAGTGTCTATCATTGGGTATGCTAAATAGCCACTGCTAGGATTACCAAGCATTAAATGGTATGTTCGAAGTGGTCATACTTATGTGTTTATTATTAAGTGCATTAATTAAATAAGGACAAGAATGTAAATTACATGAATGAAAAAATGCATAGAAATAAATATTATTCTATTCTAAGTGCTATAAGGAGTTTAAAGAAGCTCATCTCTATTGTCATCACATCAATGTGTCTAGGTACAATGATGCTCGAATAAGGATCCATACAATTACTTGAAGTCCTATTGTGGGCACTCATAAAATATTCTAACTTTGACAGAAGAAAATTGCAAGAACTTAGTTATACTAATGACATAACATGCCATAAATGTAGTGGGTACACACATTTATATAAGTGTGACATGACATTGCATTGACAAATCTTCCCATATGTCAATGTACTTAGTCGATGATTCATCATACCCATATGACTAAATGAAAACTCAGTTTTAAGTGAACAAAAGTAGGATTAAGCTTCTTAAAAAATTAGAAGATATGAGATTATTAATTGACTAATTCTAACTAACTAACTTTGAGTGTCAAATTGTATAGAATTACAAAGTTTACAAAATTGGTTGTCCTTGTTAACAAAATTTGACACCCTTGCAAAAATGATGCTAGATATCCTCTCATTGCTTAAGATGAGATGGAGATTAGAAAATGCCAGGAAGTGGAGGCTCTTGAAGTTCTGAAGGATCTTTGCTAGGCTCTGGTACTTGTTGCAGTGATGGTGGCTAAGGCTGAGGCTATCCTACTATGGATATTGCTTCAAGAGTCAAGTGGAAAACATCCAATAATTCTTTCATTTTCTCCTCCTTTCTCCATGGGTCATACACAGTCCACATGACTTTGTCGATGTGGATTGGTATAGGGACATATGATGGATACAACATTGCTAGGAACAACTCCTTAATATTGATGAATCACACTACAAATTATTTTCATTCGATGTCAAACATCTTGATGAGGTTCTGTAGTTCATGGTAGTCATTCATCCATCTAGCTAGGTTCTTAGCAGCTGATTTTTGGTTAGTGAAATGGCTCCTAAGAACTTTAAGCTCCACATTAGCTATCTCCAACTTTTGTTTTATCTCTTTATGGTGCTTGAATTTGGCCTCATAAAGGAGGTATGAATTGACCACTTTTTTCTCTAACTTTGTCCTTGGTCTCCTTGTAGGTAACATCACCAAATTTGCATTTTGAAGCTTGGCAAGCTCAATGTATTCAATCATCTCCTCTATTTGCAACTCCTTTAGGTGGACAACTACCTTGTTATATGCATTTAACTCATCAAAGATTGGCTACCACACATCCCCTCTTTGTTGGAGTTGTTGAAGTACCTCATTCATCTTCATTTTAGCTAGTTGGATTTCTTTTTCATTTACTTTTTTGAGGAGCCCCACTTGGTCCTTGAAGTGATTTTTACATGTTCAAACTTCAAGGCCTCATTTTTCTAGGAAACTACCTCAATGATTATCTTTTGATGAAGCATTCAAACTTCCTCCATAGAGAGGTTTTGGTTTTATATTGTCAACCTCATCAAATCTAGGTTCACCTTGGCTAGATGCTTCTATTGTTGTCTTACAAATTCAACCATTTGGTCTTTTTGCTTCTCGATTTTTCATAGGAAATGAATGTATTTTGTAAGAACCAAGTTTTCTTTGTATACTTAAGCTAAGTCCTTATCGGTGTTGAAGGTAAGTGCTTTTGATAAGAAGACATCAAAGAATGCCATCTTCTTAGCATTCTCAATCTTATTTAATTTTTGCTAAAGGTGTAGGAAAGCTTCATCTCTAGTGATTACTTAGCTGAGAATGATGGGATTAGCAAGATGGGCCCTCAGTTTTTCAAATTCAGCAACCAACCAATAGTTTTCGGTTATGACTATCTCTAGTTGGGTGTTAGTGATGAGGAGATTTTCCTTTGTCTTTAGCAACTTTGAATGGGTAGTAGTGATTTCTTTTAGAAGATCAAAGATCTCTAGAAGTAGTTGCTTCATTCCCACAAGTTGGTCCAACATCTTCTCATGTTGGGCTACACTCAATTGACCACTTCCTACTCCTATAGAAGCTTGCACATCTTTTAGGAAAGCTATGTTGGTCATGGTTGTCGTAGGAGCATTCAATGTTTCTATCACTTGGTTTTACATGACTTCTATCATTGTTTCTTACTAATGATGCTACATCACCATAACAATAGCTCCTTTTCCTTTCTCTAGGTGTAGTAGGAAAGTTGCGGTGTTCCTAGAGATTTCAGGGAACTCTTGTTATCTAGGGATGGACATTGTAACTTCTCGAGTGCTTAGATTCATTCTCATAGGCATCTGCATGCGTTGGATAGAAAATAGTAGGGTGGTCTCTTCTAGCCAGCTGATTATTCTAGTAACTTCATTGAGATGGCTCAATGTTGGTTGGTAGACTGATGACTCCCCATCACTTACGTCACCCTATTGCTACAGTAGAAATTTTTTGTAAAGTTTTCTCATTCTTTCAACAACTGCATGGGCCTCTAGTGTGGTCTCACCAATAAGTGGTGGTGGTGGTTGCTCCTCTTCTAGTAGCATTGAAGCTACTTTTTTGTTTATCACCTCCTGTCAAAATGCAACAGGAGCATGGTGGAATGTGTCATTGGTATAATAGGCTATG
This sequence comes from Gnetum montanum, assembly GCA_015680685.1. Taxonomy (NCBI): domain Eukaryota; kingdom Viridiplantae; phylum Streptophyta; class Gnetopsida; order Gnetales; family Gnetaceae; genus Gnetum; species Gnetum montanum. Next base: position 538,447 of record MNCI01011625.1, read on the forward strand.
CCTCTCCTTTTGTAGAGTTTGTGGATTAGGCATAGGAAGGGGAGTTTCTTCCTTCCTCGCTCATTTTCTTTGAAGCATTTTTCTATTTCGAGAAAGATGAGCTGAGAAAGGTTAATGGGGAACTTGTTGCTTAGAGTGGCACATACATGGGTAGAGAAGGTAATCACCTTGTTGGACCTCACTGTAGGATTTAGGTAATAGGCTGCAATCTTAAAATAAGCTTACTCAGTTTAAGTAAGTACACCACAACATAAAGCTCACCTCTAGTAGCTAGAGGGTCAAAGAAGAAGTTGAATTAGATAAGAAATTGGCAAGTTATAGTGCTTAGAAGGTGCTCTAGGCTCTAAAAATTGCAAAAACTTTCCTAACATTATGATGCAAATGTGAAAAATTGGCTAAGTGTTGATGCACATTGATGAGTGGCAAGGTACCCCTACACTCAACCATATGAATACCGTTACACATGCGATCCGGTCGAACTTTGCAGACTAAGTGCCTACATGCCTTATGGAACACTTAAGGTTAATCATTCATTATCTTCCCAGACTTACTTGTATTTTTCACAGTTGTATTGTTAAGTAAGTCTGAGGTATGTGATTTTATATCTTTTCTATTTTATCGCCTATGCTAGGAGGGAAAATATAAAGAGACTAATTAACTAACCTTAACTAACTAAGCCTTAATTAACCTAGCAGTAGTATTCGTTCCCACTTACCATTCACACCCTGAACCAATGCAACCTTGATTACCAAACACTATTCGTTACTGGGATCACCAAGCGTAACGCACGTGCTCGAAGTGGTCATACTAAATGCACTTAACTATGGGAGAAGGGTCGAGAGAGATTTAATGAACTAATAAAGCATTTAAACATTAAAAATTAATAAAGTCCTATTTAGCTTAGTCCATGCACTACAAGGTTTATCCAAGAAGTTCATCCTTATTTCCGTACACAAACTTGTGTTTAGGTATAATATTTGCTTGAATAAAGATCCGTTCACTTGGAGCTCCTACTGCGGGCACATGGAAATTATTCTATCTATGGAGAAGTAAAACTGCCAGAGTTTCACTAAGGGTCTAGGCCTTAATTGAGAAACAAGGGACAATTGCCTATTATTTATAGATTTGACGGTGCACTACGATATTGTAGGGGAAGATGCAATATCGCAGGGGATGCGATATCACGGCGAACGCAATATCACGTACGCGATATCGCGGCCCATGCAATATCGCATCCCATCATACCCCCATGACTGAATAAAACCTCATCCTCGAGTTCCTTACAAAATATTGGGACGGTATGGGATTATTGACTCAAATGAAACCAATGGTGAATGGGATGACATGTGAATAGATCATCATTACAGAACAAGACAAAAATGGTGTTCATGACAACAAGAGTGAACACCTTTTACATTTGATGTCAGGTTTTATTTAGCAGATGAGAGAGAAAAGAGAAAAGAGAAGAAGTCTACTGCTGCCAATGCCAAGATTGCACCTTTCGTTGTCTATCCATAAGCGTGCCATCGATCTTGCTCCTTGCATAGTTGTTTCAGCACCGATTCATTCCAAGTGTTCCCTCCAGATCCAATCCATTATTGTATGATTTCCATCTGCACACACAACACAGTCTTTTATTAGCAAGGGTAAATGAATCATAATGCAATTGATACCTTGCTTTGGTAAAAGGTCCATTGGCTGAGTTGTCGTATGGCTGATGCGGATTTGGAGATATACTATTAGTGACTACCAAAGGTGTAGGGGTTAGGAGAAAATCAAGAAAAATTGGGTCCGGACCCCCATGACTAAGAGTGAACCTCCAGTAGCGATAGAATGGAGAAAGAAAAAGAATAAGAAAGATGGAGAAAAAGAGAAAACTATAATGTCGATGAAATGGATGTCAAGATGAAAATGAATAAATAAAGCTGATTACACCAATGTTTAAGGGAAAGAATTTAACTGGTGCACCAAATAGGAATGCCAGTGGGTCCTCCCAAAAGCAGGCTCATGCCATTAATGCTCTGACAAACCCACATTCAAGGAGTTAGTAGGCTCTAGGAATGTCATTTGAAGCAAGAGTTAAAGTCTTAACCACAAGAATTTACCAAAAAGAAAACAATGTGTCAACCAAAATATACACTAATGATACAACCGACAACGAGGTGAACAATGGAGAGAAGGATGGAGGGAAGAGAATGAAATGGAATTCCAAGAACAAGGTGGTGTATAGCCCCTTGTGTATTTCATGGTTAATGTGACTTAGCAGATCCCATTCCAAGTCCAGCCTCAACAAACCACATCCAGTGACTTCGCATTAATACATTCAGCTGACCCATCCTCTTGAAGTAACAAGAATGTCTCCACCAAAGAGTTACCAAGATTCCGACAAAGCGAAAGATGAGATAGGAAGCTAGGAAGGGCCTTAGTTAGAGGGAACATTTTTATTTTGAGTTCCATAACCAATGCTTGTAGCCCAAATGATTATTCTGTCTAAGGGGTGTGCTTTGAATTCTCACTTTTTTTTGGTGTTTTATTTGTTTATATGTGAGAACCAAACCATGCAAAGACTTTGTTATTTTTATTAGCTCAACTTCCTGATAATGGAGCAATGTTGGAATGGGAAGGAAAAATTAAGAAGAAAACATCCAAGCACCCAAGAGAATGGCCAACACAAATGCATCAAGTTCCCTTGAAGTCACACCCTTTTCAATTCTTGAGTCCTTCCTTAGTTTGGGAAATGCCCAGTCACTGATTCGTTGATAGTTCTTATTTAGAAAGGGACTGTACATTTCCAAGCCGAGAGAGACCATAGAAATTTGTGGATGTATGGATGAAGTGGACTCATTGCCTGCTATATCAAAAGAACCATACCTTAGTATCAACATCATAATCTTAAAGGTAAAAACCAAACATTAGCAACCAGGAGAAAATAGTTCATACCATCATGAGCACTTATTGGTGATAAATTGAACAAAATGGATAACACACACGCACACGCACACGAAGAAATGAAAAAGTATAAACGATGTTGTAAAATAAAAATAAGAAAAATTAAAGAAATTTGTAAAAAAAAATGTGCAAAACAAAAAATGTATAAAATAAAAACTAAAAAGAACCAAGGGCCTCAATTGATTAGCATAGGTGGCCATCTCCCCCATGATTGAATGGAAAGGGAGAGATCTGAAATAATGAACACCTATTTGAATTTCTTAGAAGCGTCCAACTTCTCCCGATTGATGTTTTCAGGTTAAGAGTGGAAGTCGGCGATGCTCATACTCCAATGTATCTATGCCTTCGTTGTGGGCATGAGTTGTTCCCCTAGTTCATTCCATGCATGTTTGTGGGCTACTCTCTTGATTAGCTATCAACCACTGGGTATTCTCTTGTTGTGTGGTTGCTATCAACACCTTTGTATGTTATCCTCTGGTGCACACGGGTTACATGTAGGAAATGCTGAGCATTCCTCCATGTCATCACCATCTGAGTCATTGTATGTGATGCATGGAACTTTCTTCTTCTTGATCTTTCCATAAATGTTTGTTTTAGATATTTCCAAAGAAAGATCGCGGATCCCTAGGCACACGTTGATGGTGCTGAGCCATGCCTCCCCATTATAATTGGGAAGTCCCCTTTGTTACTATTGACTTCTATCACTAGGAAATCAGCTGGGTATGACCAACCACACACAGTGGTAATGATGTCCTTCACCAATCCCAAGGGAATGGTGATGGACTGGTCAGCTATCTCTAGTTGAATATTGCTCTTCTTGAGTGGAGGTAGGTTCTAGGCTTGATACATTTCTCGTGAGATTAAGTTGACTACAGAACTTGAGTCAAGAAGAGCCTTATGAGGTTCATTCCCAGTGACTTGGAGGTAGATTAAGAGACTTCCAGGATCAGAGAGTTTCCTGGAAAGGTGGCCTACCTTGATCTAGTCGGTAACGGTATGTGTTAACATAATCGTGTGCATTAAGCTTTGTTGTTGGTTCGAAGGGAGCTCCAAAGCCTTAATTGTTGGAGGAACGTACACAGACTCAACTGCTTGTGGTTGTGAGAGCTTGTTTGGGCTTTTGGTTCTGAAGAAAGGTCTTCTCTTCTTGCGGTTGTTAGAACCAACAGTGGGTTGAAGGTTTACAGCTCTCGTAGCATTACATTGCTGTGGTTGAGTGGGGAGTTCCCCTTGCATTGTTGGAGCAGGAGGTAGTGGAACTATTGGTGTAAGAGATGCGGATGGATTTGGAGGATGGTATGTATGTGGTGTGTCTCCCAGAGGAGAAGGAGTCCTAAAATACTCCCAAACTTGGTAGTGACATTGTGGAGTTGCGTGACCCATAGAGTCACTTGGAGAAACCAATTGCTGCACGTAGTAGCCATATGGGTCTGGTTGCTAGTAAGTGTATTGTTGTCTAGGCAGTGGCATTACCCCATGACTGTGGGTGTTGCCACTGCTGGTGTTTCCCAATAGGTTGTGGTGTGTACTATCCAAGATCGTCAATGTAAGGTTGGAAGAAAATGAACATCAAAAGATCTCCAAAGAGGCACAGATGACCCTGCCTTCGCCTGAGGGCAAGTTGAAAAAACTAAGGCAGAGTGCCTTAGATGGTCTACACACAGATCAACCAAGGACTTCCCTGCGCGTACGCTATGGCTTGCACTGGGGTTATGGTTACGAAAGGTAAAACAAAGAACGTAATGCAATGAAACGTAAAAAAGGAATACAACATGTAAACGTACAGAGAATGTATTGAAGAAACGTACAATAAAATGGGATAATGCAGACAATGAACTAAAAAAACACAATGGAAGGCAAAATGAAACTGTGTTATATCAATTAACAAGATGTACATTGGTCAAAACGTAGTTGCGAGTCTGAACTGTAAGTCAAATGTTAAGCTTCGATGCATGGTGTTTGCAAGCATTGGGAATCACGTGCGTCTGGGCTCAGGATTGCTAGTTTATTTTGCCAAATTTTGTTGACCCCGTTTATGTCAATGAACAGGGTATTTATACATTTTTTCTAGACTCAAGAGTAGGATTCGTGAATGAGGTCAATGGCTGTGAGATCCGCGAAAAACGGATCGCATGACAGGAGTACATGGGCAGACTACGTTTTAGACCAAGTGCACTGTATCATACAATGCAAGCTAGCTTATGCTCATAGATGCAGCGTAAGAGCTTGACAAGCTCACAGATGATGAAGCTTACAAAGAAAATTTATAATGAATTCCAAGAGGGATTGACTCCAGCTCGCTTGAAATTTCATGGATTTATGACTTGACTGCTGTAGATTGTCGATCTGAAGGGTTTCGTGGCTATTTGAGGTGGTTCTATTGTGCTAGAGTCTCTAGCATGAGCGGATGTGTTGTCAGCGTGTGTTAATTTGGGCTTCAGCATGAGTTGATTTGTGGTCACGCTGCACTCACGCCCAGCATGACCTCTAGCGTGTGTCCAATGTCAGCGTCTAACGTTCTATAGCATCCAGCGTGTGTACGCTGCACTCACGCCCAGCGTGACCTTCAGTGTGATTAAGATTTATGACACTTTTAACACCAGTTTTGGATTTTTGAAGCCTAGATTTTGGAAGTGTGACTACTGCTTGACCTTGAGGATGTCTTGTGTGTTTAATTTGAGCCTATCTGTGCTTGGATTCAGGCCATTTTATCAGCTCACGTTGGGCTCACGCTATCGACGTGACCTCAACGTGACCTGGGCATGACCAACTGGAAGTGAGTCATTTTGAGCTAAGTTTTGACCTTTGATGCCTGTTCTTTGTAGTGCAATTGCTACCTGCTCTCCAGGGTGGCCTGGATGCTGAATTTGGGTCTACCTTTGTGTTGATTTGAGCCACTTTTGATAGGTCACGTTAGGCTCATGCTGTTAGCGTGACCTCAGCATGACCAAGCCAAAATGCCATGTTTCATGATCAAATTTTGATTTTCTGGAGCCTGTGAACAAGTAGAACTATTGCCTATCCTTGGGGGTTGAGTTGATGCTGAAAATTGTGCTTGGGACTACTTGATTTGACCTGTTTTTGTTTGGTCATGCTGGGCTCACACTCTAGCATGACCCCAGCATGACTTGGGCGTAAGTAGTGAAAACGGTGCATTTTCGAGCCCGAAATTAGGATTCTGAGGGTTGGGACCTAGAGAAATAATTAGTGGACATTTAGGGTGACTTGTAACCTCAAAATAAGACCATTTTAATGTTGTTTTGAGGTTATTTTGGGGCACTCAGGCTAGACTCACGCTGGACTCACGCTGCCAGCGTGAGCTGGGTGTGACCTCAGCGTGAGTAACAAGATTTGTGCAATTTTGACTTGAAATCTTAGGTTTTGGATGTTGAAACTTGGGGCGGCCATTAATGGACCTCGATGAATCCTTGCCTATTGAAATTAGGATTTTTTTGACCTAATTTGGAAGTTGTTAGGGTTGGTCACGTTGAGGGCAAGCTAGCTTGACTGCATGCACAAGCTGACTTGAGCAAGCTGAACGTCAGTTCCATGCCTTAGTCAAGCTTTGCCTCTTGAATGCTGAAAGAGCTTGAGTCATTCCTGTTTTAATGTGTTAAGCTAAAATTTTGTGGTGTTTCATGGTGGAGTTCCACTTGGATAATATGTTAACGGTTGGTGGAACTACCTCGGGTTACCTTGGGGATAAGGTAACCTTTGGGGTGCTTGCTGTTTGTTAAGTCTTGGGTTGAGTGCATACACCCCAGACTCTTGTAGATGTGAGATTATTAGGAAACATCCCTTAGGATGGTCATATTGGCAGATCTCACATCCATCGTCATTATCTGTATCCGAATCCACAACCTCATCAGCAATAGTCATTTTTCCCTTAGCCTTGTCACATGCATGGCCTAAATCTCTCTAGTTTTTCTTATCATGGTCACTACTTCGTTCCTCCTTAGACTCCTCTACGATTTTCAGAATAGTTTTGAATCTACTATCTAAGGAGACCCTAAATTGATCCACCTTAGCTAACACTACGGTTGTTAACTTTTGAAGTGGCAAGGTTTTTCTATTCACCAACTCTTCGAGTGGTGACTCATCCTCTTCCTCATAGAATCTTACTCCCTTCTTTCGGAGGGAAGGATCGTGGTTATATTCTTTCGTGCTTTCTCTTTTCCATAGCTCCTCTTCTTTGTTAGATACTTGCTCCAACAATCTATGCACCTCATGGGACCTAATTTTAGATAATCTCGCTTGGGCATATGTCACAAGGGTTCTCTTGGTTTCATGTCTTAGCCCATCTACGAGGTGGTGTAGTTGATCCCGTTGTGCATAACCATGGCTCGGGCAACGATGTAGCAATGCATAATACCAGCCCATGGCAGCATCCAAGGGTTCGTGATTACCCTGCTTCCATCCTTGGATCTGCTTACGCAAGTTGGACACTCTGGAGTACGTCTGGTATTTATCGTTAAACAATTCTAGCATTGTACTCCACCTCCTAATGGTTTTCGGTTCTAAGGACCGGTACCAACTCTCTGCTTCTTTTATGAGTGTCCTAGGAAAAAAATTTAATTTTTGCCACTCATTTTCAATATTCTGCAAGGTGCAGGCATCGTGGAATTCCTGTAAACAATTTTTTGGATTAGCATTGTATCCCCCCTCAAACCGTGGGATATTGTTCATGTCTAATCTCTTGATTTGACTATATTTTTGGTCCTTGTAGGTATTCTCACAGCCTCCATAATATCTAACATACTTCGGGTTGCTAGTAGGGGTTTTTCATGATCATCTCTCTCATGATGTCTATGATGCCTACATGGTTCCCTACTTTCCCTTCTTTCATGCCTTGATTCCCTAGAGTGCCCTCGTCCTCGCTCTCGACTCTCTTGTCAAGGTCTCTCATCTTGCTTACCCTTATCCTTATCGTTGTGCTCCTTGTGACTATGTCCTAACATGGAAGGAGAGGGTGAATGATGTGATGAAGGGGAAGAAGAAGGGGAACCATCACCATGACGATGTTTCTTACCTTCTCTTTGGTGATCTTGACCCTGATCGTGGTGACTATCAGAACGCTCGTCCTTATCTTGTGTTTGTGTCCCCTCATTGAACACTTGGTGTTCATGGGCATCAGAAATAGGGTTGTGTATCATGAAGAGTAGGTTCTGATACCCCACCTCCTCACTATTGTTAGGAAGGGGAACATCATTTGATGGAGAACCTGTTATAATTGGTTCACCATCTCCAATTTTGCTTAGGATGTGCAAGACCCCTTTGCCTTTCAACAATGTATGGTGGCTCTCCTACCTCAAGTCTCTTAGACATTGCGCTGCTGTGGGATGGTAATCCCTTATGTCATAGTCTTCTACAACATATTCAGCATATAATTCCATCATGCCTATCTATGCAAGAGCACGAAGAAGCATGTTAGGGACTACCCGATCTAGAGGTAACACTATGTTACCTTGCAAGCCTCTCCAATGAAGTTGTTCATCCTAATGGAGGATAAAGGTAAAATTAGGTATATACTCATCGTGATGAGTATATACCACCTGATACTATTAAGGAGCTGGCGGTTTTTGGTTATGTGTTTGGTCCCACCGACTGTCTCTAGTGTGATCCCTAGGTGGTGAAGTGCTTTTGTTCGAAGAAGAAGACATTATTTCTTATTCGATGTGCTGATTAACCATTATATAATTTTTTTTAATTAACCCTAAGGATTCATTTAAGCTCCCAATGATGTGGATAATTTCCTATGTTCTACTTAGCACACAAACAACTTAGTCCCTGGCAACGACGCCAATGATGAGTGGTGAGGTACCCCTACGCTCAACCATACAAATACGAGCATTACACGCACGATCCAGTCAAACTTTGTAGACTAAGTGCCTACACACCTTATGGAACACTTAAGGTTAATTATTCATTATCTTCCCAGACTTACTTGTATTTGTCATGGTTGTATGGTTAAGTAAGTTTGAGGTATGTGATTTTTATATCTTTTTTGTTTTATCACCTATGCTAGGAGGGAAAAGGTGAAGAGACTAATTAACTAATCTTAACTAACTAACTAATCCTTAATTAACCTAGCATCAGTATCCATTCCCACGTACCGTTCACACCTTGAACCAATGCAACCTTGATTACCAAACACTATTCGTTACTGGGATCACCAAGCGTAACGCACGTGCTCGAAGTGGTCGTACTGAATGCACTTAACTATGGGAGAAGGGTCGAGAAAGATTTAATGAACTAATAAAGCATTTAAACATTAATAATAAATAAAGTCCTATCTAGCTTAGTCTATGCACTGCAAGGTTTATCCAAGAAGTTCATCTTTATTTCCATACACAAACTTGTGTTCAGGTACAATATTTGCTTGAATAAAGATCCGTTCACTTTTTGGAGCTTCTACTACGGGCACATGGAAATTATTCTATCTCTGGAGAAGTAAAACTGCTAGAGTTTCGCTAAGGATCTAGGCCTAAATTGAGAAATAGTGGAGAGCCGCCTCTTATTTATAGATTTGACGGTGCCTTGTGATATCGCGTACGCGATATCGTAGGGGAAGACGTGATATCGTGGGGGATGCGATATCGCATGGGCCACGATATCACACATATATAGACTTTTTATCATGCGTTGATAGGGCTAGTCGTCGATGTAACCTATTGAAACAAATTTTCACTTTTATAAACTAAGTATTAGGGAAGAGTTTGGCTATGAAATTGGAGCCGAAAAGAAGCCAGAAAAGCCTAGAATGATGACAAATCATGGAATAGGGCTCTGAATGGATTTGGAAAAGGAGATTTGGAGAAATTATATTGCTAAGGAGTGCAAAAACCAAAGGTTCATTGTTGGAAAATAATGGATTTGAGTGCAAAATGACTAAGGGATAGGAAGCTTAACTACCTAGTCCAAGGAGCATGCAAGTGGATCATCTCCATAGTAGGCACATGTCCTTAATGGCCTTGCATGTCCTCATACCTAGGAGTCCATAGGCACCAAGGATGATTAATGACCCTAGATTGTTAAAAATTGAATTCACACAAGAAATCACTAAAGAAGTAGGACATACCAAAATAGGCACATTGAGTAACCATGATAAGAGGTAGTGAGGTGGTAGATGGTAGTTACTTGAATAACGAAAGAGGGAGAGAGTGGTAATGGAATCTCATATCTTGGTCACATGAGTCATTTGTGGATTTTTTGGTTAATGTGACTCGATATTATCCCATCCTTAGTTAGAATGAAGTTCATCCACATCCAATGACTTTGCATTAGCACATTTAGACCGTTTAACCCTCAAAGTTCATGAACACTCCCAAAGATCATCCATCATTATAGATAGAGAAGAAAAGATAGGCAAGAAGTTAAGAGTGCCTGAGTTAGAGTGATGGCTTCAAGCATGGGTAACATGTCTTTCCAACCCCATAATTAGTGCTTGTAGTCCATTATTTTTTTCTAAGAGATCTACTTTGAATTTCCATTTTTTCTCGTGGGAATCACACCATGCAATGACATTGCTTCTTGTTATTGGTTGACATTAGGAATGGTGAGGAATCGATAAGCATACCCATAAAACTTTAGAAAATAGCTAAGTACAAAAGGTGACAAGTCCCCTTGAAGTCAAACCCCTATCAATTCCTCTTAATTTTTCCCAATTTTAGAAAGTACCAAGGTCATAGATTTTTGTTAAGTTGTTATTAAGAAAGGACTACATGCTTCCAAAATGAGAGAATACCATGGAGTTGAGTGGAATGGGTGGATGATGTGAGCTCACTACCTAATATCATAAGAAAACCAATGTCCCATTAATCAATGTCACAATTCAAAGATGAAATCTAGTCATTAAGCTATTAATTCAAACTATAGAGTTCAATGAACCTCCATCAATTCACCAAAGTCTTGATGGAAATAAAGAAGAAAAATAAGCGTAAGAAAAATTCAAATAAGAAAAAATATATAAGAAATTACAAAATACTCAAGAAAATGAGAAAATGTATAAAGAATGATGTAAAATAAAAAAGTTGAAAAATTGAGGAGCTAGTTAGAAAATGTTAGCACAGATGACCATCTCCCCCATGACTAAGTTGAAAAGTGAAGATTTGAAAGATTAAGCATGCTTGGCCATCGACAGAGATGTTGTTGCCATTGGCTATTCTTATCTTCATGAAAGGTTTAAATTATTGCATGTTTATTAATAACTTTTTATTTAGGTTGGTAGGATGGTAAATCATCATGATCCTAGATGGAAAAGTTTCATAGATGACATAAGGGTGCTCCCATAGCATTTGGAATTTTGTATGTTGAGGTACATGCATGGGGTTCTAATAGAGCATCTTATCTCTTGGTTGAAATTTAACTTTTCTTATCTTGAGGTTATGGTGTTGCTTGTTATGTGCCTTGTGTACTTCATTCAATGATAGGGCCACTAATTGATTTTCATCTAGTGTGTTAAGATTCATCAATAATTTTCTTTGAACTAGATTTAAATCCAGGTCAAGGCCACAAGTTGTTGAAAGTGTATGCAGCTTAGTTTGGATAGGAAGAATTGTGAGTTTCCCATACACTAACTCATTGGGAGAATATCCAATAGGAAGTTTCCATGTTGAACGATAAGCCCAAAGAGCATGATTAAGTTTATTGCTCCAATCCTTCCTATACTTACTAACTGTGTGTGTTAGTATTTTTGCGATTTTCCTATTTTTGATTTCTGCATAACCATTTGCTTAGGGATGGTATGGAGTTGTAAGTTTATGTTCAACACCCAAGCGTTGGATGAGTTTTCGAAAAGTGGCACCTGTAAAGTATGTTTCATTATTAGAAATTAGTGCTCGTGGCATACCAAACTTGTTTACAACATTCTGTTGTACAAACCATGCCACTGTAGAGCATGTACAATCAGTGATAGTAGCAGCTTCAGCCCACTTGGTACAATAGTCAACAAATATGATTATAAACATCTTTCCGTTGAACATGGGGTTGATGGATCCCATGAAGTCAATTCTTCAAAGATTGAAAAGCTTCGATGATTGAATCCACTATTAGGGCTCTTCCATTCACACAATCATCCCTCTATCTTGTTGGTATCTATTATTGATGAGTGGCGAGGTACCCCTACACTCAACCATACGAAACGAGCGTAGCACGTGTGATCCGGTAGAACTCCGCAGACTAAATGCCTAAATGCAGCAAGGAACACTTGGGGTTAATTAATCGTTGTCTTCCCAGACTTACTTGTTGTTGTCACGGTGTATGGTTAAGTAAGTCTGAGGTATATGATTTTTTGGGTCTTTTCAGGTTTATCTCCTATGCTAAAGGGTGAAGGTTTGAGAGACTAAAACTAACTCTAACTACAGCACTAAGTCCTAGCGTCAGCATCCATTCCCACTTTCCGTACACACCCTGAACTGTGCAACTGTGTCTACCAAACGCTAATCGTTACTGGGATTACCACACATAATGCACGTGCTCAAACCGGTCGTACTGAGGCACCTAACTAGCCTAAGTGTGACGAGCAGCCAATTCCTTGACTAGTCGTACACATCCGTAGATGCTCGTAATCAAGTCGTACTCGTCCCATGTTCTAGGAGATAAGGGTGAGAGAATCTAATCGCGATGAGTAGCCGATTCCTTGGCTAGCCGTACACATTTGTCAATGCTCATAACCAAGTCGTACTCATGCTGCGCTACTAGGAAAGCAATAAATAACATTAAATAAACCTATCCATGTACTGTAAGGTTTATCCACAAAGCTCGTCTTTATTGCTGTACACAATTTGCATTTAGGTACAAAGTTGCTCGAATAAAGAACCATTCACTTGGGGGACTCCTACTGCAGGCACATGGAAAATATTCTATCTCTGGGGTGATCAATCTGCCAGAGCTTCGCTACTTCTAGCCTAGGATGAGAAATGAGGGGAGTGCCGCCTCTTATTTATAGATTTGGCGGTGGACCACAATATCGCGTACGCGATATCGCAGGGGATGATGTGATATCGCAGGGGATGTGATATCGCGGTGGCCGTGATATCATGTTGTGCATATCATGTCTCATCATACCCCCATGACTAATGAAAACTCGTCCTTGAGTTCCTTACAATAATATCGGGAAGGTATGGAATTATTAGGGGAATGGAACTAATGGGATGATGTGTAAACGGATCATTATTACAAGACTTGACAAACTGGTGTTCATGACAACAAGGGTGAACACCTTATTACAATGACATCAGGCCACATTTGGCAGCTGGGAGAAATGAGGAGAGAGAAGAGAAGAGAAGAGCAGAAGAGAGAAGAGTCTTGCTACTGCCAATGCCTAGGTTGCACCATTCATTCTCCATCCATTAGCGCATAATCAATCTTGCTCCTTGCATAGCTGCTTTAGCACTGCTCCATTCCAAGTGTTTGCTCCAAATCCATTTCGTTGTTGTATGATTGCCATCTGCACACACAACACAATCATATATTAGCAAGTGTGATTGAATCATTAAGTAATTAATACCTTGCTTCAGTGTAAGTCCATTGGCTAGGTTGTGGTATGGCTAATATGGACCTTGGAAGATGTAGTAATGATTAGTACTGAGGGTGTAGGGGTTAGGAAGAAAATCAAAAATTTCGGGGCTAGGAGAAAATCAAAAAAAGTAGGCCCCCGTACCTCCATGACTAATCGCGAACCCCCAGTAGCGTTAGAATGGAGAAAGAAAAGGAGGGAGAAAGATAGATAAAAAGGGATAACTATGGCATCAATGAAGTGGATGTCAAGATGGAAATGAACAAAATAATAATTAATTGCAAAATGTTAAGGAAAAGAAGTTAATTAATGTTCCAAATAGGAATGTCAGTGGGTCCTCCCCAAAGCAGGCTCATGCCCTTAATGCCCTGACAGACCCACATTTGAAGAGTCCGTAGGCTCTGGGAATGTCTTTTGGAACAAGAGTTAAAATTTTCACCGCAAGGATTTACTAAAAAGAAAACAATGCATTAACCAAAATATATACACTAATGATACAATTGGCAATGAGGTGAACAATGAAGAGAAGGATGGAGAGGAGAGAAGAGAATGGAATGGAATCGCAAGGACAAGGTGGTGTACAGCCCCTTGTGTGTTTTATGATTAATGTGACTTGGCAAGTCTCATTCCAACTCCGGGCTCAAACCAACCACATCCAGTGACTTCACATCAATGCATTCGATTAGACCATCCACTTGGATAACAAGGATGCATCTTCAAAGATCCACCACCATTCTAACGAAACAAAGGAGAGAACGGGAAGTGAGAAGGGCCTTAGTTAGAAGGAACACTTTGGTTCCATAACCAGTGCTCGTAGCCCAAATTTTATTTCGTCTAAGGGGTGTGCTTTGAATTCTCACTTTCTTCATTTTTTTTTGTGTTTTGTATTTTTATGTGTGAGAACCACACCATGCAAAGACTTTTTCCTTTTATTGTCTCAACTTTCGATAATTGGGTAACATCGGAACGGTAAGGAAACTCAAGAAGAAACATCTAAGCACCCAAGAGAATGAC
>MNCI01011625.1:553451-568988 GCA_015680685.1 Gnetum montanum
TCATAGGCACACCTCTCACATGGAGACATATCCTCCATGTCATCACCCAATGAATCATTGTATGCTATGCATGGAATCTTCTTCTTCTCGATCATTCCATAAATGTTTATCTTAGAAATTTGCAAGGAAAGATCACGAATTCCTAGGTACGCGTCTACGGTACTTAGCCACTGTCTTCCCATTATAATGGGAAAGCCCTCTTCATTGTTAACCTCAATCACCAGGAAATCAGCTGGGTATGACCACCCACACATAGTGGTGATAATGTCCACCAATCCTAAGGGAATGGTGATGGACTGGTCAGCTAGCTCCAGTTGTATGTTACTCTTCTTAAGTTGGGGTAGGTTCCAGGCTTGATACATCTTTTGTGAAATTAGGTTGACTCTGGAACCTGAGTCAAGAAGAGCTCGATGTGGTGCATTTCAGGCAATCTGTAAATGAATTAAGGGGTTCCCAGGGTTAGATAGTTTCCTGGGGAGACGGCCCACCTTTATCCAGTTAGTTACAGTATGTGTCAACATAACCGTTTGCGTACTTAGTTGTTGGACTGAAAGGTTCTCCGAAACGTTAGTGGTTAGAGGCCTATACATGTACCCAACCACTTGTTATTGTGAGAGTTTATCTGGGCTCCTAATTCTGAAGAAGGATCTCTTCTTTATATAGTTGTCAAAACCAGCACCCGATTGGATATTTACATGCTAAATATTTACAGCTCTCGCGATGTTACATTGTTGCGGTTGGGTAGGTAATTCCCTGTGCATTGTTGGAATAGGTTGTATGGGAACTACAGGTGGAAGAGGTGCAGGTGGAGTTAGAGGATGTGCTGAATGTGAGATATCTCCCGGAGGAGAAGGAGTCCTCCTGAAGTACTCCCGAACTTGGTAGTGATGTTGGGGGGTAGTGTGACAAATAGAGTCACCTGGAGAAACTGGCTGCTGCACATAATAATCATAAGGATTAGGCTGCCGGTAAGGGTATTGATGTGTTGGCGGTGGCATCCCCCATGACTATGGGTATTACCACTGCTGGTGTTGTCCAATAGGCTGTGGAGACGTTCCACTTGGGTAATATGTTAAGGGTTGGTGGAACTGCCTTGGGTTACCTTGTGGATAAGGTAACCTTCGAGGTGTTTGCCGTTGATTAAGTTTTGGGTTTAACGCATAAACCCCAGACTCCTGTAGATGTGAGATAATTGGGCAACATCCCTTAGGATGGTCATAGTAGCAGACTTCACATCCACTATCATCATCTGAATCAGAATTCATAGCCTCATCGGAGATAGGAATTTTCCCCTTACCCTTGTTATGTGCAGGGCTTAAGTTTCTCTGCTTGGTTTTGCCTTTGTCACTACTTTGTTCTACCTTGGACTCTTTTACGATTTTTAAGACTATTTCTATTCTTGAGTCTAAGGAATCCCACATTTGGTCTACCTTAGCCGATACCTCAGTTGTCAACTTTTGGATCGGTATGATTTTCTGGTTCACCAACTCTTCGAGTGGTGACTCATCCTCCTCATCGCAGAATTTCACTCCCTTCTTGTGAAGGGAGGGATCGTGGTTGTATTCTTCTGCACTTTCCCTCTTACGTAGCTCACCCTCTTCTTGTGCTACTTGTTCCAACAAACTTTCAACTTCATGGGCTCTAAGTTGGGAAAGTCTCCCTTGGGTGTAAGTCCTAAGAGTTCTTCTCATTGCATTCCTTAGCCCATCCACAATGTGGCAAAGTTGATCCCGCTTAGCATACCCATGGCCTGGGCAACGATGTAGCAGTGTATAGTAACGGGCCATGGCAGCATCCAAGGGTTCATAAGCACCTTGTTTCCAGCCTTGGATCTGCTTACGCAAATTGGACACTCTGGAGTACGTTTGATATTTGTTGTTGAATAGTTCAAGCATCGTACTCCACCTCCTGATGGTTTCCGGTTCTAAGGACCGGTACCAGCTCTCTGCTTCTTTGGTGAGTGTGGTTGGGAACAACTTAAGCTTCTGCCACTCATTATCTATATTTTGCAAGGCATAGGCATCATGGAATGCCTGTAAATGATGTTGAGGATCAACGTTGTATCCCCCTTCAAAACATGGGATATTATTTATGTCCAAAAGCTTGATTTGACTGTCTTTCAAGTGCCTTGTGGGGATCCTAATTGCCTTTGTAATGTCTAGCATGCTTCAGGTTGCGAGTAGGGGTTCATCATGATCATCTTTGTCATGATGTCTGTGATGTCTTCGTGATGGTTCCCTACTCTCCCTACATCCTTGCCCTTGTCCTAACTCCTGACCTTCCTGTCGAGGTCTTTCATCTTCCTTACTTTTACCCTCTCTGTTGTGCTCATGATGGTTGCGCCTTGATGTGGAAGGAGAGTATGAATGGTGAGATGAAGGAGAAGAGGAAGGGGATCCATCACCATGACGATTTTTCTTACCTTCTCTTCGGCTGCTTCGGCTGCTTCGGCCTCGATCATTGTAACGATCAAAGTGTCTGTCCTTAGTGTGAGTGGTTGTTCCTGCCGTGAATAGTTGGTGTTCATGGGGATCAGAGCCTGTAGCATGTATAGTTGCTCGAAGGCTTTGATGCCTAACCTCTTCACCATTGTGAGGAGGAGGAACATCATTTCCTAAGAAACCCGTCATGAGGGGTTCCTCGTCTCCTATTTCACTAAGGACATGGGGGACCTTGCCCTTCAACAATGAGTGTTGGCTCTCTTGCCTTTCATCCCTCATACGTTGCAAAGCAGTGGGATGATAATCCCTTATATCATATTCTCCAGCAACGTATTCAACGAATAAGTCCTGCATACCAATCTGTGTTAAGGCACGAAAGAGCATGTTTAGAACGGATCGATCTGGTGGTAAAACTATGTTACCAAACAAATCTCTCCAGCACAACTATTCATCCTGATGGAGGATAAAAGTGTAATCAGGAAAATACTCATCGGGATGAGTATAAACTATCTTATACTGTTTAGGACTTGGCTGGTTTAGGTTATGTGTATGTTGCTGACTGTCTTCTGTGTTATTCCTAGGTGAGTTAACCTTATGAGAAGAAGCCATTTTATTGGTGTGCTGTTCACCATTATATATGTTCTTATTTAACTAATTAACCCAAAGGTTCGTTAAGGCTCACAACGATGTGAAAGATTTCCTAATGTTCTAATTAGTGTACAAACACTTAGTCCATGGCAACAGCGCCAATGATGAGTGGCGAGGTACCCCTACACTCAACCATTTGAAACGAGCATAGCACGTGCGATCCGGTCGAACTTCGCAGACTAAATGCCTAATTAATCGTTGTCTTCCCAGACTTACTTGTTGTTGTCACGGTGTATGGTTAAGTAAGTCCGAGGTATATGATTTTTTTGGCCTTTTCAAGTTTATCTCCTATGCTAAAGGGTGAAGGGTTGAGAGACTAAAACTAACTCTAACTACAGCACTAAGTCCTAGCGTCAGTATCCATTCCCACTTGCCGTACACACCCTGAATTGTGCAACTGTGGCTACCAAACGCTAATTGTTACTGGGATTACCACACGTAACGCACGTGCTCGAAGCGGTCGTACTGAGGCACCTAACTAGCTTAAGTGTGACGAGCAGCCGATTCCTTGACTAGACGTACACATCCGTAGATGCTCGTAATCAAGTTGTACTCGTCCCACGTTCTAGGAGATAAGGGTGAGAGAATCTAATCGCGATGAGTAGCTGATTCCTTGGCTAGCCGTACACATTCGTCAATGCTCATAACCAAGTCGTACTCATGTTGCGCTTCTAGAAAAGCAATAAATAACATTAAATAAACCTATCCATGTACTGCAAGGTTTATCCACAAAGCTCGTCTTTATTTCCGTACACAACTTGCGTTCAGGTACAAAGCTGCTTGAATAAAGATCCGTTCACTTGGGGGACTACTATTGCGGGCACATGGAAAATATTCTATCTTTGGGGTGATCAATCTACTAGAGCTTCGCTACTTCTAGCCTAGGATGAGAAATGAGGGGAGTGCCGCCTCTTATTTATAGATTTGGCGACGGACCGCGATATCACGTATGCGATATCGCAGGGGACAACGCGATATCGCGTACGCGATATTGTAGGGGATGCGATATTGCGGCGGTCGCGATTTCGCGTACGTGATATCGTGGCTTGTGCATATCGCGTCTCATCAATTATAGAAACATAAGAAGTGATGGACATCCCTGAAGATCATTAGCCAATGATACTTTGCCATGAGAATCTTAATGGTTATTCTCATAGCATAGTGGTTCCCACAAGGGGCTTTGTGCATGTCTTAGAGGATTTAAAGTTGATTTGCATTGGGAACACACCATCATACCAGGCCATGTGCATAATTCTTATAGGGGTTTCCTTTGATTTCCATGAAGTGTTTGGCCTAATGAAGAAATTGTTGTGTTTTTTTGTTGTCTCGCTCTATTAAATCCCAATTTAGTTAGTTTTTAAATAAGTATTTTTGTCAAATTCATGCATTTTAATTAATTTCCTTCTATATTTCATATAGTTAATTATTTAATTAACATTTATTTTATTATTTATTATAGTGGCAAGTATTAGCTTATTATTAATTTATTATTATTAGTTAATTGGTGTGGTTTAGTTTATTTTAATTTTAGTTTAGCTAATAGGATATATTATTATTTATCAATGTGATTATAATACATTATATAAATATTATATACACTATATATAAATATTATATTATATTACATTACATTATATATATATATATATATTATATGCCAGCACTAGAGGCATAATGGTAGGGAGATAGTGCTGTTGTCCAACATAGTGAGGTGCTATAGTAGTGGTGGTAGGGCACATGGAGAGACCATGACATAGTGGTAGGTGGGATAGCAATGGCCTTGAACAACAAGACATGTCAAAACAGGTTGAGCTCTGGCTTTGCAACTGCGCTAATGGTGAATGCCATGGAAGCTACAGTATCATGATTCCTATCTAGGCAGAGCTAATACTTGTTCTCACATAAGCTCCTCCTTCCCATATGGGCATGCCTTGGGACTTTTTCAACACCCTGGGAAGCTAAAAATGATTACACTAATTGCAGAAATCCGGTATTGCTAGGGTTGGTTCGAGTAGTATTTGACGAGCAACCGCGGGGGCCTCTGTGGAGGAGCTGCAAGGTAAGAAGCAAGGAAGTGATGTTCGTGTTCAAGAGTGTCAGCATGACATAGAAAAATAGCTTCATGGCCTTGTTCCCTGGCCACCTCTTCTACGGTAAGTTTTCCAGCAATAGCCATCTTTACAATCTTAGCAACAAATAGGTAGGTAGTATAGATAACCATCACCAATGTCTCTTGCGGCCACTACCACAAAAGCCACAGCTCTCCCTATAGACTAGTCATGGCAGATCAAGGAATCGGAGGATTTGGTGGCGGTGATTACAAAGACAGTAGCGGCAGTTAATGGATTTTAAAATTTGCAGTGTATGGTCATTACAGCGGCCATTAGGGAATCCTGGTTTTGCCTTTGCAGAAGTTGCGGGAAGTTGTGGAAAATGATAGTGACATTTGCTGGATATTGTACAAAAAATAATGGATCGGTATCAGATTCATAAACATCAGGTTACCTATTATTTATTTTTATAACATTGAAAAAGTATAAAAGGTGGACATTTCACATTGTTGGAGGAATGTTTTTTCTTTTGGTTTTATGTTTTATGAAGAAACAAAGAGAGGATACTATTAAGAAAACTACACTCAATTAGAATTTTTTTTTCACAAAAAATTATGAAGGAAGACTATTGATGCTTTGTGGTAATTAATAGCCAACAATGTTTTAAGGTTGTGAAGTTGTTGCACTATGAAGACAATAAAGCAAGGTCACAAATTATGTGATGTCTCCTTTGTAATCTTTCTTATTTTTGATAAGTTTATTTAAACTCAATTTGGTTTAATTAGTTGTATTCATCTTTAAACTTAATGTTAGAAGTTAAGGTGAAATATTGCTAATTTTACTTATGGGTGACAGCCATAAGTGTGGTGTTCTCAATTGAATCTAGATCTAATCATTTGTTTTACATCTTGATGATCTTTTGACTTTAAACTATTCCTCCATGAGATATAGCTCACGGGTTAGTCACAAATGAGGTGACTTCTCTACAATGAGAGAGAGATAAATTTTAAAGGTATCCAACATCGAATTTTTGCTTGGCTCATTAATTTGGTACTTTGGTCGAGGAGGTTGGTAGAGTTAATCATCATCAAAAGTTATGTATGTCTTAATTTCATTTTCTAAGTTCATATTTCAGGTACATTTTATTTTATTTTATTTTATGTTTCTTTTATTTAAGTAATTTGAGAAATGGTTTCTTTTACTTGTTTTTCTTGTATTAAAAATCCAAAAATAAGTAAAAATCATAGGAATCAGTTTCTCTTAACTTACAACTAGCTGTTAAAAAAGTTGTAATCAAAGTTGCGATAGTAGGAGTTATTAAATCAATTTGTAAATTCTTAGGAATGGTAGCCCATGAATGTGCCAATGAAGAGTGTTTTTGTTAAATGAAATCAACAAAGCAATCAAAGAAACCAACATGAATTTAACCTTCTAAGAGCACTCTTAGTCTTTACAAATATACAAAAGCCAATCAAAAACAAAACCAAGAGGAACCACAATCAAGTTATGATTTTTTCATATCTATTAATCCTTTATTTGATATTTCAACTGCTACAATATCAAGCATGAGTTCAACTATAGGAGTAGGATTTCAAAAGACTACCCCACTATCAACTTATGTAACCACAATTGTAGGAACTACTCAACCAATAAGTACTTTGAATTTAAAACTTCACCACTAGTCTCTATTTCTATCCCAAATCCTATAGTAACCCCAATAGTAACCTTTACTTACATGATGGGATCATCTTCACATTGTACACCTCCCCCATTTTCGTTAGGTTCAATTCCTTTCTCCTTTGGTAGTTTGAGTTCCAATGTTGCAATTAGTTAGCCCTATCCAAGAGAAACCATTTTAGAATTATTGAATCAAAGAATATCCATTATATCTCAAGGTCCATTGGTTTTTCCACAAGGAAGAGATGTAGAGGTTAAAAATATTTACTTATTACCTATTTCTAAGGGAACAAATGATGAGGATCTAGTTACCCACATAAGAGAATTCAAAATAACATTAGCCATGTTAGCACCTCAAAGTGGGAATAGAACTAAGATGATTGCCTTTAAATCAAACTTAAAGGACAATGCTGATTTTTGGCTACAAACCCTTAGAACAGGAATTAGTTTATGGGATGAATTTAAGAATGCTTTTCTATTAAGGAATGAATTTAAGATTTCTTTCAAATGATAGGTTGTATTAATCAAGGAAGCAATTAATGAGTTTTATGCAACATGAAGATGAAGATTATGAGAGTACCTTTGATAGATTTACAGGATTATGCTTAAAAAATCAAAACCATGGATTTATAGCCCATCAATTAATTCAAATCTTTGTAGAAGGCTTATTACCTTATTGTAGCAAAAATGTTGACTTTGCATGTCAAGAAAATACTTTAAATGTGACACTGGAAGATGGTTGGAGAATCATAGATTCGTTAGTAGGTCAAAGTAAATGTTGGCCAAAACCCACTATTAAAGGCATGACCCAACAAATAGAATAGTTAAATAAAAAAGTGGGTGAGTTAACATGATTAATTAAGAAAAAAGCTCATGGAATTCAAAGTGAAATATGTAACATTTGTGGTAGTTCCTGACATGACCAAACAACTTGTCCAACCTTGTTATATTGTTAAGAGAAAATGCAAGAGTCAATGAAGGCTTTCCAATAATAGAAGAGCCAACCAACAATGAACTTTCCTTAATGACCATTTTACCAATAAAAATATCCTCAAAATAATTTTATTCCATTTAAGAATCCAACTAATGAACACTTGGATAAACTCACCCAAAGCCTTACTTCCTTAATAGAAGAAAGTAGACAATTCATGAATGAAGTAGAAGAAAATTTTAGGACTTAACTAAAAATGAATTACCATCCCAACCTGAACCAAATACTACATTTCAAAGAAAGGGAAAAGAGTGGAAAAGTGATTGAGCCTAAATCCCAAAAGAAGGTGAGATTTTAGGAGATAGGGACATAAGAAGAAGTTTAGCCATAGGTATTAAATGAGGAAAATCAACCAACCAAGGAAAGAGAACAACCATTACTCTCTAGACAACTAGTTTTACCTCCTTTCCCTAAACGATTACAAGAGGATTTCATAACTAAAGCTCATCTTGAAAAAATGTTTAGTGAATTGTATTTGCATATTCCTTTGGAGTAAGCAATAAAAGATACACTTCTTTATGCTAAATACTTAAAGGAATTATGCATTAGAAAAAGAAAGGAAAAAATTCCTAAATAGGTTTATTTGGTTAACAAACTTTCTCAACTTATACAAAGTCATGAGATTCCAAAATACCAAGATCTAGGAGTTCCTACCATCCCAATTAAAATAAATGGCCAAGTGATTAAAAATGGCCTATTTGATTTATGAGCTAGCATTAATATCATGCCTCTTGAAATGGTTAGGATTCTTGATATTGAGGATATCAAAGGAGTAAATATGATAATATCATTAGCTAATGGTTCAAATGTAAAACCCATAGGAATAGTGGAAGACTTAATAATATAGGTAGAAAAAGGAAATTTTAACTTTGTTATGTTGGACGTAAAAGATCCTAATTGTTTTCCACTCTCCTTTACAAATCTTACTTTTACACTAAATATATACGATAAGGTAAAAGAAGATCATTTAAATGTAGACTTGAAGGAAGCAAGAATGCTCTACACTTTATCCACTTCAGTAATGACATAAGATAGGGAAACCTTAGTGTTGAATAATTTTGAGGAAGGACCTTTAGATCCCTCAACTAAAGAACAACAAGATCTCCTAGAAAAACTTGTAAATTTGGGCTTAGGGAATATTGGAAAAATATTTCAACCATTAAATAAAGATTCCTTGGATCTTAAAGAACTACCTAGTACACTTAAAGTATGTTTTCCTATATTATAATAAACCATTAATAATAAATTTTCAACTTACTAAAGAGCAAGAACGAAAATTATTAGAAGTATTTCATAAAAAATCTAAGGCATTTGCATGGAATTATGAGGACCTTCATCAAGGAATCTCATCCAACATCTACCAACATTATATCTATCTAGAGGACAATGTAAAACTAATAAGAATTCCCCCAAGATGAATTAATCCAACCTTAAAACAAATTGTTAAGGATGAAATTTCAAAACTTTGGAAAGAAGGGATTATTTATCCAATAGCTAATAGTGAATTGGTAAGTCCCATTACTGTAGTACCAAAAAAGGATGGAAAATGGAGAGTTTGTGTGGATTATAGAAGGTTAAAACAAAATACAAAGAAATACCATTTTCCATTACCATACATAGATCAAATTCTAGAAAAATTAGAAGGACATGAATATGATTTCTTTTTGGATGGATTTAGTGGTTACAATTAAGTAGCCATTGCCCTTGAAGACCAACATAAAACAACCTTTGCATGTCCTTATGGAACTTTTGCTTATAGACGAATGTCTTTTGGCCTTTGCAATGTACCAGCTACTTTTCAAAGAGCCATGATCTCAATATTTTATGATATGTTAGAAGATTATGTTGAAGATTTTATGGATGATTTTTCAATTTATGGGAATACTTATGATGAAACCTTGCAACATATCGAATATGTTTTAGATAGATGTATTGATAAAAATTTAAAATTAAGTTGGGAAAAGAGTCACTTGATGGTTACAAGTGGCATAGTGTTAGGACATGTTATTTCTAAAGATGGGATAAGGATGGATGATGAAAAAGTAAGAGTCATATCTACACTTCTAACTCCAACTAATTTAAAAAATCTTCAATATTTTATAGGACATGTTGGTGTTGGCGATCGTTTGGGACGTGACCGCCAATGAGTGTCCTTGAACAAGATTTAGATGCCTGCTAGTCTCTGGCAACACCAAGGCCCAGATACCTCCAAATAAACTCAGTAGTTAATGTGAGTATGTGTGTTTGCTGTTGCGGCATGCGGTTGTGAAAAATGAAACGATTGCGTTATGTGTAAACTATAGATGACTTATCTTAAAGAGATTTAGCCAACTTTGCCAAGTACTGTGAGTTGTTGAGAGCTCCTATTTTGTTCAATTGCCTAGTCTACGCGGTCCTTATAATTCCTACTTGTAAGAAAGAAAATTTTGTGAAAGCATTTGAGCACAACTTTGCAAATCTACTTCTAATTTTCCCTAGAGAAAGAGATAGTTCCATAAGAAAACTAGAAATAGAGCAAGATTCGACGGAAATAGACAGAAAAGAAAGTAGATTTGCGTGGACCTCAAATATTTAAACAAGGTAAAATGACACGAGTAAACACTTCGCAATAAAGCTATCCCAAATTCAATAACTACGAATTGTTCAAACTTCCAAGGCTCAAATAAGCAATTTCTTCAAGACAATCCTACTATGCTACCAAAAAATTGTTGCGTAAACTATCACGTACGAGACTCCATTTTGGCTAGATAATGGACGTCAACAATTGCATTCAACAGAACCTTCAAAAGACTTGACAATTTCTGATTGAAATACCACAGAGATTCACTTTAAAGATAAAAAGAAGCTATTCTGGTCTCATCAAAATACCAAAGATTTTCTGAACCCTCTTGACTATTGAATCGTTCAACAACATGACTACAAGCAGAGGCTCTCTTATGACAATCTCAAAAGCAGTTCTTATACATTGCACAATAATCAAATTCACTACGAAAATGCTCTTAAGGCTTTCAAACACAAGCACTTCTATGGCAAAATTTTAATAGAAATTTTCAATTGTACAACAAGAACAATAAGAGCAATCTAAAAATCCCAAAATTACTTGTCAAGGATGATACTATCTAAACCACTAGCTAGACAATTTAAAAAAAATAAGAATAAAACATAACTCATAGGACTATGAAAAAGAGGATGAAATCCTTTCTTTAGCAAGTCATCTTACAAGCAATCTTTCACAATGTCTTTTACAAATGCTCTTCCCAAGAGCCAAAGTGTGTCCCCAAGTGAGAGCTCAAGTGCTAGCTAGTAGCCTTCCCAAAGTATGTTGTATCAAGTGTCTTCTCCAAAAGTGTGATGTCTTGACCCCCCATTTCCTTGAGACCCCAATGTCCTCTCTTTTATAGGGTTCAAAGGTGGTTACATACTTAAAATATCTTTGCTAACTTCTCTCCCAAGTAAGGGAGTTATAACTTACCCATGTAGTTAGGAGATATTTCTCACCAATTTAATTGGGAAGTTATGTAGTTAGAAAGTTTTACATAAAGTTAGGAGGAATTTATGCTAACACTAATATTTGTATATATTACAAATATAATAACATTAATTTTTTAAATATTTTATGGGTAGTAATAATGTTTGAAAAATAATGTCTTGAAGCCTTGGAATAATTAAATTAAAAGGTAAGTCTATAACCAGGGCTTCACACTATTAGCATATGTGACATTGTGACATTGCTGAATTGAATTAATCACCAAATGATTTAAAATTTTATTTTTGATGAACTGCAGCTTTGATTTACTGGCATTGGCCCAAAATATCTCTTGACACCTGTCTTAGTGTGCCTTTGTGTCTTTGTTGCCGCGTTCAGTGGACTGGTATGTGATATTGAATGCATCGACGTCGAGCATGGCTGCTGTTTCGGATTGCAGGTTCCAGGAGCAAATGACATTTGGGCCTGAAAATTTTGAAATGCATTCATTGGGAAAACCCATGCCTATTTGGCGAGGTCATAGCTAGAGAATCCCTGCAACAAAGTATTGCAGCTCACGGCAATGGTTGGATTCACGGTGGATTATTTTTTAGAAACGTTCTGAGCCATGGAGGCCCCTTTTTGAGGCACCGGTTACAGGAAAGGATAAGGTAAGTTACGAAATGACCCTGCAACTACCAAAAAATCCTTTATGCAGTGCGCACCTTGCGGGCCTTACAGAGAATGTCCATGATGGCGTTGAAGGCACATAGATCCAAAATAGAAAACCAAAACTGAAGATGTCATTGAAAGAACTGCCGCCATGAAGCTCTGATGAGTGGCAACAACCTTAGGGGCTCCTCCTGTTGTAGGAAATTTTTTATGACTAGGGTTTGGGTCATTGCGTTGACCGGAATCCACATTGTTTCTTCCAGCAAGTTGAGAAGGTGCAGCACTACGGGACCGTTGTTTCAGAGAAATTTTAGGGCCTCTTCCCATTCTACATCACTTCATTTTTGCTTCCTCTACTTTTTGTTGTAGATTCCGAAAGCTTCTGCAGTTTTGAGCATCTGAACCAAGGTTGTAATTTGAATGCATTTCCAACGGAGAAAATTCAGAATGCAGGCTTGCATCGTTTACGAAATGATCTTTGTTTTTTGGTTTCGCTATTTTCACTTCTTCAGAGATTGCAATTCGTATCTTCTCCATTTCTGTGATTCTCACCCTTGGTATTCTTTGAAGCTCAAACTGACGTTTCTCCATATCAAAAAATTTTGCTGTTTATTCCTTCAAACCTTATCACTGCCTCCTTGAGACACTAAAAAGATGCTGCGGTAGTATATCCCCTCTCTTTTTTAAAAAATATATTTTTGGACTATTGTATGTAGCAACTAAGTTAACATGATAATTCCTAGTATTCTTTGTTTTCCACACCAATATTCCATTTTGGGGCCACCCCCTAGATTCCATACCAATGATATGAAATAACACATTCACATTCTCCTACTCTTAAAATAATGTTCAAGATGAGTCTTACTGTTCCATGGAATGGCCAAATGTGCCAACATTTCTGCCCCCTTAAAAGCTTAAAGAAACTTGTGCAACTTCATTTTAAAACTGAAACATACTGAAATTTTCATTGAATTTTACAACTGAATAGAAATCTTTTTGGAGGAAAATTCCCATTTAACATAAGGTGTGATGGGACAAAAACCTCATTCCTAAGAAAAAATAACAAACTATACATTATCAAGTCCTTCATAGACTATTCTTGGGATGGAAATTGAATTGTGAGGGTTACCCTAGTGGGAATTCTCATTTCTCTAATTGTTTCATAGGAAATCTCAGATGTGATGATGATGGTTCTGTTGTTCTCTGGCTTGGTGGAGCTCTCACCTTGATCTACTGGAGCTTTCTCTTCAGCACTTTTCTCATTTTCTTTTTCGGATGAGCTCTTTTGTTCTTCTCCATTAGGTCCTTCATTTTCCTCTCAGGAGACAAAAGCTTCTCCCCATCCCCATGATGACTCTTCATTAGTTGGTTTCTTTTCTCCTTTTTCTTCTTCTTTGGAGCAATCTTGATATCGCCCCCAAACATTGGACTCTATCTCCAAACCTCTAGTGAGAAAAGAAAATTCATCGGACAACCAAGCCATAAAAGGACACTCTTTTGAAGCTCCACAAGATCTAGCCTTTAGGTAAGCCTTCAATACATGCTCAGGGCAACATCCCATCACATATGGAATAAAAGGATTTTTCATTGCTTTCTCAAACTCCATTAGCTCTCTCTAACTTTCACTACTCAACTTGATATGAAAGATGAAGAAATCCTAAGCAATCTAACCCTCTTTTTATAGGTGCTAAAAATTTAAACTCCCCCCCAAGTATCTTCAACCAAGTTTCCTTCTTTTTGGGCATTCTAACCATTTGTCACAATCCTCACCAAGTAATGGATGAGTCACCTTCTCCACTTGTCACAATTGTAGAATTCCACTTGTTTTACTTGTAGGCTTCCACTTGCCTCACTTGAAGAAAAATTATTTTCTAATCTAAATAAAGCATAATTAAACATATTAATTGATACTATATTCTTAGTAATATTTACCTAATAGTATATACATATATTATTTTGTGTAAGGACATCTTTAAGTTGTATGAAATTGTCCCACATAATGTTTTATATGCAAAACATTATATGGAAATTGTAATTCCATGCCATCCAAAGTTGATAATTTGTAAGTATCCTCTGACAATTGCTTTGTAATTTGAAAGGGACCAATCCATGTCAGGGTAACCTTATCTGGTTTCTTCATATTCCATAATAGGACAAGGTTTCCTATCTTGAAAGTTCTTTTAAGAGCTTTCCTATCAAACCATCTTTTAACTTGAAAGGTATTTTGTAACAAATTATCCTTTGCTTTATCTACTTTAGCTTCTCTTTTAATAAGAAAAGACATGAAACTTCTATCTTTATCAGTATTTTCACTATATCTTTGTACAAATTCAGAAGCTGAGCTTACAATCTTGTTTGTAATTCTTGTTGGCAGACCATAGACTAAGTTATATGGTGATGTCCCAATAGCTTTCTTGAATCTGATTCGATCTGACCATAATGCGGATTGTAGATAATTAATCCAATTTTTTGGATTCCCATCCATTGACTTCTTGATATAAGCAATAAGCTTTTTATTGGTGGATTCTGCTAGGCCATTTCCTTGAGGATAATAATTTGATGAGGAAAATAAGAAAATAGATTTTTCAGATATCCATATGATAAACCCTTCGGATTTGAAGGCAGGACCATTATCTGACAGTAATACTTCGGGTAGATCAAATCTATTTAGAATGTGATCTTCTAGAAACTTAATCACATCTGATGCTGAACTTCCTCTTAGAGCCTTTGATTCAGACCATTTAGTGAAATAATCAGTAGCCGTGAGAATAAACTTGTGTCTAGCTCTTGAAGGAGTAATTGTACTAATAAAATCCAAATCCCATTGCTGAAATGGTCTATATGCAACAACTGGCTTTGAAGGGGCTCTAGCCGTTCTAATCCTGGGTCCATGAATTTGACATTTATAGCATTTTTGAATTTTTGAACTAATGTCTTGATACATGGAAGGCTAGTAATATCCATATCGAATTATATGTTGCATAGTTGACTTAGGGGATTCATAAAATAAATTCAAATGATCATGAAATTTTTTCAAAATGAAACTAATTTGATCATTGTGAACACATTCCAATAAAACCCCTCGAAAATATTTTCTGTATAATATACCATCTTTAACAACGAATCTTTATGCTCTTTTGACTTGCAGTTAAATTATTTGGGATTTTCCTTGTATTAAGAAACTTGAGAATTTCATCATACCAATTCGCTTCATGGGTGTCAAGTGTACACACTTCACTTTCTCTAGTCATTAACTTGGCTAATCCCATTTCCGTAATTGTCTTGCATATTTCCAACGAAAATAAGAAATTTTACAACTTTATAAGCCATTTTCCTCTTTTTAATCCAATCTCATTTTGGGATAGGAATCGCTTGACTACAGGTTCAATTAGCATAATGTGGACTAATGAACTTTTCAAATAGTATTTAAAATGCTGAAGTGCTTTGATGACTGCGAAAGCTTGTTTCTCTAAGTTTGAATAATTTAACTTTGAAGCTTTCAACTGATACCCAAAAAATCCAATTGGTTCATCTTGACCTTCACTATCCTTTTGTGTTAGAACGGCAGCGATAGAATCATTTGAAGCAAAA
>MNCI01011625.1:571634-629962 GCA_015680685.1 Gnetum montanum
ATGTTGAATATTTGCATGAGCTAAAGCTAACTCAAACATGTGAATATATTTTTCAGCTAAATAAGTTTTTCCAGGAATGAAAGGATCAGGCAAATATTTGTAAACTACCTTAGGAATATCATTGTAATTTTGGAATCCTAATGGTGTAACTCCTTGCCAAGGATTCGCCATCCTATTCCTTTGGATAGTTAAACTCTTAAACTTTCTAGATCTTCTCTTATGAATCGATAAACCATATATAATGGGTGATCTTCTTGATCTTCTAGTTTTCACTCCACTACTTGTTCCCAATTCAAAATCTTTCTTTTGTTCTTCTTCTGATGAAGAATCAGTCTTAGAATCTAGAATATCTTTTGAAACTTTGAAATTTTCCAAACTATCAATCTTCTTGGTCATGAACTGAAAATAGTATCTATTTTCTTAAGCCTTTATAGTAACAAAGAATTGTTGATGTGCTAAACTTATAAGACTTATGAACTTAGAGGCTGAACTTTCAGCCCTCCTTCTAGCGTCAAAAGAACTGTTGGCAATCGTTTGGGACACGACCACCAGCGAGTGTCCTCGAACAAGATTTAGGTGCCTGCTACTCTTTGGTAATACCAAGGCCCAGATACCTCCAAATAAACTCAGTAGTTAATGTGAGTATGTGTGTGTGCTGTTGCGGTGTGCAGTTGTGAAAAATGAAACGATTGCGTTATGTGTAAACTATAGATAACTTATCTTAAAGAGATTCAGCCAACTTTGCCAAGTACTGTGAGTTGTTGAGAGCTCCTATTTTGTTGAATTGCCTAGTCTATGCGGTCCTTATAATACTTATTTGTAACAAATAAAATTTTGTGAAAACATTTGAGCACAACTTTGCGAATCTACTTCTAATTTTCCCTAGAGAAAGAGATAGTTCCACAAGAAAACTAGAAATAGAGCAAGATTCGATGGAAATAGATAGAAAAGAAAGTAGATTTGCATGGACCTTAAATATTTAAACAAGGTAAAATGACACGAGTAAAAACTTCGCAATAAAGCTATCCTCTGCGTGCCTTCAACGCCATCATGGATGTTCTCTGTAAGGCACTTCATTTTTGTTTTCTCTGCTTTTTGTTGCAGATTCCGAAACCTTCCGCAGTTTTGAGCATCTGAATGAGGGTTGCAATTTGAATGCATTTCCAACGGAGAAAATTTAGAATGCAGGCTTACATCGTTTATGAAATGATCTCTATTTTTTGGTTTTGCTGTTTTCACTTCTTCAGAGATTGCAACTCATATCTTCTCCATTTCCATGACTCTCACCCTTGGTATCCTTTGAAGCTCGAACCGACGTTTCTCCATATCAAAAAATTTTGCTGTTTATTCCTTCAAACCTTATCACTGCCTCCTTGAGAGACTAAAAAGATGCTACGGTAGTATATCCCCTCTCTTTTTTTAAAAAAATATATTTTTGGACTATTGTATGTAGCAACTAAGTTAACATGATTATTCCTAGTATTCTTTGTTTTCCACACCAATATTCCATTTTGGGGCCACCCCCTAGATTCCATACCAATGATATGAAATAACACATTTACATTCTCCTACTCTTACAATAATGTTCAAGATGATTCTTACTATTCCATGGAATGACCAAATGTGCCAACAGTTGAATATTATAGAAGGTTTATCAAAGACTTTTCAAAAATTGCTAAACCATTATACATGCTCTTAGAAAAAAATGTTTCATTTGTTTGGACTAATGACTATTAAGAAGCATTCTTGGAATTGAAAAAATGTGTAACTACAATTCCTATATTAAATGCACCTAATTGGGATTATCCATTTTATTTAATGTGTGATGCTAGTGACATAGCAGTAGGGGCAGTTTTAGGAAAATACATTGATCGTAAACCATCAGTGATTTATTATGTGTCCAAAAGTTTAGACTAAGCCCAAGCAAATTATACCACTATAGAAAAAGAATTATTAGCTATTGTATATGCTCTAGATAAATTTAGACATTATTTAACAGGATATAAAACTAGATACGTTGATCATTCAACCATTAAATTCTAAGCTATAAAAAAATAGAAAATGCAAGAAAAATGAGATGGTGCTTGTTACTCTAAGAATTTGACCTAGATATTTTACATAAAAGAGGTAGGAAAAATGTAGTAGTAGATAATCTTTCGAGGCTAGAAACTACTGATGAGAATTGAACACAAGGAGTCTTTCATGATGAATTTCCTAATGAACAACTTTTTTCTACAAGAAAAGATGCTTGGTTTGCTGATATAGACAACTAGCTAGCCACTTTGAAAACCCCTACCAATTGGACTATGGAAGAAAAGAAATATTTCTTATGCACCATATCTAGGTATATTTCGAGTAGTTCCTATCTCTATCAAATCTATAAGGATAATATAGCAAGGAGATGTGTGGCCGAGAATGAACAAAAAGAAATTCTACAAATGTGCCATGATGATTTAGGGGTGGCCAGTTTGATAGTAAACATACCACTATCAAAATCCTGCAAAGTGGATTTTATTGGCCCTTAATTTTTAGAGATGCACATAAGTATGTGCAAGAATGTGATAAATGTCAACAAATGGGGCCATAACAAAAAGACATGAAATGTCCTTAAAACCAATTTTAATAACAAACCATTTGATGTGTGGGGTATAGAATTTTTAGGACAATTTCTACCATCTAATAGATGTCAATACATTTTGGTTTGTATCGACTATGTTACCAAATGGGTAGAAGCAAAAGCCACCCCAATAAATGATGTTAAGGTTGTTGTAGCATTCCTTGGAGAAAATATTTTAACATGCTTTGGAACTCCACGAGCAATCATTAGTGATCAAGGAACCCATTTTGTAAATAAAATAATGAAAAAATTCCTTAAGTCTTGTGGTATCCAATATAAGATAGCTACTGCCTATCATCCTCAAATAAATGGCCAAGTAGAGAATGCTAATAAAATTATCTTAAATATATTAACAAAAATTGTATGTACTAAAGGGAAGAATTGGTCTAAAAAATTACAAGATGCACATTGGGCTTATAGAATTACTTATGATGAACCAAGTTTAGAATATTCACCCTATTAATTGGTTTATGGTAGGTTATGTCTATTACTGGTTGAACGTAAATATCAATCTTTATGGTTAGCCCAACAACTCAACTTTGATAAAGACATGAACTAGACCACTTGAATCAACCAACTTCATGAACTTGACAAAATGCAGCTAAATGCTCTTGATAAGCAAAAAATTGTAAAGAAACAAATGAAAACATTACATGATAAGAGTCTCTTTAAAAAATACTTTTCTGTAGGTGATAAATTTTTTCTTTATAATATGAGATTACATAAATTTCTAGGAAAGTTAACAACTAGGTGGGAAGGCCCTTATTTGGTTGTCCAACCCCATGATAATGAAAGCGTTCTTATATCACCTATTAATAATTCCTCATCTACATTCCTAATCAATGGACAAAGGATTAAGTTATATTATCAACATCACAATGAGGAACCTGAAGAAGATGAACTAGTAGAGATAAGTGACCCAACTTATCCCACTATTGATAAATTACATGACAACAATCTATTATAAGTCTTAGCTCTCAAATGTACCCCTCAAAAAGACTCTTATGTCGTAGAGTAAAATAATAAAGAAGTATTTATAGTCTACAACTTTTACCTTGAAAAATGTAGAGGCCAATAGTATCTTCTATTGTTAGTTGGGACTATAAAGAATTTAGTAGCATCATGTTTGGAATGCAAGGGAGAAGGAAAAATGCTCCTACCTTGAAATAGGTAGGTTTAAATCCAAAATCCAACCAAGGGTGAGCCTTAGACTAATAAGTGTCTTACACATAATAAAATTTATTATTTTTCAATAATATTCTTTCAATACAATGTTCATTAGGCAAGGTGGCTAAATAGCTTAGTTTAGAGTAATTTTTAATAGTGTTTCGTTTCTATCAAATACTTGCTTGGATGAGTCAGTGAAAATGGTGTGTTATATTGGACCTAGTTGCTTTGCTGGTAAATACATTTATCGATATCAAGCAAGATCAGTGTCATGTGAGATATTGAATTTCTTGCAAAAAATAAAAAAAAAGGAAAATAAAAATAGAAAAAAAAAGAGAAGAAAAAAAAAAGAAATAGAAAAAAAGAAAAAAAAAAGAACAAAAAAAGAAAAAAAAAAAGAATCAAGAAAAGAAAAACAAAAGAAAAAGATGATCCCACAAGAACCTTCAATCATGAGTGGAGTGATACTTCCACAAGAACCTTAGGGTGATGCTTCAAGCATCCCATAGGAACCCCCTTCTATAAGTAAAATGTTTAAAGCTTAGGCAAAAATTACCAATTTAATCATGATGCCACTACCTTAGAACTAGGGTATAACACTATGTTAATAGGCACCTTCACTTTTAATCATTCATCTTACTCTATTATTTAGTTACTTTGCTTTTGTTTCTTTATATTTCTTAGACTATTGTTTTATTTTTCTTTTTGTTTCTACCTCAATTTTAACTTTTACTATTCTTGTTTTTCATTTTTGTTGAGTTATCTTCCTATTTTTCTTTTGCATGCTCATCTCTTTTGACTAGTGGTTCTTTTGTGCATGGGTATTCTTTGTGTTTCCCATCATTTTGTCCATAGGCGTCCGTGATAGATCTCTACTATGGTGGCCAATGATGGATACTAACACTTGTTCACCCATTACCTTTGATACCCTCTTAGTCATCTGGATATATAAAATCTAGGGCAATTCTTGCATTTGGTATATCCTTTGACCATGTTTGCTTTTACTAATTGATATTTTCTAATTAACCTAGGTATGACCCATACCTTAGCTTAATTTTAGGGATNCAACACACAACCAATTAATAAAGGATATGATAGTAGGGTATAACCAACCTAGAAGTTGAGCCAAGATCAAGTTAGGGAATGAGTTAGATGTAAGTAATGCATCTTAGATCCTTAAATCATAGGAAAGGTTTAGACCTTGAGGTTATAAGACATTTTTACACCTAACAAAGAAAACCTTATGAGGTGATGCTAAGCCCAAGTAATCCTAGTTAGGGCCTTCCTAATCGAGTTATATGTGTACTCATATCCAATAATAAGAGTTTATTATCAAAAGAGGAGTAGGCACATGTACATAATTAGTAAATAAATATTTGTACATTTGGACAATGGACAAATTAATTTTTGTTTTAATATTTTTCTTGTTAAATGTCTGCATGTTTCTAATGTGTTAAATTTTTGATAGCCTAAAAGAATATCTTGGAATAGCAGTAACATAATCTTATTTTGTTTACAGTTGCACATTTGTTAATGCTTTTATTTTATTTTATTTATATTATTTTTGCCTTTATGGCTAGGAATTGGCCAAAGGCTAGTCAGGGGCTATGTTAACCCCAATTTAGTTAGTTTTTAAATAAATACTTTTGTAAAATTCATGCATTTTAATTAATTTCATTTTGTATTTCATATAGTTAATTTTTTAATTAATGTTTATTTTATTATTTATTATAGTGGTAAGTATTAACTTATTATTATTAGTTAATTGGTGTGGTTTAGTTTAGCTAATATGATGTATTATTATATATCAATGTGATTATAATACATCATATACACATTATATACACTATATATAAATATTATATATATATGCCAGCATCGGAGGCATGATGGCAGAGGAGATGATGCTATTGTTTGGCATAGTGAGGTGTTGTAGTAGTGGTGGCAGGGCATGCAAAGAGACCACAACATAGTGGTAGGTGTGATGGCAATAGCCCTAGATGGTAGGATGTGTCAAAATAGGTTAAGCTTTGGCTCTACAATTTTGCTAATGGAAAATGCCATAGAAGCTATAGTATCGTGATTCCTATCTAGGTAGAGGTAACACTTGTTCTCATACAAGCTCCTCCTTCCCATACAGGCATGCCTTGACATACAGGAAGCTAAAAATGATCACACCAATTGCAAAAATACAAGCATGCCCTAGCATTTTTGCAGTTGCCTTTTTAGCTTAATGGAGGATTTTATGTAGATCTGATGCTAACATATCCAAGGATATATCCCTGGTAGCTCATGATATAACCAAGTAAAGGTTGTTGGCTATTCATTCATAACTTTCAACAATTTCCTTTTTTGTTTAAGTGTAAGTGTGGCATTGATAATCATTCACTTGCCATTCTGGATAAATGCATATTCCATGCCTACTAGTGGAGCCTTTAACTCAAGGGGCTCTTTCTTAAAAGTATTAATGATCTCTAACTTTCCCCAATCTATTTCACTTTATGCATCAAAGAGTTGGTGATGGAGCTACTTCAATTTATCCATGCTTTCAACATAGGAGCTAGTTCCATGCACATTATTGATGTAGTTTCATCATCTATTATTAGCCACTGGGTATCTTCTTTTTTAGTGGCTACTGCATATAAGCACCTTTGGATTTTTGTAGTTTCTACATATTGATTGCATGCTTGAAGTGATGTGCCTTTGATGGTCCATAGTCTCTGCATAGAATGGCACCCTATTGCATTGTATGTGATGCATGAAACTCTCTTCTTCTCTACCTTTCCAAATCTATTTTCCTTAGAAATATCCAAGGAGAGGTCTTGAATCCTCATTCTTGCATCAATGGTACTTAACCATGTCCTTTGGATGATGATAGGGAAGTCCCCCTTGTAGTTTTCCACATGGATCACTAGGAAATCAGTAGGATATGACCAATCACAAACGATGATCACATTGTCCTTCACTAAATCCAAAAAAATAGTGATGGACTGGTTTACTAGCTCAAATCTAATATTGCTCTTTTTCAAGGGAGAAAAATTCCATGCCTTTTACATCTCTTAATAGAGTAAGTTAATTCCAAAACTTGAATCCAAAAAAGCCTTGCATGGTTCATTTTTGGTGATCTATAGGTAGATAAGAGGATTCTAAGAATCAGATCTATTCTTGGAAAGGTGACTAGCCATAATCTAATCTATGATCACATGGATCAATATGATAGTATGAAGTTGGGGAGCATTTTGGTTTGAAGGCTATGCAAGATGGATTTTAGAGGGTTAAGTAGCAGGGTTGGTAGTCATAGGTGTTTAAGAGGGCTTCATGGGGCTA
Organism: Gnetum montanum; assembly: GCA_015680685.1. Taxonomy (NCBI): domain Eukaryota; kingdom Viridiplantae; phylum Streptophyta; class Gnetopsida; order Gnetales; family Gnetaceae; genus Gnetum; species Gnetum montanum. The sequence goes on from MNCI01011625.1 coordinate 578,746, forward strand.
CTAGTTCTTAAGAATGACCTCTTACGAGGCTTGGATTAAAGACCACTTAGGTAAGGAGTTGACTGTGAATTCATTGCCCTTGTGGCATTTCTTTGCTATGGTTGGGCATGTGTTTTACCCTACATAGATGAAGTAGGTGGTAGAGGTGTTATTGATAGTGGTGCTAGAGTGGATGGGTGTTGAGGAGGATAGAAGAAAAATGGAGACTCACCCCTTAGAGAAGGCACTTTGTAATACTTTAGAGGGTACTAGTGGTGTAAGGAGGAAGTGTGACTAGAAGAGTCACATGGAGATACTTGCTACTAAATGTAGTAACTAGATTTGATTGATGAGAAGGGTATTGTTACCTTGAAGATGATATTCCCCACAACTGTAGGTGTTGTCATTGCTAGTACTACTCTTGAGGTTGAGGTGGTGCTCCACGTAGATAGTAGGCTTGTTGGTGGAACTGTTGTTCATAATTGCCTTGTAGATAAGGCAACCTGCTAGGTGCTTGCCATTTTTCCAATCTAGAATTCAAAACATTCATCCCATATTCTTGTAAGTGTGACAACACTGGACAACATCTCTTAGGATGTTCATATTAGCAAATGTCACAACCATCATCATTAGTTTCTGAATTTGCAACTTCTATTATTGTAGCTTTACCCTTATTTTTATGATATTCCTGTTTAGCATCCTTCTTCTTCTTTCTTTCATGAACACTACCTCCTTGGTTTCTACATTTCTTTACAATTTTCAAAGTGGTTTGGAACTTCTCATCTAAGGAGTCCCACATCTTGTCTATCTTAGTTGATATTTCGATAACAGATTTATATATTGACAAGGTTTTCCTCTACACCACTTCATCGAGGGATGCTTCCTCCTCATTATCACAGAAATTGACCTCCCTCTTACAAATGGAGGGGTCTCTATTATAATCCTTTACAATTTTTCATTTCCTTAGTTGACTTTCCTCTTTGACCACCTGATCAATGAGCCTTTAAATTTGATGTACCCTTAGCTTAGAAAGTCTTCCTTGGGCATAAACCCCAAGAGTTTCCCTTGTTTTAATCATGAGCCCATCTATGATATGGTGTGGTTGATCATGTTGGAAGTATTCGTGGCCTAGGCATTAGTGCAACAAGAAGTAGTACTTACCCTAGGCCACATCCAAGGATTCATGATTGTCTTGTTTCTAACCTTGGATTTTCCTTAGCAAATTGGAGACTCTGTGATACTTATCATTGAATAGCTCCAACATTATACTCAATTGGTGAATAGATTTTGATTTTAAGGATCTATACTAGCATTTAGCTTCTTTTACGAGTATCCTAGGGAATAGTTTTAGCTTTTTCCATTCATATTCAATATTTCACAAGGCATAGGCATCATGAAAGACTTGCAAGTGATTTTGTAGATCTAAGTTATATTCCCCTTTAAGTTTGGGAATATTGTTCATATCTAGCCTTTTGATGTAGCTCTCTTTCAAGTGCTTGGTTGGGATCCTAATAACTTCTAAAATGTTTAGCATGTTCCTAGTAGCTAGTAGAGGCTCATCATAGTCATAACAGTTTGGTGGTCCTTGTCATGACCATGATACTTATGATGCATCCTAGTATGCCTTCTCTCTCTATGATGCTCCTTTCCTTGCTATTGTTCTTGTTCCTACTCTCTGTTATCTTGGAAGGATCTATGATCATCCCTATCCTATTATTCATCACCATCTTGATCCTTGTTATTCTTTTTATTATCCCAACCTCTACTTCTGCTATGGAGTTGGAGGAGGAAGACAATGAGGATGATGAAGAGGGTGAAGAAGAAGGAGAATTAGCACCAAAATAGTACTTGTGGGATTCCCTTCTTCAATCCCTACCTTGTTTCTTATGTTTATCTTTGTTTTGACTTTTGTGATTATTCTTGCCTTTGGGTGATTGGTTGTGGCTACCATCCCTTGGTCTTAAGAACCATTCTTCTCATCACCATGATTATCCACAGTTGATTGAACCATTGTTTAAGGGTCTCCCCATTAATGAAATGGGGAGAATCTATGTATTGGGATGCACCCAAAAATAAGTCGCCTTCTTTATGTTGCTACAAGAATAATTGGGTAGGGACCCTCTTACCTTTGGAGACCTCATACCATGCTTCCATCTATTGATGATTTCTATGTTGGGCATTAGTAAGATGATAATCCCTATAGAGATGGTCCTAAACTTCATATTCAACATTAATTTTAGCAATTCCCAACTAGATTAGGTTTTTCATCAACATTACAGAAATAGATTAGTTGGGAGGCAACACAATGTTACCTTTCATGTTCCTCCACCACAACTACTCATCCTGATAAAGGATGAAGGTGAAATCCAGATGAGTGTAAACAACTCAAAGTTGTTGGGGTGTTTTATGCACCTTTTGTTTCTAATTGGTTCTGCTAATAGGTGGTGGAGATTTTTCCTTATGAGAAGAAGCCATATTAGTCTTGGGATGAAAAATAGTATACTTATTTTGCTATGCTATTAAGGTTTTGTTATTTAATGGTCTTTTACAACGTCTTTGTAGGATTTACTATCTTCCATACTTAGCAAACTTAGCTATACTAAGTCCCTGGTAGTGGCACCAATGATAAGCAACAAGTAGTCCCTCCATTCAACCATACAAATCATAAGTGTTCACTAGCGATCTAGTCGAATTTTTTGGACTTAGCCCCTAAGTGTACTGATAGACAAAGATAGTAACTTAGAAAATTATGATCATTGTCTTTCTGGCTCTTACTTTTGTAAGCTCATTTGTATGCTTAAGTGTAAGCCAAGGCATATGATATTTATTTATACTTTATATTTTTATTTATAGATTTAATCTAAGTGTTGAAGATAATTGCTTGAGAAATTAAATACTTAATTATTGAATGACTCTTAAGCTATCTTGCCTAACATAAGCATCTAGGCCCACTTTCCATACACATTGTAAATGCATCTTAATGCTACTAGATTACCAAGTGTCTATCATTGGGTGTACCAAATAGCCATTGCTAGGATTACCAAGTGTTAAACAGTATGTTTGAAGTGGTCATACTTATGTGTTTGTTATTAAGTGCATTAATTAACTAGGGTCAAGAATGTAAATTACATGAATGATAAAGTACATGAAAATAAACATTATTCTATTCTAAGTTTTGTAAGGAGTGTCAAGAATCTTGTCTTTATTGTTGTCATATCAATGTGTCCAGGTATGATGATGCTTAAATATGGATACATACAATTGCTTGAAGTCCTACTATAGGCACTCAGAAAATATTGTAACTTTGATAGAAGACAATTGGAAGAACTTGGCTATACTAATGACATAATGTACCATAAATGTAGTGGGTACATGCATTTATATAGGTGTGACATGACACTGTGTCGATGCATTTGCATTGATGCATCTTCCAATGCATCAACGGGGTTACATTAATGGGGCTACGTTGATGCATGCTCGTTGACGTAGCTAGTCAATGATTCATTAAAGTTCAAGCATAAATGTTGAAAGTAACATAAATGTTATTAGGGTTGAGACCATCATCTCTATTAGTAATTAATTAAATTTTCCTCCCTTAGTTTTTTAAAATATCATTTATAAGGTAGTACATCCCAATAGACATTTCTAAAATTAAAAAGCTATTCTTTTCCATGTTGTTTATGGTATTTTCTACTTAGTATTAAGCTTGAAATATATTTTGAATACTTTTACTTATTATTTTAGCCAAGATGTTAACTACCAGCCTATCCAAAAGAGTCATTCTTGTCATAGTAAAATAATTTTATCATCATAATGGTAAGGATAAGCTCTCTTGGTTACCTTTTTTTTCTCTCATCATAATAGTTAAAGAGGAGCATTATGTTCAAGAGGCCAACTATGAGTTTTTGGAATTTTCCATGATAAATAAATAATTATCATCATAATGCTAGGATAAAAGATGAACTTTTTCATGGAAATTATTATTTTACATAAGTGTTTTCTCGACAGGCCAACTACTTTGTAATATAAACTTTATCCTTACAATGAATTCTCAATGAATCAATTTGAGATTTTTTAATTTGAAAAATATGTAAGATTATATCAACCAAATAATAGATATAACTAAACTAGTTAATATTAATTTGAGGTATGACACCCTTCCAAAAGATAACCAAATTTTATTATAAATGCCAATGAAAGATGACTCAAAGTGGTTAGCTCATTTTCTAATAATAATTTATAGCAAAAGATTGCTAGTTTGAGCAGCACTAAAGGTATCATCATATTTCTCTATAATTATCCTAATGTATTGCATTAGCTATATGTCTTAAGGTGTAATTATATTTAAATTATTTTAGGTTCCATAACTTGATGTTTCCAAATAAAGAGCCTTATCACTAAACTACCATCTCATTATTAATATCCCTCTATAAGGAGGATTGTCAAAACTAAAGCTAAATACATTCATCAATTGTTTTTTTTTTACTTGTCCCCTTCCTCATAGATCTTCAACTTGGTGTAGTAGGTATTTACATGGGTTTCAACTAGGATTAGATGAAGTTTTATTTGGTGACACTCAACTTCAAGGATTTCTACTTCATAGTTTTCATTGCTTTCATCCATTTATTCTTTATGCCATTTGGAAGTTTCCATGTAATATGATTTTTTACAAAGATTATCCAGCTATTTTTCTTCCTTTGTTAATTCAAAGGTGACATCATTTAGTACCTAATGCTTTAGCTAAATTTCTAAATGTTTCTCTTTGTAGTTTTCTTTTTTGTTAACAGGAAGCCTTTATTAGGAAGTGAAAACTCATTTGAGCACTTTTTAACTAGATCAAGGTCTAATCCTTTCCCTACCCCAAAGGGTAGATTTTTTTAGGATTGGTTGTAAGGATAAAAACATAAAAAGACATTCCTTTTTGTTATTTTGGAGTTTCTCATCAACTCTCTTTTTGTACTCTAAACTTGATTTTTAAAATATATTTGTTTTTTGGGCTTGACACCCTCCAAAACTAAAACTAGGTTACCAATGATAAGTCATTTAAGTGGTTAGCTCATTATCTTGTTAAGTAAGGAGTTGATAGTTTGAGTCATGCTTGAGGCATTTTCATCTTCCTCTATTTTATAATTCTTCTAAAGTCTTTATTGGCTACATGTTTTAAGGTGTACTTATATTCATTTTTTTTGGCTTCTAACACCCCTCTCCCCCAATTTTAATTTTTTTAATAACTAAAGGGAAAAAAATATTTATGCATAAGGTCTAAAAAAACCTATTTTTGATTTAGATAATTTTCAAATAGTTCTTCATAATAAAAAACATTTAGGAAGTCTATCTATTGGTGGTTACATACCAAATCTTTAAAATGGATAGCATGTTCAAGATATTTGGAATTCTATTAATTTTTTTTTGCAACTATTAGTCAAGATTCAATAATAATAATTTTTTTGATAATGTTGATTCTATTGATATAGCAAGGGCATCCTCCCTCTTCATCTAATGTTAATCTTTTCATAAAATGTCTGATGAGCTACCCTAGAGGGGAGGTTTTTCAAGATTAGTTGTATGGATGAAAACTTGTAAAGGTATTCCCAAAACCATTAGGCCTTTCCTTTTGTTGATTTAGAGTTTATCCTTTCTATAGTACTGCTTTTTTTCTATAGTACTAAATAATAATGAGGTATTAGCCTAGTGCTAAGATGCTTGACTTGAAAGCTCCAAGTCATGGGTTCAACTCTAGTGGATAATGTTGAGTTACAAGCTTCTAATTGGACTATTTATCTTGGGGTGTATCTATATTACAATTATTTTGGAGTTTTAATACCTCCTCCATCTCCCTATTAAAAAAAAAGCAAACAAAGAAACAAAAAAATAAAACTAGATGAATCTTTATGTATCTCCAAGACATCTAGCAACTATGAAACTTTTATCGAAATTAAGTAAAATTTTTATATGTTAGAGCTACTCACTAAAATTGAACCCACAAATTGAAATTTTTAAATTAAAATTCTTAATACTAGACTAACACCTCATTATTAATGATTGTTTAATATTAAAACTTTTAGTTTTTGAAGTATAAACATTTTAGTGTTGAGCAAAGGTATGTCATTAAACTTAGTGTAGAATAACAAGATCTAGGTCAAGTCAATGAATATGAACCCTATCACACTTTCAACCATGACTTTAATAATCACACAATCATAAATAAATGACATTAATAAGAGACAAAGAAAAATCATTATAAAAATGAGGGAGGTGGGGGTTTGTTGAATTCCAAAAAGAAAAATAATAATAATATTAAAGAAATCTAGAGTACATCAAATCATTGAAAAAAAAGTCTAAAGAAAAAGCCCAATGGTTTGGGAATGTCTTTTTAGGTTTTCATCCTTATAACCAATCTTGAAAAACCTTCACTTTTGGGATAGGAAAAGGATTAAGCCTTGCCTTTATTCAAAAGTACCCTTATGAGTTTTTACTGTTTACTAAAGGATTTCTTGTAAAAAGAAGGAGAAAACTCTCGACAAATTAATAATAATGAACAAAGAGCAACAAAAGCTAAAAGCTTCCAATTTTTGAGCCTCTAAAATAAAAATAAATTAATACTATAAAAATTGAATTAATTGTTTATGTTTTACTGGGAGGTTTTTATGCTCTTGTTGCTGGAAAATAACTACACATCGAAGCTTCTAAATAAAGTAGAGAATAAGTGGCCAAAGATATTTTCAAATGTAAATAAATGAAGTAGACAAAGCATGTTGATCATCAAGAATGACTTCATGGATGCTTGGTTGAAAGGTTTTACAAATTTTGGAAGTCAATTTCTAAGCATGTTATATAATAAGATATTGAAAGAGAGAGAGAGAGAGAGAGAGAATGTGTGTGTGTGTGTGTGTGCGTGTGTGTGTGTGTGTCTTCACTTATACAAAGAGGACATTGAGGAAAAATATTTTTTGTATGTTTAACACGAGTATCGATAGGAAGACTTGGATGAATAAGACACATAAAAAATATGAATTTTAGAAAATGTAGGAGTACTCCAAATATCTTTCATTTTGCTCATCTAAAAGTGCGATGATAATTGTATTTTCCAAACCTTATTGAATTTGTTTTGAATTTGTTCCCCGTGAACATATAGTAATACAAAACCTAAATAACACTTTATAAGTTAGTGTTATCTACTTGAATTAAATTTATAACTTAGAGTTTCCAAGTCAATAGTCTTATTACTAGGTAACACCTCATTGGAAAATATTATAAACCTTAAAAAGGTACTTGTGGTGGATTTATTATGCATGCATTTCACTTACTAACTAATGAGGCAAGTAACAAAAAGTGAAGCTTTTAATCTTCCTCTTCATTCTTTCTTTCATGACATAGTTTTTGCATTTACAAAATACTTCATGATAGTTTTTTTTATTTGAGCCACATATCTATATTCTATAATATCAGTAAGTTAATTTTAATCAATGATCAAGGTACTAATCAACATGCATTTTGCAAATTATTCTTTAATTTTGATCAAGAATTATTTGCAACATATTAATATTCTATTACCTAGAGTGGAGGAGTATTGTACATTATATAGCTCTCATATCAATTGATAAAAATGTAGTATTTATTGTAATGGTAATATTAGTGAGTGGGTTACTCTTTAGCATTGGAAAGTCTTGAAAAAAGATTCTATCTTCTATATTGTAGAAATAGATTTTTTTTGAATATTTTGTGGAATCATGTGGTTAATAAATTTGAAAAGAGATAATGAAAGAAGAAAAAGCTCACCTTTATTAATAAACTTTTAATTATTAAGCAACTACTTCAATCTACTTATGTTTATTAATATAGGTATTAGGCTGCTACAAAAGCTTCTAATGATAAAATTAATCAAATAATTTGTTAGGTTTTATGATTTCTTAAGCAAAATACTAAAGGCTTTTCAAGAGTTGTTTTAGATATTTACACTACTAAAAAACATGAAGGACTTGGTCTTACTAATTATTATTATTAGGTTTTTTTCCTCTTAGCAAACTGAATTGCAAAATGTATTGATGAAGATGATGTTTGGATGCTCCTTCTTAGAAATAAATTTATGTAAAGAAAACCTAAAAATGATAATAGTTTGTCTTTTAATAACTTTCTTCACTATTTCCATTTTCCTTGGGCCATTTCTATTATATCCCTTATATAGGCCTTTTGTATTACATTATGATTCTAGTTTATGTATATGTGTGTGGGGTCTTAGTGGATTGTTGAAAATAAGTTGCTTAGTTATAATGCTGGTTCACATGTTATGATTTTTGGTTCTTATGACATGATTATATACATTGATCTTGTGAGATGTGTTAGGTACGTAATGTAGGTGGTAAGGATGGTGGATTGAAGTACAAGAGTAGTTGTTGATTTTGACATTTATACATTTGGACTTTATAGTTATTTTATAAAACTAAAACTGAAATGTTTTACTTAGGTCCATTGGGACCCATTGGATTTATCGGACTAGTTTTAGAATTCCTTTTATAAAAATTGTATTAATTTATATCTCAGTGCTACCTAGTAGAATTAAACCTATGACTTGAAGTTATTAGGCAAGAACCCTTACCACTAGGCTAACATGTCATTGTGTGATTCCTTGATATACTAACATGAACCATTAGCAAATATAGGAAAGATTGGAGTACAAAACTTAACAATGCCCTTTGGGCTTATTATTCAACATGGAAACTTCCTATTAGCTACTCTCGATTCAATTTGAGCTTTCTACACTCTTAATAGCCTATGATTTGAATCTTGACCTAAGTCTAGCATAGAAAGAAAGATTGATCAACCTAAATGTGCTAGATGAAAACTAATTAGTGGCCCTATTTTTGAATGAGGTGCACAAGGCATTCAATAAGCAATGTCATGACATTAGAATAAGGAAAGTAACACTTCACCTAGGAGATAAAGTTATCTATTGGAACCCCACACAGGTACCCTAGAAGGAAAATTTTTGAACATTGTGGGATGGATCTTATATAATTAATAAAACCTTTCCCTCAGGGGCCATGATAATTTACAAGCCTAAAAGGCAAAATAAAAGGAAGTTGGTTAACATCCAACAAGTAAAACCTTTCCTCGAATCAAGACAGGCTAGTGCAACTACCACCTTAATGGATGGACAACCACGTTCCATTTTTTAGATCTCCTCCTTCCAACTCAATCATGGGGGAGATGGCCATCTATGCTAACAATCCATATGGCTTCTCAATTTTTATATTTTTTTTTCACATTTTTAATTTTTACAAATTATTTATTTTACAAATTTTTGATTTTCAGATTTTTCTAATTTTACACCATTGTTAGTACCTTTGAGCCTTTCTTGATTATTTTACACTTTCTTGTATATTTTATTTATTTTTCTTTATTTTTTTGAGTATGAATTTCATCATTTTTTCTTATAAAAGTGCTTTATTGCCATAGGACATAGTGTTGTTGTTTACTAATGATGGTTTGTGCTTAATGTTGTGATTATTAATGTTTAGTTTCTATTTTTGAATTTTGATGTCTTATGACTATGACATGCTTTATTTTTCATGGAATAGGTAGTGAGTCCATATCATTTGCCTATCCAATAAACTCTATGGTTTTCTTTGTTTTGGGAATTTGAGGTCCCTTCTATTAAAGATACTTTTAATTAATTGATGACCTTAGTAGTTCCAAAATTATGAAGGATTCAAAGGTTTGTAAAGGGTGTCACTTCAGGGGGACTCAATATTCTTTGTACTCTTCTACTTTCTTGAGTGCTTGAGTGTTTCTCATGAACTTCTTACCATTCCATTTCAACCACTAATAGGAAGTCAAATAAATTCTTTGCATGGTGTGGTTCCCATCCAAAAGTTCAAAAAAAAAAATGATGGGAATTCAAAGCATACCCCTTAGATACAATAAATGAATAAGTTTTTGCATGGTGTGGTTTCCATTTCAAAAAAAAAAAAAAAATGATGGAAATTCAAAGCACACCCCTTAGATACAATAAATGAATAAGTCTTTGCATGGTGTGGTTTCCATTTAAAAAAAATGATGGAAATTCAAAGCACGCCCCTTAGACAAATAAACGGGCTACAAGCATTGGCTATGGGACTAGAAAGACATACATCCATGCCTGAAGGTCCCCTCTAACTAAGGCCCTCTCTCACTTCCTACTTCTCTCTTTTCTTCTATTTATGGAATGGTGGTTTTTTTGTGAAAGCACTCTTATGTCTCGTGTGGGTGGACTAGTTTTAAAGTGGTAATGCGAAGTCACTCAAAGCGGTTGGTTTTGGTCTAGACCAAGGATGGATCTTCTTAGGTTATTTTAAACACAAATTTCATAAGGGATTTCTTATGATCTTAATTTAGAATTCCATTCCACCTTCTCCATCATCCATCCATGCTACCATAACTTAGCTCATTGCCAAGTTCTATGTTATGCTCTATGTCTTGGTTTGATGTGTTTGAATTCTTTAATAGATTTTTTGGTTGGTCCTTAACTTTTCATAACCATTAATTAACTATGGAGTCCATGGACTCCTTAATTAAGGCTATGCAAGGGCAACAAGGGCATGAGCCTACTATGGGGAGGACCCACTTGCATAGCTCTTGGTTTGGTTAGTTAGGTTCCTTATCTTAGACATTTCTACAATCCTATCTTTCACATATTCCATTATGTATTCCACTCAATGCTCCTTAACCTTTTATTTCATTCATTCCTCAAAATTTTTTTCTCCATTTTCCAAATTTATGAGCTCCAACACATCCTCTTCTCATATTTTCATACTATTCTTGACCTTTTGAGCTTTCATTTGACACCAATTTCATTCAAAAACTCATTCTATTTTGCAAGTTTGACCAAAGTCAATGGTTGTCTATGGTGGTCAATAGCTGTGTTGATGAGGCCCTATCGATAAGGTGTAGTCGACGCAACCTAAAAATCCTATATATACCGCTATAAACTTTAAAATTTTTATCATTTGCCTCATAACATATAGGGAGTTTTTGCCATTTTTTAGAGCCCAAAACATTCTAGAGCCCTTAACTTCCCAATCATTTATCCAAATCACTCTATTCTTTGATCTTGTAGATATTGGAGGTAAGCTCTTTATTGTGGGGGCCACAAACCTTAAGGTTTCTGATGAAATTTTTGAAAATTTTTCTAACTCCTCTAAAGGGTTAATAACCTTAACAATATACAAACATCAATTTTTCAAGAATTAACTCTTTCAACAACCTTCGGGATGATTTATTAACAATAACACATAAATAAAATAATGATTGGAGTAATTAAATTAGCCATAATTACAACTTAGCCAAGTGTAACTATCCTAGAGAGATAAAGGCATCCTAATTGCTTCATGTTAAACAACGATTGCTAATCCATGGTCTTATTGTAATTATAGATGGTACCAAGACAGAAATGCTTATAGGAAGAAGAACCCTCTCAATTAAGGGAGAAATGACCCAAAGCTGGAAGGGGCCAACAAGAACAAGCCCAAGAACTACTAGAGGCAACCCATGCAATGGGACCTCTTCATGAGGAGTCTAAAGTGGATCTATTCAACATATTCTAGAGGAAGAAGTGTCAACAGAGCAATCATAGTGAGGGGAAGCACCAAGACACATGCCAAGGCTTGAATTCACTTTAACTCAAACTTGCCTTCACATCATCAGGTCTCGAGAGATTCAACACTCAGTTCTTTAAGAAATAAACTTTGGGCCATTTCTAGAGAAAGCTCCAGTAGAAGTCAAAACACAATTGCAAACCTCTTCCATGTGACCAATCATCACATCTAGTGAGGAATGGTACATGGAAGAGACATATCTCTTCTAGAAAAATAGAAGGCTAGGGTCCACAGTAAAAATCAAGGATATTCAGGTGTCCTACTCGGTTGAGGCTATTGCATAGGCACTTGGGTTACCTGATATCAGGACATAGTTGGCACAACTATCAACAAAAGGTGAGCTTGAGGCTAGAAAAGAGTAGACTCAGCAGTGTTATGGGGTCAACTATAAGGAATATGGAGTGCTTACATAGGCAGAATGCATCTACTTCAAAATTGTGGCTTATCATCTCAATTAAATAGTGAGGCCTATCAAGGTGACTACCTTTATTACCTGAGCATGTGTTGCTCTAAGTAGGAGATTTTTTTGTAAACCTTCCACAACTAATCTATTTGGAGATCGAAAAGAATTTTAAGGAAAATGAATGTGGAAGGAAAACCTTACCCTTTCCATGCCTCATTCAAAAAGTTTGCAAAAGGGAAAGAATCATCTACTATGCTAATGACATAATTAGACATGCTCCTTTGGTATTATAGTCTGAAATCATGAAAGAAAAGACACCTACCACAACTAAAGAAGAGGAGTAGCTGCCACCTCCACTGCCTACTCAAGAAACAACGTTGGAGGCTTATATAGCCATTGAGTGCGTACATGAAATTTGAGAGTAGCTATTGTGTGAGCAAGAGCAATGTGCAAGGATGAGTAGTGCAAACCCATCTATGTATCGACTAGTAATGAGTCACCTTAATGAGGTGGCTCAAATAATTAGCCATATGGAAAGGGGTGGACTAATATTATCTATCCAAAAATTGCAGTTGCTTGCAAGGTTTGATCCCAATGGTCAAGATGTGACAATGTCATTATCACAACACCATTTATTCCCAGAAATCTTTGGGAATGTTACCTCCTTCTTGATGCATTTGGAGGAAGGTGAAGGGGCCACTGTACTGGTGATGCAGCACCAAGGGCAAGAGACTGTAGCTAAAGTAGTTGTTGACCATGTCATCAAAGCACTAAATGCACCTATAGCATCTATACCAAGCATATCTATACTTCAAGATGTGCAAACATTCGTAGGCATGGTCAATGAAAAATTGAATGTAGCTCAACATGAAGAATTGCTAGATTGATTGGTGGGGATCAAGCAACTAATTATAGATATATTTTATTTTTTGGATAATATCATCAAAACCTAGTCAAAGCTATTGAAAGCAATGGGAAAATGCATCATCTTGGAGGGGCAACTCAAAATGGCTCAAGCACAAAATCAACACTTGGCCATGGAGGTTGCCAAATTACGTACCTATCTTACTGATCTTACACTTCTCAGCCTGACAATAACTCAAGAAGGTTGAGGAGGAAGTAGTGATGACCATCTTCAACTAGTCTGTAGAAAAGGTGAAGAAATATTTAGTTTAGAACGACTTGGTTTAAATGTGCAAGGAGAATGAAGTACTGACCATAGAAAATCATCATCTATGCAATGTTGATGTCCAAAAAGAACAAATGCAAGAATTCATTCATCAATAGCAGGGGCAGCTAGCTAGGGTGAATATTGAACTAAGAAAATTGGCCATAGAAAATTGGAATTTGTCGATGGAAGAAGTTTGTGCCTTACGCCAAAAATATGCTATTGAGATTACCAGCTGGAAAAATGAAGTTTTGAAGTTTGAAAGAGTTAAAAATCACTATAGAGACTAGGTTGACTTGCAGAAGGAAGTAAATGAGAAGCACATCCAGATGGTAAAGGAAAAAATAAATGAAGCGCTCCAGCAACTTCAATAAGGAAAAGAAGTTTGGCTATCCATCATTGATGGGATTGATGCCTAGAATAAAGTAGAGATCCATTTAAAGGAGTTGTAGATAGAAGAGATGACAGAATACATGGAGTTGGCCAATCTCTATTATGCGAACCTAGCAATGCTAACTACCAAATGGCTACGATTAGAGTTAGAAAAACAAATGGCTAGCTCATATTTGCTATATGAGATAGAGTTCAAACACCATAAAGACACCAAGTAGAAGCTTGAGACTGTAAATTCTAAACTCAAAGTTCTCAAAGCATGATTCATGGATCAATGATCAACTGCTAAGAACTTAGCCAAAAGGATGAATGATTATCAAGAGCTAAAGGATGCAGTCAAAGCATTTGACATTGAATGCAAACAATTCACTACTTGGTTTATCAATGTAAAGGAACTTTTTCTAGTAATCCCATATCCTTGCGATGTGCTTGTTTCAACCCACATTAGCAAATCTATGTGGATAGTGCACAATCCTAGAAGTAAGGAGTAGAAAATGAAAGCATTGCCAGATGATTTCTACCTCCCACTAGAAGTTGTAGCAGTAGCAGGGTAGCCATAGTCACCTTGATCGTCGCATGTGTGTGAAGCTGGTGAAGGTCCCTTAGAACCTTAGGAGCCACCACCACCTAGGACTATATGATCTTCTCCACCAAACTTCATACCATCAAGGAACATGCTATCCAATTTTGAAGAATCATTTCATGGTGTTCAATTTTGTGTCATGAACACTATCATGTTTGTAATGTGTTAATCCATACACTCAAGCACTCCATTTTTGTTAACTCAGTCTATTTTGTTTGTGAAAGGTTAGCCAATAATCCCATACCTTCCTAATTTTGTAAAAGAACTCAAGGATAAGATTTTAATAGTAGCGAAGCTCTTGTATTATGTTCATTTGAGAGTTAAAATATTTCTCTTAAGTTCCTACACCAGGATTCATTGAGTGTATGGATCTTTATTCAAGCATTGTTGTACCTGAGCACAACATTGTGTGTAGTCATAAAGATGAGCTTTTTGATAAACCTTGCAGCCCTATCGATAGATTAAATATTTCATTTATGAATTTAATGTTTTTAATCAGTTATTCAATATTTTCTAGTAATTAAGCTAATTAAGTTAATTAAGCAAGATAAGTGAGATAGATTAAATACATAAGTACGATTGCTTTGAGCGTAATATGTATTTGCTTGGTAATCCCAGTAGTGTTATTGCTTAGTACGCCCAATAGCATAGTGCTTGGTAACCTAGTAGTGGATATGTGGGTTTAGGACTTGTACAGAAAGTAAGATCAGATGCTTATGTTAGGACTGCTTAGGTATTAGTTAATTAGTTAAGTTAAATTAGTTAATCCAATTACTTTATCTCTCTTTAAACACCAAAACCATAAAAAATAAAACTATAAAAATCATATGCCTCAATTACACTTAACCATACCATGTGCTTCGTAAATGTAATTGTGAAGACAAAAAATGACTTTAGGGCAAGGTTCACTACCTAGATGACTAGTGCATAAAAAACTATAAAGTCCATAGAATTCAACTAGAACATGTGTGAACACTTGTGATTCATATGGTTGGGCATAAGGGTACCTCACCACTCATCAGTAGGTAACCAGAAATAGTGAAAGATGTAAGGTCATTTCTTTGTCACACAAGTTATTATAGGTGCTTCATAGAAAACTTATTGAAAGATGCCAAACCATTAGTGGAACTCACAAAGAAGGATGAACTGTTCATCTAGACCAAGGAATATAAGAATGCATTCCAATAGTTAAAGTAGAAAATTATAGAAAGTCTAATTTTATGGGTACTAGACTAGTCTAGGCCATTCCACATCATGATTGATGCATGTAATTATATTATGGAGATCATGCTTACATAGTTGGACAATTAGAAACATCCATACTACATGCACTATGTAAGTAGGAGCATTATGGATGCATACTTAATCTACACCACCACTAAAAAGAAGCTCATGGAAGTGGTGTATACCTTAGAGAAATTTAGGTACTATGTGCTTGGATACCAAATTTTTGTACAAATTGAATATAGTGTTATACAGTTCCTCATGAATACACCAACGATGAGCCCCTATGTGATATGCTGGCTAGTGATTCTTCAAGAGTTTGATCTAATGATGATTAATGGATAGGAAATTGAGAATGTGGTTGCTAATCACTTGTCTCGATTTAGATGGGATGTCAAGGAGGATGAGGCCTCATTATTTGATCAATTCCCTGATGAACTTCTCTTTGTTGCTATTGTTGATGTTCAAAATCCTAAAGAATTAAATTAGTATGATCACATCATCTTCTACCTACTCACTTAGGAGATGCCACATGAATAAGACAAAAAGAAGAAACAACAATTTTTTCATCAGGCTAAGCATGTCATGGAAATCAAAGGCAACTTCTACAAGAGTTGCATAGATGGCTTAGTATGATAGTATGTTCTTGACACAAATCAACTTTGAGTTCTCCATGATGCTCATGAAGGTCCTTATGGGGGCCACTATGATGGAAGGAGAAAAACCAATAAAATCCTCATGGTAGGATATTATTGGCCAATAATCTTCAGGAATGCCCATCACTTCTATTTCGGTGATAGATGCTAATGAGATGAAGGGATGATTGCACAAATGGATGGACCCAAAAAGTTGTTTCAACTACTAGAGCCTTTTGATCTTTGGAAAATCCACTTCATGGGGTCAATCAATCCCATGTCAAATGGAAAGGTGTACATATTTGTGGCTATTGACTATTGCACCAAGTGGGTTGAAGTTGCTATCGTCATTGACTATTCATCCTCTAAGGTAGCATGGTTTGTACAATGGAATGTTGTAAATAGGTTTGGTGTGCCATGAGCACTAATTTCTAATAATGGGACACACTTTACAAGTGCCACTTTTTGAAAACTCATGCAATTATTAGGGGTTAAACATAAACTCATAACTTCATACCACCCCCAAGCCAATGGTCAAGTGAAGATCACAAATAGAGAAATAACAAACATACTAACATGAACAGTTAGTAAATATAGGAAGGATTGGAGCACCAAGCTTAATGATGCTCTTTGGGCTTATCATTTAACATGGAAACTTCCTATTGGATATTCTCCCTATGAATTAGTATACAGAAAGCTCCCAAATCTTCCTATCTAAACTAATCTTCATACATTTTCTACAGCCTATGACCTTGACCTAGATTTAAGTCTAACCCAAAGAGAAAGATTGATGAATCTGAACACACTAGAAAAAAATCAATTAGTGGGCCTATCCTTAAATGAAGTGCACAAGGCACACAACATGCAATTTCATGATCTCAAAATAAAAAATGTCAAATTTCAAGTAGGAGATAAGGTGCTCTATTGGAACCCCATGCATGTACCTCAATGTACAAAATTCAAAATGCTATGAGAGGATCCTTACATGATCCATGAAAATTTTCCATCTAGGTCCATTATGATTTACCATCCTACTATCCCAAATAAATGGTTATTGGTCAACATGCAACCAGTCAAGCCTTTCTTGAAGACAAGAGTAAGTAGTGGCCACAACACCTCAACTGATGGCCAAGCTCATTCTATTTTCTAGATCTTCCCCTTCTAACTGTGTCATGGGGGATATGGCCATCTATGCTGACATTCTATAATGGCTCCTTAGTTTTTCAAATTTTTTGTTTTACATTATTCCTTATACATTTTTCATTTTCTTGAGAATTTTTCAATTTCTTTTATATTTTTCCTTATTTGAATTTTCTTACATGTGTTTTTCTTCTATATTTCCATCAGGACTTTGGTGCTTGATGCAACTTCTAATTATTGGAGGTTTATTGAACTATATTAGTTGAATTGATTACTCAATGACTAGATTTCATCTTTGAATTATGACATTGATTAATGGAACATTGGTTTTCTTATGATATCAAGTAGTAAGCTCATGTCCTCCATCCACTCAAACTCCATGGTGTTTTATTATCTTGGAAGCATGAGGTCCTTTCTTAATAATAACTTATAAAGAATCCATGATCTTGATATTTACTAGACTTGGAACGAATCAAGTGGAATTGATAAGGGTGTGGCTTGAAGGGGACTTGTTACCTTCTGTGCCTGTTTATGATCTAGAGTTTTATGGGTATTCTCATCGATTCCTCACCATTTCTAATGTCAACTGTTAATAGGAAGAATGTCTTTGCATGGTGTGGTTTCCATGAAAAAAAAACCATGGGAATTCAAAGCACATCCTATAGACAAATAATGGGTTACAAGCAATTATTATGGGGATGGAAAGACATGTTATACGTGCCAAAAGGCATCCCTTTAACTAAGGTCCTCTTAAATTTTTTCTTCTTTTTTCTCCTCTCTCTAGAATGGTGGATGATCTTTGGGAGTTTTCATGAACTCTAGGGGTTGAACTGTCTTAATGTGCCAATGCAAAGTCATTGGAAGTGGATGGACTTGATTCTGACTAAGGATGGAATAATATTAGGTCACATTAATCATAAAATCCACAAAGGACTTCATGTGATTGAGATGTAAGACTCCACTACTACACATGCTTTCTTTTGTTGTTCAAACTCTTCCACTAATCACCTCACTGTCTCTTATCATGATTGATCAATGTGTCTATTTTAGTATATCCTAATTATTTGGTGATTTCTTTTGTGGACTAGATTTTTAACAATCCATGGCCATTAACCATCCTTGGTGCCTACAGACTCTTAGTTATGAGGGCATGTACGGGCATTAAGGGCATGAGCCTACTATGGGAAGGACCCACTTGCATACTCAGTCTAGGTGATTAAACTTCCTATCCCTTAGTTAATAAGAAACATCTAGTTTTTGCACTTCTTGGCAATATAATTTTCTTAAAATATCCTTTTCCAAATCAATTTCAAGCCCTCTTCCTTGATTTTTCATAATTCTAGGCTTTTTTTTTGGCTTCCTTTGAACTTCAATTTCATCATCAAACTCTTCCCCAACACTTGGTTTTTTATCATGAAAAATTGTCTCAATAGGTTGTGGCAACACATTCCTATCGATGCAACCCACCTATTGATGCATTACAAAAATTCTATAAATATGTGCCAACACTTAGCCAATTTTTTACATTTTCTTCATAATGCAAGGGGAGGTTTTGCAATTTTCAAAGCCCAGAGCACCTTCCAAGTGCATAACTTGCAAACCTCTTATTTGATTCATCACATTCTTCAACCTTCTAGCTACGAGAGGTGAGCTTTTCATCATGGGGGCCACATATCCATGATTTATGATGAAAAATTTTTCTAATCCCCAAGGTTTAACTATTAAAATAATATTAAATTTCTTAATCAATACCAAGTTAAACCTCATAAACAAACTCTAGTGGCTACATGAATAAAATAATAATAAAATAATCAATCTACTATGATCACAACTAATCTAAGTGTAACTTACCCAAATAGAGAAGGGTATTAAATAACACCAAGGGTTTAACATTAATTACTAATCCTTGACTACGCTTTTGATCATAGATTGTACCAAAGAGGGAACCACTTGCAGAGGGACCATAACAACCATAGGAGAAGTGGCCATGAGAAGGAAGGGACTAGTAGCCACAACAACCCTAGGAACAGGAGGTTGAAACCCATGAAATAGGACCTCTTTGGGAGGAGCTCAAAGTGGAATTTGTTCACCAAATTCCCACAATAGAAGCTAACTAATCTCGACAAAATGAGGCATCAAGGAAAAGACCTAATCTAGAAGTCACATTGACTAAGGCCTACCTTGAAAGAACTTGTTTCAAGGAGATCAAAAGTTTAGTTCTTTAAGAACTTAACTTTGGTTTGTTCTTGGTCTTGGTGTCCAAGGAAGTCTATACTTAACTACAATGGTCTCCCATGTGGTCCATTCTCTCATCCAGTGAAGAATGATACATGGGAATGACATACCTCTTTTAAAACAATTGGTAGGGAGATGCAACGACCAAGATTAAGAAATTAACCATCTCTTATTTAGTTGAGGCCATTGTAGAGTGCTTCTACTTGCTTGATATTGGGGTAGTACTTACAAAGATCTCTACTCAAGTGGATCTAGAAGCAAAGAAAAAATAGATCCAACATTGCTATGGGGTTAACCATAAGGAATATAGTGTACTCACTAAGGAAAAGAAAGCTTACTTCAAGATAGTAGCCTATCACCTAAATCCTATGGTGAGGCCCAGCAAGGTAACTTCTATCTCTTCTTGAGCATGTACCTCTCTGAGTAGCAAGTTCCTCGTTAACCTCCCTCACCTCATTTACCTTGAAATTGAGAAGAACTTTAAAGAGAATGACTAAGGGAGGAAGACACTCTTACTCTTGTGTCTTATCAAGAAACTTTGATGAAGGGGAGGCATAGCACATTACACTAATGACATGTTCTTCCATGATTCTGCTACATCCTAGTAGGAGATGATGAAGGATAAAGTAGCTTCCAAGCTATTGGAAGAGGAGTGGCCACCATCGCCACCTATCAAGGAGACCATACTAGAGGCTTGCATAGCTATTGAATGGAGGAGAAAACTTTGTGAATAACTACTGCAGTAATAACAAGGTATAGCAAGTTGTGAAAAGTCATCGGTCTACCATACAATGATGAACCATCTTAACGAAGTAACACAAATAATCAACTAGTTGGAGAAGATCACTCTATTGTTTTCTACAAACACATGTAGGTGCCCACGAGAACAAATCCAAGTGCCCTCAAAGTTATGGTGTTGTTACATCCCTTCTAGACACATTAGGTATTGTCATATGATTATTGTCTATGCACTATGTGTTATCTCGATGGGTTATTTTGGAAAAATTTGCTTATTATAATTGCACTTTATATACTATAATTATGATATATTTATATGCTTAACTAATGTGGTTATGTACACTAGTCCTATGTGATGTCATTGGCAAGGATGTTGGATTATGGTATAGAAGCACCTATTCAGTATGTAATTATGTTTTATGTGTGATTTTGGTATTTATACATTTACACTATAGCATTATGTTATGTGATGCTTGGGTGTGATTTTGGCATGTGAAAGTGTGGAGTGTTTAAGAAGGATCTTGTAGGTTCAAACAACTTTTAATTTAGAGTCCTAGTGTGGTTGTTATGCACATTGGAAGTGCATGGTATTAGTTTTAGGGAATAAAACAAAATCAACTTATAAAAAAAATTTCATTAAAAAAGTTAAAAGAAAAAAAAATGTCAAATTAGTTATATAGTGATGTGAGGCATGTGGAAAAAAATGCATCTTTGTTTTGTTTTATAAAAGCATATGCTTTACGCATTGTTTTCATTATTGTTTTTTCACCCATTGCCCACCACCACATACCCATAAAACATTGGGTTTTGTCTCATTTTTTTCTCTGTCTCAAGAAATAGAAATAGAAGGTGAAGGCGTCAGTTTTCTTTCCTTCTTTCTTCAATTTTCATCCTTTCTTTTCTTGGAATTTTGGCATTGTGGATGACTTTTACTTACTTTGAACCTAGATTTGGGGTTGATGTGGTTGTGTCTACATGGATGTGGAACTTGTTTAGAGTGAAATGAATTCTTGTTGAATTTTTAAGGATTTTCTTCTTATTTTGGACTTTTTTCCACAACAATTTTAATTAGTGGGTTATCTTTATCTTTTCTCTATATTTTTATGCCAGATTAGTGTATATGATCAAGCAATGTGGGCATGTGGGATGGATAGTTAAAAGATTGAACATGGACATGTTATTTGACATAGTTCTCGAAATTGTACGGTTTTAATTACAAATTGTTTATTAGTATATATGTGATGTATCATATGATGTGGACTTGTGCAATATGATATGTGATGTTGATGAGACTAGCATGGTTGGAATATTATATTTTAGGGACCTATTATGGCATGAGAGTTTTTGGATTATTAATTATTTTTTTATTAATCAAACTTGGATGTGCATAACTTTGCTTCCAGGAGTTCAATTTAGATGAAATTAGTGTCGTTGGGATCATCTTGGGAAGTAATTTCTAATTGTGGACTTGGTTTTCTCTTTAGGGATATATTATTTTGGGGGTTATTATAGCAATCATTTTTGTGGAATTACATGTAGTTCAAGAAATATGATTATGGAACAAAATTTTGCTTGTCGAATCGTGGTATTATTTTCATGGAATGAATGTGACTATTAAGTGTGGACATATGTGGTTATGTTATGTTACTTTGGAGGTGTTGTACTTATGACATGTGTTGGATTAAGCCAGCCAAGATTTATACACGCCTTCATGAAAATGCTTGTGATGGTTGTTGGTAGCTTGTGCTAGCATGAGGGTGTGGACCAGTTGGTGATGAGGGACCCTAGAGGTAGTATGGATTGATCCCCACTGTGATGCATCAATGAGGCTCCTATCTTAGGCCTCATCCTGAGAGTTGATAAGTGTAGGTGTGTTTATCCCTATGACTGGTATGTGACATAGGTGTGTTCATCCCTATTGCTAGTCCTCTAGAAGGCTAGTGGTTGGGGGGCATGAGTTGATAGACCCTAGCATTGCTTGGATAAATAAAAGATTATTAAAAGACTTGTAGGCAATGGCTATTATGAGTACTCATGGCAACATTTCACATGCTACACAAACTGTGGATATGCTAGTGACCACATGGGCTATGTATATGATAGTATTGATTTGTGAGTCATATCACTAATAACATATATTATGATTGGATTATGATTTTGTGAGCCATGGATTGTTTAACGGTATAGTGTAGGTGTGATGGCATGGACATGATAGTGGAAATGCATGTGATGTGGTGTAACGAATAGATGATAGATTATGTTGGACCATGGATTTATACATGATTGTATGATACTCACCTATCCTCTTTGATAATGATTATGCTAGTGTTATGTGCAATATGGTGTGTGTGTCCATGTGTTACTCTTAGCATGCACAAGACTGACATTTGATGTAGGTTGTCTTATAACCCACTTCTCTCCTCCACTGCAACACTTGTCAACCATCTAGTAGGGGAAGTGTAAAGACTTATCACTTAGTCTTATACTGAGTTTATTTAATTATAGGTGGAAGTTTTAGGAGCATAGAAAAGCACAAAGAGGGAGAGTAGAGGAGGAAAAAATCATTAGGGCTTGGGTATTGTATATTTTCATGTGTATTAGTATGGACTATTTATCATTTTATGAAACTCTTTGTACTCTTATATATGTGATGACAATGTTTATGTGTTTATGTATTTTGTGGAAATAGTGTAATTTTTTTGGGTTTATTTAGAGATATTTAGTTTTCTCATTATAATGTATAGGTTTTGGTATGGCATGAACTTTTTGCTTAGTTTGACCTTTCTTAATATAATGTACACATCATTAGTTTTTAATTTATCAGGCTTCTATTGTAAGATAACAAGTAATCCTAGGCATCACCCTGCCCTAGCTAGGGTGGGGTCTTATAGGTGTCATCCTTGAATGATAAGAGTTTCCTAAAATTTATGGAAACATCACAACTTTCTTAGTGCACCTAGAGGAAGAATAAGGGGTGACTATCTTGGTGATGCAACATCATGGATAGGAAATAGTAGTAAAAGTGATGGCAGATAGGGGGCCCCAGGCATTAAACACTTCTACGATAACCATGCCCAACATTTCCTCTTTGAAAGATGTGTAAGGTTCTGCAGGAGTGGAAAGTGATCAACTAAGTGCAACCCAACACGAGGAGGTGTTGGAATAACTAGTGGGAACCAGGTAACTACTTTTGGAGATCTTTGATCTCCCAAATGAGATCATTGCAACCCAGTCAAGGTTGCTAGAGACAAGAGACAAGCTCATCATTGGCAATGCTTAAATGGAGGCATCTACTATCAAAAATTTTCAGTTAGCTATCAAAGTTGTGAAATTGAAAGCCCATCTCTTTGACCTTACCATTCCTAGTCAAGACATCAATAGAGATGAAGCTTTCCTACAGCTTCAGTAGAAATTAGAGGAGGCTAAGAATGCTAAGGAGATGGCAGTCTTTGATGCCTTCTTATTGAAAGAATTAGACATCAACACTGATAGGAACTTGGCTTAAGTCTACAAGGAAAACTTGGTCCTCATGAAGAATATTCATCACCCATAGAATGTCAAGGAGAAAAAAGACTAGATGATCAAAATTATGAGATAATAGTAGGAGTAGCTAGCTAAGGTGAATCTTAAGTTGAGGAGGTTGGCAGTAGAGAATCATAATATTTCTATGGAGAAAGTCTAGATTCTTCATCAAAAGATGATCATTGAGATAGCCACATGGAAAAATGAGGCCCTGAAGTTTGAATGAGTGAAACATTACTACAAGGACCAGGTGGGATTCTTCAAAGAAGTTAACAAGAAATAAATCTAGTTGGCCAAGGTGAAGATGAATGAGTCACTCTAACAACTTTTAAAAAGAGGTGATATATAGTAGCCAATATTTGATAGATTAAATGCATAAAATAATGCCGAAATTCACTTGAAGAAGTTGCAAATAGAAGAGATGATGAAATACATGGGGCTTATGAATCTCTGATATGCCAACTTGGCTATGTTGATGATAGGGAGGCTAAGGATGGAGTTAGAAAAGTAGGTGGTCAGTTCATACTTCCTTTATGAGGCTAAATTCAAGCATCAAAAAGAGATCAAACAAAAGTTGAAGATAGCCAATGCAAAGCCTGACATCCTCTAGAACTAATTTTGTGATCAATGATCAGTTTTCAAGGACCTAGCCAAAAGAATGAATACATACCATGAGCTATAGAACCTCGTCAAGATGTTTGACATTGAAAAAAAGTAATTCACATCATGATTTGTAAATGTTAAGGAGTTCTTCCTAGAAATGCCTTACTTGTGGGACATCCTTGTACTAGTCCACATTGATAAAGCTTCGTGGACTACATATGATCCATGGGGCAAAGAGGAGAAAATGAAAGCATTGTTGGATGCTTTCTGCCTTCCACTAGAAGCAACAGCCATGGTAGGGTAACCTTAGCCACCACCCCACCACAAGTGCTAAAGCTTGGTGAAGGTCCTTGAGTACCCCAAGAGCTTCTACCTCTTGGCACTATCTGATCTTCGCCTCATCTTTAGTAATTTGATGGATCCTACTACCAATTTTGTAAGGGTGCCCAATTTTGTTGTTAAGGATATTGATTTTTGTAATTTTTTTAATTTCATAAAATTTTGCACTTAAATGTCAATTAGTTATTTAGAGTCACTTAGTCAATAATCCCATACTTTCCAAATTTTTGTAAGAGGCTCAATCCTACTTTTGTTCACTCAAGGATGAGTTTTTACTTAGTTGTAGAAGTATGATGAATCATCGACTAGCTACATCGACATAGATGTGTCAACTCAGTGTCATGTCACACCTATATAAATGCATGTACCCATTGCATATATAGATATTATGTCATTCGTGTTGCCAAGTTCTTGTAGTTTTCTTTCACCAAAGTTAGAATATTTTCTAAGTGGCTGCAATAGGACTTCAAGCAATTGTACAGATCTTTATTTGAGCATCTTGTACTTGAACACATTGATGTGATCAACAATAAATATGAGACTTTTGATACTCTTTGCAACACCTGGAATAGATTAATGTTTCTTTCATGCACTTTATTATTAATGTAATTTACATTTTTGTCCTTAGTTAATTAATGCTTCTAATAATGAACATATAAGTACGATTGCTTTGAGCATACGGCTAAATGCTTGGTAATCCCAGCAGTGGCTATTTGGTTTGCCTAGCAATAGATACTTAGTAACCTAGTAGCATTGATATGAGTTCAAGATGTATACAAAAAGTGGACCTAGATGCTTATTGTTGGCACATTTGGCCATTCCATGGAACAGTTGGAATATTTTATTAAAAATTGGAACGATCTATGGTTGTAAATTTAGAAGTAAATTTATAGCTTTAGTGTTGTGGGTTGATGGGTGTTTTTGGAGAAGTAATCTACTGGTAAAGAATTTTGATGTTGAGGCCTTCTTGGAATATGAAATTAAAGTGCCAAATTATTCTTTTATTGGATATTGGAAGATAGTACAATAGCAAACAAAGAATTAGGCTATTTACCTCAAAAACATACTTCATGTTCATGTTCTTTCTGAGAAACCCCCACCGCCATGGGTAACAGATTTTTATGTTCTATGCTTAAGCCTTATGGTCCAGTTAAGAGTTGGAAGCATGCAGAAGATCCAACGAATGGACTGCCAACAGGTTATGGATTTGGTGAATTTAAATTAATGAAGGATCATCTTCTTGTTGCATTTCTTGGCAATGGCACTTTTGGTTGGTGTGAAGAATTGCGACTGAGGGCTGGATAATCAAAACTGGACACCATGGTTTTTGGGGCGTTAGGCTTCACTGGCAAATAAGTTGTCTAGTACTTGCTCGAAGTTGCGTCTGCGCATCAGCCAGATCTGCGAATCAGTGTCGCTGGATGTAGCCATAGCTGGCTCATCGATGCCGTACGCTGGGCCTTTCCTCCTTCGCTGCTGATTACGATTTCAATTCTGGAGGCTGATGTCTTTGACTCGAATTCACTACAGCAACTATGCTCGTGCACCTACTTTGTGCTCACTTGCGTGGTCCCGTTCTGCCTCTACGGCAAACCCGTCATCATCACCTGCATCGTCGTCGACGTTGATTACCTTGACATCACCAGCAAGCCCGAGTTCATGGAGTGCATGGAGGCCCTTTTCCACAACCGAGATGTGGAGAGTGGGTCTTTGGTTGCGAGCGCGTGTGGGTTCGATTCCATTCCTACCGAGATAAGACTGTTCCATCACACGTGGCAGCGGGAGGCGCTGGCGGTGCCCAACAAGGTGACTGCGTATGCGGAGCTGATTTTTGAGAAGAGGATTGTGAGTAATCTTGGTACTTATGAATCTGCCGTGCTTGGTGTTGCTCATGCTGATGAGCTTTAGAAGTTTAGACGCTCTAGACCCAGGCGAGCTAGGCCCAATGAAAATTGAGGAACAAAAAGAAGAAGGAAGGGATATACAATCCCAGTACTCCCAACTCTGTTATTCGTAAAATGATCCTGATGTTGATCCAAATTTCAAGTCATTAATAACAGCAGCAAGATGAAGATAAAATCAACACGTTACCTCCTTCGGTTGAAAGAAACCTGATGCCACTACTGATGCCTGCTGGTTCGATGGTGCTGTTGAAACAAATGGACACGACATTATTCCAGATGTCAAATGCAGGAAAAATACAAGATAGAACCACGATAACCTCTGCATCCACGATGCCCTAAATTTCAGCTATTTTAAGAAAGGTCCCCTTAACTATAACTTTGAAAATTAAATTAAAATGAATTAATTTAGGTATGCATAGCGTAAGATATATATATGAAATTGAGAAAAGGGAAAAAGATATTTTTAGGATTTTCAGGATATTCATATAACTAAAAGGAGGGATTTAGTCAATTTCCATTTTATTACTTTCACAAGGATTACTAAGGACATGACATTTAGTATTTAAAATTCTAAATAAAGTACTTAATTAAATTAAATTGGGGATTTTGGTTTTATTTTAATTAATTAATTAATAAATAAAATATTATAGGCTATTATTTACAAAAGCAATATTTGTAATATTTACAAATATTAGTGTTAGCATAAATTCCTCCTAACTTTATGTATAACTTCCTAACTACATAACTTCCTCCTAATTAGATAGGTAAGTTGTAACCTCCTTACTTGGGAGAAAAGTTAGCTAGGATATTTTGGAATGTAACTACCTTATGAACCTTATAAAAAGGCTTCAGGGGTAAGAAGGAAAAGGACACTTAAGGGAGGTCTCACATCACACTTTTGAAGAAGATACTTGGGGGAGGTCTCACATCACACTTTGGAAGGCTACTAGCTAGCACTTGGGCTCTCACTTGGAGGCACACTTTGGGTCTTGGGAGAAGAGCATTTGTAAAGAAGAAAGTGTGAAAGATTGCTTGTAAGATGATTTGCTAAAGAAAAGATTTCAGCCTCTTTGTCATGGTCCTATGAGTTATGTTTTTTATTTTTTATTTTGTTTAAATTTTTTAGCTAGTGGTTTAGATAGTATCATCCTTGGCAAGTAATTTTGGGATTTTTAGATTGCTCTTATTGTTCTTGTTGCCTGATAGAAAATTTCTGTTAAAATTTTGTCATAGAAGCGCTTGTGTTTAAAAGCCTTAAGAGCATTTTAGTAGCAAATTTGATTATTATGCAACGTATAAGAACTGCTATTGGGATTGTTGTAAGAGAGCCTTTGCTTGTAGTCATGTCGTTGAACGATTCAATAGTCAAGAGGGTTCAGAAAATCTTTGGTATTTTGATGGGACCAGAATAGCTTCTTTTTATCTTTAAAGTGAATCTTTGTGGCATTTCAATTAGAAATTGTTAAGTCTTTTGAAGGTTCTATTGAATGTAATTGTTGACATCCATTATCTAGCCAAAATGAAGTCTCGTATGTGGTAGTTTATGCAGCAATTTTTTGGTAGCATAGTAGGATTGTCTTGAAGAAATTGCTTGTTTGAGCCTTGGAAGTTTGAACAATTCGTAGATATTGAATTTGGGATAGCTTTATTGCAAAGTGTTTACTCGTGTCATTTTACCTTGTTTAAATATTTAAGGTCTACACAAATCTGCTTTCTTTTCTGTCTATTTCCATCGAATCTTGCTCTATTTCTAGTTTTCTTATGGAACTATCTCTTTCTCTGGGGAAAATTAGAAGTAGATTCGCAGAGTTGTGCTCAAATGTTTTTGCAAAATTTTATTTGTTACAAGTAGGTATTATAAGGACCGCGTAGACTAGGCCATTGAACAAAATAGGAACTCTCAACAACTCACAGTACTTGACAAAGTTGGCTGAATCTCTTTAAGATAAGTCATCTATAGTTTACACATAACACAATTGTTTCATTTTTCACAACTGCATGTTGCAATAGCACACACACATACTCACATTAACTACTGAGTTTATTTGGAGGTATCTGGGCCTTGGTGTTGCTAGAGACCAGCAGGCACTTAAATCCTGTTCGAGGACACTCATTGACGGTCGCATCCCAAACGGTCACCAACACTTATGTTAGGTTAGTTAACTTAGGAACTATTAGATAGTTAAAGTAGTTAATTTACCAATCAATTGTATTTACTTCAAAACTTATGATTAAATAAATAAAAATATAAAATATAAATAAATATTATATGCCTTAGCTCACACTTAACCATACATGCAAGCCTACACAAGTAAGAGCTAAGAAGACAATGATCATATTTCCCAAAGTCACCATCTTTGTCTATAGGCATACGTAGGAGCTAAGTCCATAGAATTTGATGGGATTGCTAGTGCATGCTTGTGATTGATATGGTTGGATGGAGGGAAGACTTGCTACTCATAAATCTTCTTACATAATTTCTAATAAAAAAATATATTTTACCCTTTGACAACTACTCTTTTGGAGGTAATGTTAGTTACCTTTTATTCTTAATTATACTTATTTAATTCTTTATATTTGTAGTAGGGAATTTTGTTGCATCATGTTGTGTGGTTTTAGTTATGAAGTATGTATGATAGTTAGACCTCTATATATGTGATCATGTTATATGTTGGACTTAGATGTGTTGTAACTATTAATTAGAATGTGTCCTTGCGATGATACTTATAACAATCATTAATAAGTGGTGCAAGCATGAAGATGTAGACCAGTTGATGATGAGTTATCCTAGAGAATATTAAGACTAAACCCCACTAGAATGCATTAATAAGGCTTATGCCTTAGACCTCATTCTAAGAGCTAAAAAGCATAGGTGCAACCTACAACAAGTATGTCATATAGGAATGGAATCCTTATCATACCTCCAAAAGACTAGTAGCTACATGTCATGGGTTGATGAATGCTAGTATCGATAGTGAATAATAGACTAATAAATACCTATAGGAAAATTATTGATTAAAAGTACTCATAAAAACATTATACATGTTGCATTGAACATGGATATCGTATTTATCACATGGGTTATATATGTATGTTGGTATTGCATTGTGAGTAATGGTAATGGTATATGCATTTTGTGATTGATCAATTGGTGTGTTGATCTATGTGATGTCTTGAATGAATATGTGTAGGTACTATTTTTTGGATATGATTTTGGGAATACATGTATTTACATTATAGACATGTAGTGCCATGGGCATATGATTAATTATGCATGACTCTGTATTGGACATGTAATGCTACTTGGTTAAGTTAGTGATTATTGGTCCTTGAATGCCTCTAGTGGTTTGCATGGTATATGTTTGTTATGTATTTACTTTAGTATGAATTATGTTAATATTGTGTGTTATATTATATACATGTGGTGCTTATAGCACATGAGAGATTAACCTTTGATGTAGGTTGCTCTGTATCCCATGCCTCTTCTATAGTGTAGTAACTGTTGGCTATCTAATAAGAGAAGTATAAGTCTTCCCACTCAATTTTATATTGATATTATTTATTTACAAGTGATGCCTCTATAGGTATAGGAAAGCATCAAGAGGGCTAAGTAGAGGGATGTTTGTGAGGATTGATTGATTTATATTTCTATGTATAGATGTATGAATTTCTATAGATTTATGATATTTGTGTGATTCTTCTGGTACTCTTATGTATATGATGTATATGCTTTTGTATACTATGAGATCAATATAGACTTTTAGTTTATGTAGAAACATGTTATTATATAGATTGATATGTTATAGTTGTAAATAGTAAGCTTGATGTATTAGCTTGGCCTTTGGTATGATATGGTTTTGTGCAGTGTAATGTTATGAGATATACATATTATGTGGAATATTTTGAGTGTATTTCCATGTATCACTATATTCTCAAGTTGTTTATGCTTATGTTGTATTATTATTGGTGATCCTTGACATCACTTTGTCTTAGCCTAGATATAGTAGGGTGGGGTATTACATTGTGATATTAGAGTAGGATACTTCAAGTTATATGGATTGTTGTGATACTTTTCTATTGTGATTTAAGGATACAAAGATGATAGGTAGACATGAGAGGATAGGTAGATAGAATTTTTGAATTGGTAGTGCATCAAATCTAGATGAAACTAATTCATCTGAACCATAGGAGTTTATAACTAGCAGTGCATCCACTCAGAATCAGACAAAGATTGTATGACATTTATTATAGTTTTTATAACATTACATAGCTAGCCCTTCCACTCTAACTTTGAGGAAGATAGGAAGTGGAAATTGTACCATCCCTATTAATTATCTATAAAATATCCTATAAATAACTGATGGAGATGCTATGAAATCCCAAGGATCTAGATTTAACCTTGATTTAGTAACTTAAAAAATGGTAAAATAGATACAAATTATTAATTAGGAGCATAAATAGAGTAGATCAATATAGCATAGTAAAATTTTATAATACTTGAATGTATAAATAAATTTTATTTATTTAGAGAAAATTTGAGATTTGCGTAGCCATAAAAACAATGTTGTCTAAAAATTCCACTAGTTGCATCATAAAATAATATGTAAAACAATGATTCCAATGACACTTGTTTCATCTCAATCAAATATTTAGAAATAAATTTATTCATATTTTAATTTTGCTAAATTAAATAATAAAATATTAATATATAATAAATAATATTAAATTTTCTTGAATATTTAACAAGTTGAAATGAAAAATGTTCCTTACAATCTCATAGTTACAAAATTCATATATATCATAATTTTTTATTTATTCAAAAAAATAGGTACATAGCTTAAATATACAAGAAGTGTACAAGGTTTCTACTTTATAAAAATACAAAATATACAAAAATTATTTTTCAAGTTGAGAGGGTTCATCTTGCACAAAATTTGTTCATCTTCGTCTTACATCCCTCTTCTAATGTTTCCTTGCCTACTTAGGGTTCTTTGTATCGAAGTGTAGGAGGAGTCAAAACTCTTCAAATAAGAAAGGTTATTTTATTTTCCTCTTCATTAAGCATAAAGTTTATGGGCTAGAAGTCTTAGGTTATAGGCTAGATAGAGGTTTTCAATAAGATATTAAAAAGTGTTTTCAAGTACAAAAATGCCAGAAATTTTCCAAAAATTCAAAAGAAATCCAAATATCCAAGGAAGTCCATAAAACAATATATATATATATTTTATTTAGGCATCTCTAAAGGCTATGTCTTGGTTATCCTCATTGCCAAAGGAATACCTTGATAGATCTTGAAATAACCTCATTACTATCATTGGATTATCCTCATGACCCCAAATAAGTCCCTCATGGCTGGGTCCTAACAATAGCCTCACTACTAACATCCTCAACAATTGAGGAACATGTATCATTAAAAGGATAGGTCTTGACTATGCCTCATCACATACCATTAGACTCAATTATTAGTGCCATGGTCTTAGCTAAATCCATAGCCTCACATGAACTTACGAATCAAAATCTAGGGTAGGAAATCTATCCAACAACCTTTGTTCCCATGGGATGGATTCCACTAAAGAACATTCCACTACTACATGTAGATAAGGGCATCTAAAAGATTCATGGCTTCCACAGCAAAATGGATCCCAAAAATATTATTATTTCATTCCAAAAACTCAAAAGGTGTTTAAATTGGCCAAAAATCCATAAAAACTTAAATTTCAATTTATTTTTTTTTGTAAAATCATGTTTATGTCATGAGAAGATCTCAAATATTCTAAAAATATCCAGGCAAAAATTGGACATAATTTCTACAATTTCCAAAATATTATTTTTTATTAAAAAAGCACCAAATTACAAAAAACTAGCCTAATCTTGACATATTAATTAAAATCATAGAAGAATAACATAAGGGCATGAGGTAGAGAAAAGAGAGAAAATCCATATTAATATGAGGTAGCAATGTGAAAGAAAAATAAGATAAGCTTCATTACTTGTGTTGGCAGGGCTTTTAGAATTTTCTTATATCGTGTTTTTCCTCCTAATGCTCTCAATTGGTTTTTTTCTTTGCTTAGCCTTTTCCACCCAAAACCCTTCTTCATATCACAATGACATGTATTTAGGGTTACTACTTATTTATAAGGGTAAGAATTGAAGAAGTTGGGTTCAAATTAGCTTCAAAGTGAAAAAGAGAGAGCAAAAAATATCTTTCAGGGAAAATGTGATAGAACATTATTTTGCAAAAACGTTGGTTTCAAAACAAACAATGGAAAATAGGCGGTAGAAAGAAAGGCAGCATAGAAAACATGAAGCAAAGGTGAAAAAAAAACAAAAAAATAAAAATAAAAATAAACAAAATGCTTATCATATATATTATGCTTATAACATACATTTTAAGAAAATGCATTACACACGTGAATGTGCTTTTTGAACCATGTTTTACTTTAAATTTCATTTTTTTCTTTTTAATTTTAATTATAATTAATTTTTAAAAACATCAATAATTTTTATAAGATCTTTTTATACATTTCTCTTTTCATTAATACTTTTAGTGTTCAACTTCACATAACATGCATATAGGGACTACCAATTAAATTCCATTTGAACTTATGAGATCCTTATCAAGTGTTTTACCAAATCATATGCTAAAATCTTATCTAGGCATTACTTATCATGGTTGCCTAGTTCAAATGCCAAAATTTTTATGATATTTTATCAAATGAGAAAATATGATATCTTGAAAATTGTAACTTTGAATCTAGTAAACTAAGGATTAAAATCTACATTTTTGAACATTTTGAATACATCGATAAAGTCAAATTCTAGATAGGACATCATTCTAAGGTACTTCCTTAATAAAGATGGTTTATGAAATATTTAATTATAATTAAAAATGAACTCCAAATCCTAGTTTAATAACAAAAGGTGATAAGGGATATAGTCTAGGTGGAGTCAAGGTCCATAATTGCCCCATGAAGAAAGTACTATATAGTCACATGTGCAGAATGAAAATTAAAGATGCATAACTAGATGCGCATAATTAAGCATAGATATGCATAAATAAAGTTACATATTAAAGATTGGATATATATAACTAAATGTGCATAAAGAAATAAGTATGCATAGCTAAATACTTGTAAAGGCATGATAATTGACCAAAAAAAAACATCTTTGGGTAATTAGATTTTAACATTTAATCATAAAATATAAAATAAGTCTATGATTGAGCTTCAATAGTGGAAAATAAGGGATGCAAAACTTTAACAAAATATCCTAGCAAGCATATTGCATTCACTTATGTAGGAAAGTAGCAACAACAATAATGATAGTAATGTAATCTTATGATTTAACCAAGAATATTAGAGCTAATACATTGAAATACATATGATAGAATTAAAGAATTAATCATATGTATTAAATTAAATAACTAAACCTTATAAATTTTTAGGCTATGATAGAAATGGTAGTGGCAAAGTGAAGGCATAGCCTAGAGAGCATATTAGTAGGAAGATGGTAGAGTAGTTTTATAAGTTGGAACTTTCAAGATTTTCTAGGATTGAGGATCCTCTAGTGGTGATTGAGTAGTTAGAGGAGCTACCCAAAGTATTTGATTTGATGAGATGTACTCTAGAACGATAAAATCATATGGCAATCTATTAATTGGTGGATACAACATGATGTTGGTGACAAATAAAGAAGTAGTCCAAGGGGTAGATAGATCAAGAAGTGAAGTGGCCAAATGTTTTGAGGTCTTTCATAGCTAGATATGTCCCTACTGAGTATGCTTAGGTAAAGGAAGATGAGTTTACTAGCTATTCTAGGATAAATAGATGGTGGCAAAGTATGATGTTTAATTTTTTGAGTTAAGTGCTTATACCTCACAACTAATGCTGTTGTGACTTAGATAACTATGTTTGTATAAAAATTAAGGCCTTTCTTGCAGGGTCATATTTTATCACTGACGTTAACATCTGATGATTTTTCTTACACCATTATTATGGACATAGAGAGAAGCCAACAAGTAGATAATAAATGCCTTGAGAGGAGACATAAGTAGAGAAAAGAACCACCTTTTAAAGATAGTGGTAGATAGATTAATTAGTGGAATAGTCAACAATGAAGTGGATAACAACAATAGTATCCACTATAGTCAATTGATAATTATACACTTACCTAAGGATATGGTGCTATGGTATGCTATTATTGTAAGAAATATGGACACATGGCCCAAAATTATCTAAATTTCTTTTATTTATAGTTAGCTTGTGCATTAAGTGAGGAAATGACTAGGCTAGAAGAGAGTTGATATTAGAGGAGGTAGCTTTGGATAGGATGATTGGGTTAGATGAAGTAGATATAATTGATGAGGAGTATTAATAGCCTAGCTCACAGAGATGAGATAGAGGACTCAAGATTAGGTATATGCTCTAACATATTAGTTGTTGCATGTGTAACCCAACATGATGATGCAGAGGGGAGGTATGATCTCAAACCTTCTTATATTAAATTTTTTTGATCTAGATGCTAGTAATTTCTTTATAAATATTATTATTATTCATTACTTAGGTTTGACTTATCATATTCTCCATATGGGATTGTTGGTATGCTCTAGTAGGAATCATGAGATCCAAGTAGATCAAGTATACTAAGATGTATTTATCAAGCTCTAAGGGGTTTAACGAGTTAGTGATTTATATATGATGGACTTGGAAGAGTATGATGTTATACATGATATAGATTGATTATCTCAATTTAGTTCTAGTTTGGATTATTCATAGAAGTCTTTTTTAGGTTTCAAAAAACATACGGTACATAGATTGAAATTTAGCCTTAATTATAGATAGTGAGATTGGGCTTGATTTTATCCAAAGTATTTCATCTAATGCTTTGAAAGGGACATACATGGTTGATGACTCCAATGTACAAGTTTGAGACTATGAAGTTTGTTTAGATTCTTATGATTTAGAAGTTTTGAGATGTCTTTCACATAGGTGTTATTAAGTTTATTAGTAATAAGTGAGATAGAGTTTGAGATTGATGAATCATGGTTTTTCAGGTGTTGATATTTGACGTTGAACCTTGACATTGGACCCTTGACATCAAACCCTTGAAATTAGACCCTTGACATCAAACCCTCGATATTGGACCCCTAATATTAGACGCTTGATATTGGACCCCTGATATCGGACCCTTGATATCGAGTACGTGATATCACAACATAGGTAACGATATCGGATACATGATATCGTGGTTCCTATGTAAGCCTATAAATACCACATTTAGGCACACATGAAGGGAGAGTCAGTAGGTCATAGAAGTAGATTCCTTTTGTTCATTTTTTCCTCTCAACTCCTTCCCCTAGTGCATGCCCATGATGTGATGATTGTAATTGTACAACACCTTTATTTGAGTGTGACATACTTGGACGTGCACATGACCGACAATAAACATCGAGATTACTTCATCATTGTAGCATCCACTTAACTCTTAATTGCTTTAATTACTATTTACTATTTTCTTTAGTTAATATTTACTTTCTTGACATTTACATTTCATGCTATTAATGCAAAATGAGTATGAATTAATCAAAAGCATTTAACTGTGACTAATTGGTATCCCAGTAGCATACCTAGGACATGCGCTTGGTAATCCCAGTAGTAGTACATGAGTTACAAGATGTATACGGATGATTAAGGGATAGATGCTTATCACACTTAGGCTAGCTTAAACTCTCTTCACCCTTTCCTTATTAGCTTAAACAAAATTATTTCCATTGTCCCTAGGAGTAGCACTAGTTAGGACAACATCATACACCTCACTCTAGACTAAACCATACGTGACAAAGCAAATACTGGTCTAGGTGGGAAGACAATGAATTGCGATCAATGTGTAACAATCTAAATAACAAAACTAGTCCGTCTGTGAAGTTCAACTGAATTGTGCGTGAATGCTTGTATTCATTTGGTTGAGTGTAGGGGTACCTTGCCACTCATCAGAGATTAAGTTATAGTTGGGTACTGAGCCTATTTCAAAGGATCCAGATAAAATATCACTAGTGGAGTTAGTAGAGCTAAAGATTCAATTGCAAGAATTATTAGACTAAGGATTTATTCAACCTACTATATCACATTGGATATTCTTGTGTTGTTTGTTAGAAAGAAGGATGAAAGCTTCTAGTTTTGCATCATCTACAATAAGCTAAATCAAGTGCTAGTAAAGAATCAATATTCCTTACTGTACATTAATGACTCTCCTAGCTCATCATCATCCTCTTTATCTTTATCATTAAGATTTGATATGAATGAACATTGAAGAGGATGAAAAGCTCAAAAATCAATGAGAAGATGGAAATGATAGAGGATGTCATGATAGATAGCCTAAAGGAAAGCAAGGTAGATACAGGGATATAGGACAAGGGAGAAGACATGAAAGGTATAACAGATAATATTGTAATGACAGAGAAAATAGGAATTGTGATTATGACTATGACATATCTGATGATGATCATGATGAATCCCTATTAGCTACAAGAAGCATGATTTAGATTAGGAAAGCAATGAGGATTCTCCACAAGAGAAAGTTGTATCAAACATTTTGACATTAATAACATTTCAAAATTTGATGTAGGCTATAAATCAGATTCATAATATCATTTGCAAGTCTTCCATGATGTTTTTGCCTTATAGAACATCAAAAATAAATGACTAAAACTAAAGCTTTTTCCATGATACCAATCAAAGAGGCAAAAGGTTGGTACCAATCATTGAGGCCAAATTTAACTCATAGATGGCCTACAATACTAGAAGTCTTTAATAAAAAGTATCAAACCTATTCAAGAGTGTCCAATTCAAGGAAACAAATCCAAGGATGAAAAATAAGGGAATTATAAATCCATTAATATTAGCTTGGGAAGGTACTATTCTCTATTATCTTGATGCCTAGGCCATGGGTTTTCTTAGAAAGAGCAGCTTCATCATATTATAGATGGAATTCATAATAGAATAAGATCCTTGGGATTTATGCCTAAGGCAAGTTGTCAAAATTGTATAGCTCAAGAATGTGATAAGTTTCTTAGTTTATTTACAGGTGGTAGGAAATGCTTCCTGTATAGCTTTATTAGACTTAAGTTTAGATATGAACATGATATCAAAGGAAACATACAAAGGTTGGAACTTGTCCCTAACGAGAAAAAGCAACATTAGGTTAGAGTTTGTAGAATAGTCCATCACTAATTTTTTTGGAAAAGTAGATAATGTTGTGACTACCATTAGTGGGTGATCTTATCTAGTAGTTTTCTTGATTATCCATCTAGATAACACTAAGGACAAGTTTCCAATTATCATGGGAATGGCATGAATTAGCAAAAATGATGCTAAGCTAGATATTTGAGACCTTTTATTAGAGATTAACAAGGAAAACATAAATGATATAGTTGAAAGAAAAAGAGTCCATATATCATGTACAAGGATATAGGATGATACTATGTGTAAAAGATATGGGTTGTTAAACAAAGAGAGATTCTATCATGTACTTCATATACAAAGGAGGTGTGCATGTAGAAATATTTGTATACAATAGTCATAAAATAATACAATACCCAGTCACTAATAGTAGATGAAAGATATAATTATTCAATTTAAATGGAACCATAGAAAGTACTCATGAATGCTCATATAGAAAATAGATGGCATGAAGCATGATAGATAGAAACTTTTCTAAGCAAAAAAATCATCAAGAAGAAGACATTGATTGGGAAAAGTTGGAGGTCCCTAAAAAGATTGAACTAGAGTCCATTGAACTCAAGACTTTACTTAATTCACTTGAATATGTTTTCCTAAACAATGGTGGACTAGTAATTGTTAATGGTATTTTTAGAAAGGAATAGAAACAAAAGTTATTGGAACTGGTTAATAAAAAACCAAAAACATTTGCTTGGTCATATGATGAAATCATAGGTATTAATCCTTAAATATGCTAGCATTGTATCTATATAGATCCAATCATGAATCCATATTGTCAACCTCAATAAAGATTAAATTCTAAGTTAAAGAAAGTTGTTAAGCATGAGCTTGAAAAACTCCTAAAAGTAGGATTGATCTATCTTGTTGCTAGTAGTGAATGAATGAGCCCACTTATCAATATTCTAAAGAATTATGGTAAAGGAAGGATTTTTATTAACTTTAGACTATTGAAAATGGCCACTTTCAAGAATAATTTTTTTGTCATTTGTTGACCAAGTTATGAATATCATTGTAGGGCATAAGTAGTGCAGTTTTGTAGATGGATATAGAGTTGATGCATCCAAATATTTCTAGTGTGATGGTGTAGACATAAGTTCATCTTGTTACTTCATATAGATCTCTTTTGAATGCTAACCTTGCTAGAACAAACTAAATACTTAACACCATCTCTTAAGCTTAACATTTGGAAAGAAGATTTGCTTTAATATACCATGAATAATTCTATGACCTAAGAGAAGTGACTAATAAATAGACATAATTTTTCCTCCAAAATTATTCTTTCAAAATATTTTAGGGATACCTACATGAATTAAGTGTTGAAATACTTAACCCATGACCATAAATAATCTTTGATAAATCAATGATTATGACATGACAAGGCATAAGCCTCTAATAGAATATGAATCTAGCCTACTATACACAAACTATAAATAGTAAGGGATAGAGGCAAACAATAAGTTTAAGTGGTAAAATTGACTAAGATTAATTGTTGAAAATAGAACTAAGGAAATACACTATGATTAGTGTGAAAGTATATAAAAAAAAGTAGATAAAAGAGCATAGAATATTAAAATGGAGAATTTGATATGTGGAAAAGGATCTTAGTTCCCTTCTAAATAATAAAAATGGTTGATTAGATGAATGAGAAGTGTTTGGCTTCTATGGAGGGCCAAAGCTACAATTGTTGGTGCAAACCATAGAAGAAATAATACTAACAACAAAAGCCTAATTTATGAGAAAAATGGGATTTTTAGTGTTGAAATTGAACTTTTGGATAATGAGTATGTGAGTAGAAAAGCTTCTCGCATGGTCTAGAATCAATTCAGAGTCAAAATGGGGCTATTTTGACTAAGTGTTTTGTAAGTGACACTAGAGGTAAAACAATTCTAACTTTGGAACTAGTGACATTAATGTTGAAAAATTATAACTTTGGGATAGTGATGTAAGAACTACCAAACTAATGTTGGCATTACTTTGAGCTTGCAAACTATGAATCAGAGTTTTAGTGGCTATGAAGCATGTGGAAGATACTTGAAAGGTAGATACTCATGATTTTGGTCTCTTGAAATTTGAAAAAATACTCTAGATTTGAAAAAATTGGCCCTAAACTTAGATTTTGATCCCATATTTATGAGCTTAGCGTTTTAAAATTAGATTCTAGAGTTAAGTGAAGTTAACTCAAAGTTTGTTTTTGGAAACTTTGACTTGAGAGACTAAGTGACATAATTCACATGAGAGGTGACATAGACGCTAAAAAAATTCTAACTTTGGTGCTAATGTTTCATGTTTCACTTAGAAAAATTTTCATGTTTTAGGTATTGATGTAAATTTAACTAAGGAAGGAAATGCTG
The DNA here is from genome assembly GCA_015680685.1 of Gnetum montanum. Lineage (NCBI taxonomy): Eukaryota > Viridiplantae > Streptophyta > Gnetopsida > Gnetales > Gnetaceae > Gnetum > Gnetum montanum. Next base: position 618,833 of record MNCI01011625.1, read on the forward strand.
ATGTTGATGCTAGTGTTAGTGCCAACATCACCAAGGGCTTAGAAAAAATATGCAACATTTACCAAACTATAATTCCAAGTATTTAAGATTTTTTATGATCAAATTGATTGTGAATTATGTTGTGAGGATGTTGAGGAGCTCATGGACTTGGGGAATGCCATCAATTATTGAACTTGATGAGTGAACATAATGTTGATGTAGGTTGGGTGATGTTGATGCTGACACTCATTTGTTACACTTAGAAAAATTTTTAGACTTAACCCTCAAGACTACCTCTAAACCTGTAAAAATTGATATTTGGTACCTTGAAAACAATGTCAAGTGGTCACTGTAGAGCCTAAGAAGTTAAGACTAAAGGCAAAATGCTAGCTTTTATAGGTGAGGAGTATTAAGCTAATGATGCTATGTGTGACATGAGATGTTGAAAGAAATATAACTTTGGTGCTTACACTGAGCTAAAAAATTATAAATTTTGTGCTAATGTTGAGTTAAAAAATTATAAATTTGGTGTTGATGCTAAGATAAAAAATTCTAACTGTAATGTTGACACTAAGTTAAAAAAAATCAACTTTAGTATTGACGTTGAGATGAAAAATTCTAACTTTCGTGTTGACACTAAGTTAAAAATTTCAACTTTAGTATTAACATTGAGATGAAAAATTATAATTTTGATGTTGATGTTGATATTAATGTAGGTGTCAATGTCACCTTTTCAAACACTTTGAAAAATTTTCCAACATCCTTGGGTGATACTTAGAAAACTTTTCTAATGTTACTTGGATAACACTTAGAAAACTTTTCCATCTCATGTCTCCAAAAGCTTGTTGAAACTACCCAAAGTGAAGTCTATCACCTTGAGAATGACTATAGGCCATTATTGGAAACCTATAGAAGCCTAAGTTATTGTCAAAAATGGTATTTTTAAGAGTGTTTTTTTAGGTAACAATGACACTAGCTTCAACATTACTTAGCATCACTTAGCCAAAAACACCTTGGTTTAGGCCCCTAAACACTGTTGAAAGTACCTAAACTAATGCCCATCCTTTTGGGGATGGTTAGGAGCCATAACCAAGGGCTTGTAAAAGCCTAAAATGCTATCAAAAATGAATTTTTCAAGAGAGTTTCTATAGGTGATATTGATGCTGATGCTAACATTAGCATCAATGTCATCTAGAGTTAGAAAACATTTTCCTTCTTGGAATCCTAGGATGAACTTTTGAAAATGTCAAAATTAATGTTTGCAATGTTGAGATTGCTACAGATGAGCCATTTGGGGTTATGTGGAGAAAAAAATAAAATTGATAAGTAGTTTTAGTATAGTTGATGTAAGTAGGATGGTTTAGATGTCACACTAATGTTGCACAGTGTCACCTCTAATACTTAGAAAATTTTAATTTATGAAATTTTTTAGGATTGTGATAAGTGATGCTTATATGCTAGGTTATGAGTTGGAATGGTTCCTAGAGGTTGCTAAGAGGTGAAATATATCTTTTGATGTTTTTTGAGGAGTTTTGGATGCCTAAACTTAGATGAAATAATGTTGAAACCACATATGCCTTAGTCATTGGGAAACCAAAAAAAAAGAAAATACATTAACATTCACTCAAACACTCTTCATAATACAACAAAAATCAAGAATTTAATCCATTGCTAACAGTTATGCAGTAACTAGCTCTATCAAAATTCCTTATAAAAATAATTTTTATAAATTATAGTTTAACATAAAGGAATAACATTGTTCTTGATTAATAAAGAGAAAAATAAAATGAAATAATGACAATGACCATTTTCCTATTTAGAACTATATATGCTCTAAATCATTTTGGCTTTAAAGTTCTTCTCAAATGATAGAAAGAACAAGTAGAGATACTAGAGTCATCATCTCTTTCAAAATACATTATAACATAAATATAAATTATAAAGCATTCAAAAAAGAAACTAGCTTATCATGGAAAGGTAAAATTTAAACTTCAACTTCAAATACAAAAATGTCCATATGATGAGATATAAGCAAGAATTTGTAAAAGAAGTATCATCAATCGTTTGTAAATGAATCTATATGCATGTTCATTAAAATTTTAAACATGTTGGATGATGATTTTCCCTTAGACTTGGGAGCCATATCCTTCACCATGAAGTTAAAAGTTGGCTCTTCACTTGATGGTGGTGGAACCTCAAAAGAAGGATCTATATTTTTCTTCTAACTAGTGCTAGTCTATGTAAGGATTCACTCATGAGTAGTATTCAATATGATTTGAAGTATTAGTATCTAAATAAATGAGTAGCTCTAACACTTCCTTATTGTGAGTAATAAGGTTGTTAGTGACTAGCTATTCTTATAGTGTTGCCATTATGACACTATGTTGTTTTATCTCCTCATGTAAAGTTACTTTCATACTAGAATTTTGTACCATCACCTTTGTTAATTTTTAAAAAGATTTATTTATATCTAGTAGAAGAGTGGAGTTTTATTCTTCTAAGATATTTTTTATCAGCTTTTGATTCCATCATCATCATTGTTAACTCCTAAAATTTGTTAGCTAGTTCAAGATTTGTGTTTGATTTTGCAACGATTCTTGGTTGTTTTAGGCCTTTGAACATCTTTTCTTATTCATGAGAAACTTTCAAGGCTTTGAGAACCTCTAGCTGATACATTTTGATCACTTTGTCATATTTTTATTTACATTCATATGCCTAATATAGAGTCTTATAAAAACATCATTTTATGCTAAAGCATATGTGAAGGCATCTTTATCTCCATCTCAAGAATCATCTAAAGCTTTAGCTTTGAAGAAGTATCCCATGGTGGGGTAATTCAAACTTATTAAATTAACTAGAGAGATCATTAGTTACGACTATGGAATGATCCTTAGCTAATGCTATAATATCTTTAGAAACGTTGGACCTTATGGTAAATGTAAAATTATTGTTATTAATGTTGGTGAGTAGCAAATAGTCCCTATGCCCAACCATACAAATCACTAGTGTTCACTAAGTGATCCAGTAGAATTCCATAGACTTTAGCTCTCTAAGTGCACTGGGTTTAAGTAGTAAATCTAATGGACATGGTCATTGTATTCTCAATTTCACTTGTGAAGTGCAAAGGTATGGTTAAGTGTAATTAAGGCATATAATTTTTATCATTTTATATTTTTCATTTAATTTTCCTAAGTACAAAAAATAAAGTAATTAAATATCTAAGCAATGTAATAACTAATCAATGCTCAACTAGTCCTAATATAAGCATTCATTCCCATTTGTTGTACACATCTTGAATAGGTTATAATGCTACTGGGTTACTAAGCATCAAGTGTATGCTTGAGATGGTTGTATTTATGCATATTAATTACCTAAATTTAATTAATTAATTAAATGCATTAAAGTACATCACATTAATAATAAATGCATCAAGTAAACATTAAGATAAGTCCAACTATTGCAAGGTTTATGAAGAAAGCTCATCTTTATTACTGATCACACCAAGGTGCTTACATTAGTGCTTGAATAAAGATCTGTACACTTCTCACTCCTAATGCGGGCACTTAGAAAATATTCTAACTCTGGAAAAAAATGCAAGAGTTTAGCTAGCTACTAATGAATGGATGCCATAAATGTGGTTGGTGAGCACATATTTATAAGTAAGACAAGACTATGTTAATGGGGTCACATCAACACATCAAACCATGCATCAACATGATCACGTCAATGGGATCACATTGATAGCATCCCATTGACACACCCTGAGGAAGATGCTTCATCATACCTCCATGACTAAATGAAAGCTCATGCTCAAGTGAACAAAAGAAGGAACAAGTTTCTTTACAAAATTTTGGAAAGGTATGGAATTATTGATCGACTATAGACATACAAACTAAATATAAACAAACACTAAGTACCCCAAGTGTACGAATTTACAATGATTAAAAAAATTAGCATTCATGACAAAAAAATCAAATACCATGAAAAAAAATAAGAGCACAATTCCTCTGGTGGCTTGAAGATGAGAAGAAAATTAAATGGTCCCAGGTGGTGGAGACTCCTGAGGTTTTGAAGGATCTTCTTATATCTCTAGTGCATGTGCCTATTATGGTTGAGGCTATAGTTATGGCTATCTGGCTATAGCTACAATTTTTGATGGAAGATGGAAAGCATCTAGTAATGCTTTCATCTTCTCCTCCTTACTCTTGGGATCATACACAGTCTACGCAGCATCACTAATGTGGGCTAGTATGGGAACATCCCAAGGATAGGGCATTGCAGGGAACAACTCCTTGATATTAATAAACCATATAGCCAATTGTTTGTGTTCAATGTCAAACACCTTAACTACATTTTGCAAGCTCATGGTCATTATTCATTCTTTTGGCCAGGTTCTTTATTGTTGATCTTTGATCTACGAACTTCACCTTGAAATCCTTGAGTTTAGCATTGGTTGTTTTTAGCTTCTATTTTGTGTCTTTGTGATAATTGAACTTGGGCTTGTACAGAAAGTATGAGCTAGCCACTTATTTCTCCAATTCTAACCTCAACCTTTTAATGGTTAGCATTGCTAGGTTTGAGTAACAAAGGTTGGAAAACATCATATACTCCATCATCTCCTCAATTTGTAGCTCCTTGAGATGGATTTCAGCCTTGTTGTACTCATTCAGTCCATCAAAGATGGACTACCATACATAACCTCCTTGTTGGAGTTGCTAGAGGGCCTTATTTACCTTTACCTTTACTAGTTGAATATGTTATTTGTTTATCTCCTTTTACAAGTCAACCTGGTCACTATAATGGTTCCAATTATAGACTTTTGGCAAAGGGCATGCACCTCCTCCATCAAGATATTTCAATTTTCTGTAGCCAAACTCCTTAATTCAGTGTTTATCCTAGCAAGCTTCTCCTACTATTGTCAAATAAATTCTACCATTTGATCCTTCTGCATCTTGACATTTTGCAGGTAATGATTCTCTTGGGTTAGCTTGCTGTTCTCTTGGCAAACCTTTGAAAAGTCCTTCTGAATGTTGTATATAGTGGCATATGCTAAGGATTGATCAAAGATTGCTAACTTTTTCATGTACTCAAGCTCTTGAAGTTTTGTTTGAAGTTGTTGAAAAGCTTCATCTTGTGCTACGTTATGGCTAAGTACGATGGGACAAGCGAGATGGGATTTTAATTTAGGAACCTTAGTAGCCAGACACCAATTCTATTCTATGGTTGCTGTAAGTTGGGAATTGGCAATGAGGACATTGCCCCTAGCCTCAAGTAGCTTTGACTGGTTTCCTAAAATAATTTTTGGGATATCAAATATGTCTAGAATCATTTGCCTAGTTCCTACTAGTTTTTCTAGTAACTCCTTGTGCTGGGTTGCACTGAATTTTTTACTTCCTACATCTGCAGACACCTACACATCTCTAAGTGCATCAACATCTAGTACAAATGTCATAGGGGCATTGCGTGCATAGGCCACTCTATCAGCATTGGTAATGAGGACCTTGCCCCTAGCCTTAAGTAGATCCGACTAGTTTGCTAAAATTGTTTTTGGGATATCAAAGATGTCTGGAATCAATTGCCCAGTTCCTACCAGTTGGTCTAGCAACTCCTCATGCTGGGCTACACTAAATTTTTCACTTCCTTCTCTTGCAGATACCTACACATCTCTGAGTGTAGCAACATATAGTACAAATGTCATAGGGGCATTAAGTGTATAGGCCACTCTATTAGTGACCATCTTTTTCACCATTTCCTACCCTTGGTGCCACATCACCAAAACAGTTTCCCACTTGTCCTCTTCCTGCAACCCAAAAAGGTAGTGACATTCCTAGATATTTTTGGGAATTGTAGCTATCAAGAGAGGGACACCATTACCTCTCAAGCACTAGGATTCAATCTTGTAGGAACTTGCATTCTTTGAGTAGAAAACATTGGCACTAAACCCTCCATCTTGTTGATTGATTATGCCATCTCATTGTGATGACTCAACATTGGCCTATAGACAAAAGGTTCACCACCACTTGGTCCTACCTGCTGCTACTATAGGAGTTTCTTACAAAGTTCATGCATGTGATCAATAGTAGCATGGGGCTCTAGCATTGATTATTCATGAGTAGGTGGTGGTGGCAGTTGCTCCTCATCCAACACCTTGGCAAAACTTTTATCCTTTAACATTTCTACCCAAGAGGTAATGTCATCATTGGAATAGTAGGTTATTTCTTCCCTTTTGCATAATTTTTGGATGAGACATAAAAAGGGGAGTGTATTCCTCCCACGTTCATTTTTTTTCAATTGCTTATTTATGTCAAGATAGATCAACTGTGGAAGGTTGATGGGAAATTTCTTACTTAAAGAAGTACACACATGGATAAAGAAGACTATCACCTTACTGGGCCTCATTATCAGATTGAGGTAGTAGGCTTCCATCTTGAAATATGCACACTCTCCTATTGTGAGTGCACCGTACTTCTTACGGTTAAATTTGTAGCACTATTGGATTCACTTCTTTTTAACCTCTGGATCTACTTGCATTGAAATTTCTACCAAGGTTGTTCCAATTTTTGGTAACCCAAGGGCCTTAGAAATGGCCTTCACCAAGTAGGACATAGAAATTTCCTTGATCTTTAGAGTGGCATTGCTATGCCCATTATTCCAAAAGAGATATGTTTCTCTCATGTGCCATTCTCAGCTAAAAGTAAGAATTCCATATGGGAGAAGTCTGAAGTTGAGCTTTGACATCTTTTAGAACAAAGTCCAAGAAAGATCCAAAGTTTAGTTTAGGGAGAATTTCTTTTTAGATCTCACTGGTCCCAATTTTTCTCAAGAAAGCCTTTGCCAAAGTGACCTCAAGGTTAAATCTTGGTCCAAGTGTCTCATCTCGATGGGATTGCTCTATTTTAGCTTCTAGAATATGATAGATAGATTCCACTTTGAGGTCCTTCCAAATAGGTCCTATTACATGTGTTTTTGCTACCTACTCCTTGGATTGCTCCTATTGGCCCTTTCCAATTCTAGGCCACTTGTTCCTTAGTTGGGAAGGTCTTGCTTCTTGCAAGTGTTTCGGTCTTGGTGCCATCTATAATCACAACATGACTAAGGATTAACATTTGATGTGTAACTTAGAACATTTAGGTACCTTTTCTCTTGGATTAGTGACACTTGGCTAGGTTGCAATCATGGTGGATTAATCATTTTAATATTATTTTTAATTGGATGGCTACCAGAGTTTCTTGGAAAGGTTTAATGCTCATTAATTAGTGATTTTAATATTATTTTATTGGTTAAACCTTATGGGAGTTAGTAAATTTTTGACAAATTTTCCATTAGAAACTTAAGGTTTATGGCCTCCATGACATAGAGCTCACCTTTAGTAGTTGCAAGAACAAAGAATGAAGTTAATTGGACAAGTAGTACAAACGTTATGGGCTCTAGAAGGTTTTGGGCTCTAAAAACTACAAAAAATCCTTTACCATTTGAGAGAAAATGATAAAAAGTTTCAAAATTGTTGCATCCTATTTATAGAATTTTATAGCTACATTGATGGAATCCCATATACAGGGTTGCATCAATGTGATGGGTTGCATCAATGGGATTCTACCAATGTGGTCAAAAGACAAAATTTATCCTTTGAAAATTTGAAAAAACATAAAGAGTTTTTGCTTAAAATTAGGGTCCATAGAGACCTAGAAAGGCCAACATCATGAAGAGATGCTTGAAGAGGGCTAGATAATTTAGAAAAAGGAGATTTTATAGGAAAAATATTAGAGAAAAATTTAAAAGGAGTGCAAAACTAGATGTAATTGACATAGAGCACGAATGATTTGAATGCAAAAATGTCTAAGGGATGAGGAACTTAACTAGCCCAACTAAGGAGTATGCAAGTGGGTGCTCCCCATAGTAGGCTCATGCCCTTAATGCCCTTGCATACCCTCAAACTAAGGAGTATGTGGGCCCCATGGGTGATTAATGCATAGGGTAAGTTAAGGACTAAATCTTGTAAAAAACTACCTAATAATTTTGACATATCAAATTAAGACATCAAAAAAAACATGAAAAATGATAGTGAGGTGAGTTATGGGAAGCATATGTGGATGAGGAAAAGAGTGGAATGGAGTGTGGTATTATGGTCACATGAAGTCCCTTGTGGATTTTGTGATTAATATGACATGATAACATCCATTTGTAGTACAAATTAAAACCAACCACTTTCAGTGACTTTGCATTGACACTCCAGGATCAGTCAACCCCATCAAGGTATAAGAATATTCCGATAGATCAATCACCAATCCTAAAAGAGAAGAAAAGAGAAGGAAGAAGTGAGATGGACCTTAGTTAGATGGGACCTTTAGGCATGGGTAACATGTCTATTTAGTCCCATAACTAGTGCTTGTATCCTATTATTTTTTCTAAGGGGTGTGCTTTAAATTCCTATTTTTATCTTTTATTTTTTTTTTCATTTTCTATTGTTTGTTTTTTATGGGAACAACACCATGTAAAGACTTTTAGCTTCCTATTATTGATCGATAGTGTAATGATGAGAAATCCATGCAAATACTCATGCATCCAAGAGGGTAGGTAAGTACAAAGAGCATCAATTCCCCTTGAATTCATACCCTTATCTATCTATTTAATCCTTCCCAAGTTCAAAAACTATTAAGCTCACAAGTTCGTTAGAAGTCTCATTTAAGAAAGGACCACATATTTCCAAAACAAGGGAACACCATAGAATTTTATGAATGGGTGGATGATGTGGACTCATTACCTATTATCATGAAAAAGGAATCATGTCTTAGTTATCAATACCAAAATTTAAAGATAGAATTCAAACATTAGCAATCAAATAACATTAGAGTACAAACCACCATCAATCAACAGCTACAATTACACTTAGTCTAGGCAGTAATAAAGAAAAAAAAACAAAACATAAGAAAAGCATTAGAAAAATAAAAACCAAATAAAGTAAAATATAGAAGAAGTTGTAAAATATTTAAGAAAAAGAAAATGTACTAAAGATGGTGTAAAACAAAAATTGTGAAAAATAGAAAAAAAAAACCAAAAACCTGAGGAGCCACTTTGATTGATTAACATGGATGGCCATCTCCTCCATGACTAAGTTGGACGGAGGAGATTCTAAAAATTTAGTGTGCATGTCCATCCATTGAGGTGCTTTTGTCATTGGCTCTTTTAGGTTCATGGAAAGGTCTTATTTGTTGCATGTTGACTAGTAGTTTTTTATTTGGGCTTTCAGGTTTGTAGATTAACATGGCCCTAAAAGGAAAGGTTTCATAAATAATATAAGGCCCCTTCCATAACATTTGGAACTTGGTTCTTTGTGGTACATGTGTAGGATTCTAGTAGAGGATCCTGTCTCCCTATTAAAATTTGACTTTCCTTATTCTAAGGTTATGGTGTTGCTTGTTGAATACCTTGTGCAACTTGTTAGATAATAGGGCTACCAATTAGTTCTCGTCTAATAAGTTGAGGCTAATCAATCTTTCTTTCTATGCTAGACTTAGGTTAAGGTCAAGGTCATAAGTTGTTGATAGTATATGGAACTCCATTTGAATTGGAAGAGGTGGTAATTTCCCATACACAAGCTCATAGGAAGAGTAGCCAACAGGAAGTTTCCAAGTGGAGTGGTAGGTTCAAAGGGCATCATTGAGTCTCATGCTCCAATCCCTCCTATATTTACTAATTATTTGTGTTAGTATCTTTGTTATTTCCCTATTTGTAACCTTTGCTTGACCATTGGTTTGGGGGTAGTAAGGTGTTGTTAATTGATGTTCAATCCCAAAGCATTGCATGAGCTTTCAAAAGGTAGTGCCTATAAAATGAGTACCATTATCAGAAATAAGTGCACATGGAACCCCAAACCTATTTACAACATATTTTTGTACAAACTAAGTAGTTGAGGAGGATGTGCAATTGGTGATGGCTACAGCTTCTATCCATTTCATACAATAGTCAATAGTGACTATGATGTACGCCTTTCTAATTAACATGAGTGTGATGGAACCCATGAAGTCAATGCCCTAGATGTTGAAGGGCTCTAGTGGTTAAATCCACTACTAAGGTTCCTTCATATGAGTGGTCAATCCACCATCATGTTGGTAGCATTCATAGAAGTAAATGAAGTGGTGAGTGTCCTTGAAAAATGTTGGCCAATAATACCCTACCATGAGGATCTTAATGGTCATGCATCTCCCAGCATAGTGTCCCCCCACAAGGGCCCTCATGAAAATCTTGGAGCACATGTAGTTGATTAGCATTAGGTACACACCAACAAACTAGGCCATTGGCACACACCTTATCAGGGTGTCCATTTATTTCCATGAAGCACTTCACATGGTGAAGAAATTGTTGTTTCTTCCTATGGTTCCACTCCTGTGGCATCTCCTAAGTGAGAAAATAGGTGAGAATGCCATTGTAATAGTTGGGTTTAGTGGGCATTTATTCATTTATAGCCTTGACAAAGAGAGTACATCAAGAAATTAATTTGAAAGTGGACTTTCCTCCTCTCTTTTGTTCTATCTTAACTGAGATAAGTGATCAATGACCACATTCTCAATTTCCTTTCAATCTACCATCATAAGATCAAATTCCTACAAGATCACCAGCCACTATATGACATGAGGGCTCACTGTTGACTTATTCATTAGAAACTAGATTGTATTATGGTCTATGTTCAAGAACACCTTGTATCCAAGCACATAGTGCCTGAATTTCTCCAAGGTGAACATCATCATCATCAATTCTTTTTCTGTTGTTGATGAGTGGCGAGGTACCCCTACACTCAACCATACGAATATGAGCGTGCACGCACAATCTGGTCGAACTCCACAGACTAAATGCCTTAACACCACAAGAAACACTTGGGGTTAATCGTTCGTTGTCTTCCCAGGCTTGCTTGTAAGTGTCACGGTGTATGGTTAAGCAAGTATGAGGTATGTGATTTTTTTGGTATTTTCACGGTTTATCTTCTAAGCTATGAGAGAAAGGGTTGAGAAACTAAGCTAACTCTAACTACTGTCCTAAGTCTAAATTAACTAGCGTCAGCATCCGTTCCCACTTTTCGAACACACCCTGAACTATGCAACTGTGGCTTACCAAACGCTAATCGTTACTGGGATCACCACACGTAACGCAAGTGCT